>CAJJDO010000004.1:118099-661783 GCA_905183005.1 Paramecium pentaurelia | reverse complement strand
ATAATAATAATAATAATAATAATAATAATAATAATAATAATAACAATAATAATAATAAAATTAAATTAAGTCAGCATAAAATTACCAAAAATAATATGAAAAAGAAGTATTTTCAGGGTTTTAATAAAAAAAATGACATAAGACTATTTTTGTTTACAAAAATTTAAATAAGAAATATGTTGGACACTAATTTTATATTTTATTATCATTGGTACTTCATTACTTACCATCACCTGCCTTCCCTTGATTCTCTTCATCTTTAGGTTGTTTATCTTCTTTGATGTTGTTACTTTCTTACTTATCTCCTTCAACGCTAAACAGAATTCAACTTTAAAAGTACGAGCCGGAAGACTCTGAATTGTGTGAGTCTTTTGAAGAGCCTCTTGATGAGGACTTTGATTTCCTTTTCGAACTCTTTCGCTTCTTATTCAATTTCTTTTTCTTATCTCTAGATGAACTACTTGATGAGGAATCTGAACTGGATGAACTCTTCTTTTTTTTATGTTTCTTTTTGTGTTTTCTTCTAGACTCACTAAAATTTATTATTATCTATTCTTTACCTACTAGAGCTAGATGAACTTGAAGATGATGATCTACGTCTGCAATTCTTAGCACTAATAAAATAGGTAAATGAATAGATATAAAATATATCGTATTCTAAAATTAATTCTTAAGAGCATATAAAACTTACAAATGTCCTGAATGACCGCAAGAATAACATAAGCCATTATTTTTGCTAGGCTTATTTCCACGAGCCATCTCAACTTATAACACTGATCCTTTTACTTCTTCCTTATTCATTTTTTTAACAGCTTTCTCTGCATCTTCAGGATCTTTAAATTCCTATAATTAATTCATGATATCTACAATAAAACAATATTTTCCTTTCCAAGCAAATTCTTCAATTTTTCCAAATTTTTTGAATAACTTTTTAATATCATGTTAATCCTCTTTAAGAGAATAACCTGTCACATAAACTCTTTTCTTATTCTTTCTAGGTGACCGTGACCTTGATGAACTAGAAGAAGACATATAATTTAAATAAAGGATACTTTTTTTAATATATTATTTATACTCAATATTTTTATTGTTTTTTTTTATTGTCTTCTATTATACTTACACATTCACTATCTAATAGAACATTAATTAGTTATTTAGACTCATATAAACAAAACAAAAAATAAGTAAATGTTTAAATTCTTTTTTAAGACCTTCTAATAATAATTTTTTTTTCATACATAAATATTTTATATTGAGTTTTTTCTTTAAAAAAATCTAAAGTTTCCACTTAATAGTCATAGATTATCTTTTAATAGTTCAATTTTTTATAAAAATTATAATATAATTATCTAATAAAATCTTTTCTTCTTATATTAACTATAGTAATATATAGATTGATTCATAGTAGTTATAATAATTTAAATTTAATTATGTCATATTCTTAGCAATGTTAAATGATAAAATTTTAATTTTGCAAATTTATCACCTAATTATGTTGGAAATAATTAAAAAAAATAGTTGGATTATATCAAGAACAATTTAATCGATCATAAAGTAGTTACTTTTTCTATTTGATTTAATATATTATTTTAATTATTATTAAATGTAATTACTCAATATTAGTAGAGAGTTTTTGCAATATAAATTATTTTATGTAAACCTTATTTTTTAAGTAGATTATATGATAAAAATAAAATGAAATATATTGAATAAAATTTTAAGTTATATAAAATTGATATTATAAATAATCAAATATGTCAACAAAAAACATTAATAAGTTGAAACTGAATTCTATTATGTCACCTGCTTCTTCAAATATAAGGATCTCGAAAAATACTGCTTTATAAATGTCAAGTAATGGTGTTAGTCCAAAAATGTTATCGAAAAGTCCCAACTATTCTTAATACATACAACATTAATTATCCTAATTTTATACTCCTCCTAAAGAAAAGTTATCAAAAATAATAAATATCTCATAATCAGAGAGATCTGTTTATTCTTTTAGAATTCCGACTTTAAGAATGAAAGAGAAATGCTTTATTAAAAAGTAATAATAATATAAATTGGGATAAACTTCATTTGAAATTAGTCTCAGTACTAATACATCTTCTATTTTTATTTTCAAAGGATCAATTTAAGAAATTAGTTAATTCAAAGTTATTCAAATGACAAGAGCAGAATTATAAGCAAAATCATCTTCTATTTATAAAGCTCGATAAAATTTACTATAAAAGATACAACAGAATCTTAATGTTCCAAAAAGTTATACTTAATTATCATTAGGAAATTATGAAGCAATACAATTTATGGAAGAGATTCCTATTAATTGTAATGTTTTACTTTTGAGCAAAACTGTTAATAAAGATTTTTGGAATATTATATTAAATTATCATAATTTTTAATTTACAACTTAAAAATACACAAAAATCCTTACAATCATAAGTAAAATTAAGGATTTAAATGATTTAATTAAATTTATTTTAGATAAAGATGTATTTTATACTTATATGGAATTGAAAGAAATATATTTAAATGAAGATTTACTTACAATGAAAAGAAATACTATTATAATGAAAGATTTCTATAAAAGTATAAATGTTTATGATCAAGAGAAATAATAATTAATAGATGAACCAGTCACTTAAAAATAAATGGACAATGATTCTCTTAAAGTTGAACTTGATAAAGAAATGAAAAAGGATTTTACACTTCTGAATCTTAATCCAAATCCTAATGATTTTTAACTAATTTTAGAAAAGGAAGGATTATTAAATCCCTCTAATAGAAGAACTTCAAGTAGATGTAACCATATTTAATGATTTAGACTTAAAATTACCTAATTTTAGAACTCAATATGGTGAAATCTTAAAATAATAAACAATTAAACAAAAACATAAGTATTATTATCATTTAATAATAACAGAAATAAGTATACTAACATACCAGACCATATAGCAAGAAATATATTGCATATGACCCATTATAATTTACCATAATTAATGAAAGAAACAGGTTTTGATAGATAAGAAATTTATGAAGTATTTAGTCGATATAAAGCTTTACTTAGTTATGAATGTTCCCAAATTCCAGGATTAACTAAAGAGAGTATTAAATATAACAATTACTTTTAGTGATACCAAATGGTATCTCTAGAGAAGCTTTTAATGCTGGCTTAGAAGAATTGTCTATGGCTCCTCCAGGAGTTGTAGATCAAATATTTAAATTTTTTGCTAAGTAGAATTCATTGGGTTTTGAAGGATTTTTAAAAGCTATTAATCTAATTAGAGCTAAAGGGAATGATAATAAAATTGAACTAATTTTGAAAGTAATATATCAAGTTATTCAAAAGTTAATTGATGAAAATGAGAATGGCCTATTATCATATGAGGAGATAAAAAACAGATGTAGCTTTATGATGGAAGAAATGCTTAAAGATTCAAAGGGTGAATTAAGTGTCAATAACATGATAGATTATGTTACTAGATCAATTTTTGATGTCTATATTTAATTTTAATTTAAAGGCAGTCAAGATGAAGTATGATGAGGAAATTCCGATTGATAAGATTAGAAAACTGATAGAAAGTAAAACACATGAAGCTTAAGTTTTGATAATGATGTGTTGTGGAGATGTTGATTATCTAAAATGAAATATAATAAAACACCATATCCTATGGGATCTCTGAATTCTAATTAAAAATCATGGTTTATATAGTAATCATGATTATTTCATAATAAATAAATAGTTTATAATCTTTTTTAATTTATAACTTTTTACATACAGTAAATCATTTTATTGTAATATTTTCGAGTTTAATAATTAATTTTTGGGACATTTTATGATGGAAGGAATCAAAAATATTAGTATAGCAGTTAACTTCCTGATTTTATTTATTTATAAATTTTAGATAGAAAATTGACTAAATTAATTCATATTACTCAATAGATTTTATAAGTAATAAATACTTGATCAATTATGATAAATTATTATTTAAATATAATAATTTAAAATAAGAATCTCAAATTGAGTTATTGTAATTTATATCATTTAATTTATTATACTCTCTTTTTGAAGTAAGTAATGGATTAGGCTTAAAGGTTTTGGATGATATTGAACTCAGACTTAAAATGGATATTAATTTTTTGGTAATTTCAAAATCTTAACTTAATTAATCAAATAATACTTCCATTCTTTAATCTGTCTTCTTATTTTTTTCAGATATTTATGTCTACAACTTCAGAGTCATATTCTTAATAAAAATTATTTTAATTCCTTGATGTTGCATCTTGAACTCCTAATATGTTCTGAGCATAATCAATAATAGCTACTTGGAAACCATAATAAACTCTTAAAAATGGTCCCTTTTTTTCTTGCTCATTTTAACAGCACTTAATTTTCAGATTAAATCTATTAAATCCAAATCCACAAGGCAAAAGATGATAGTATTCATTTTAATTTATTCTTACGCGTTTGGTCGATTTTCAAATTCAATATGATGGATATATTTTAGCTGGAAATTTGTTTAATTTGCTTCTTTCAATTTTTTTGCCAAAGCCATATATGCATTCTATATAGATTAGATTTATTAAAAAATTTTTCATTATATTTCGCCATAGTTTATATTATAACAGGCTTTTATTACTATAATTCTTTTAACTCCAGTTCAAACTGTTGTGTAGTATCAATTATTAGGAACTTATTAAATTTTGAGCTTGGACTTATCTAAAATATGTTAAGCAAGTTTTTATTTTTGCAATACTTCTGAAACAAAATAAATGCTTTAAGAATTAAGTACATTAAATATTGAATCCTTAGAAATATTTCCAATGGTCATTTTGTCTCTTTATGGAATTTACAATTCAGTTATAGATATATAAATATTATTAGATCAGCCCTAATATCTTTTATTCTGGTTCTGTTATTATTCAGTGTTAACAAATAAGTAAATTTAATCTATAATATTAAAATAGATATCATTTCTCTATTCATTTATCTATCCACCTTATAATAACAAGTGAATTCATAGTCACCAATAGTTCCTCCTACTTAAAACATTAAAATATCTGTATTTTTATAAATATTATTTTTCAGTGTATTGTCTTTTCTGTTTTTTTATTAACTCGCTAGTTGTTGATTGTTAAATCCAATTTTTAATTTCCTTATCTTCTATTACTATAATTTAAATATATTACTGTATTTTTTTTGAATATAATTTACCTTTAGATAATCTATGATATTTAGATAACTCAATATCTAAAAATCTTTTATTCCTATTCTGCAAATAATAGTTCGCTTTGCAATTCCAGATGTGATTGCATAACAAATAAATAAATACTTACACCTATTTATCATATTAATAAATTATGGATTAAGTTTTTAATCATTTAATAAAAAGGGCAACTCCCTAACCCATTGTTAAAGTTGGAACTCCTTGGTAATGCATTCCTATTAAAAATGATAAACAAGCAAGAGATACAACAGAAGTTCATATGTCTAATCAAGGATTTAATGAATTGGCACAATTTGATAAATTCATGAATCTGGAAGTTGTTTGGCTTAATGAAAATTAAGTACTCAATAACCCTTATTTGATTTTAGTTAACTAGTGTTAAAGGTATTGAATAAAATTTCAGAATAAAACATCTATATTTACAAAAGAATAAAATTAGTACTCTTGAGGGTCTATAAAATCTGAAGCATTTAGAAACATTGAGTTTATTCAACAATGAGTTAAGAGATTTAGAAAAAAATCTTTTGATTTTAAAGGAATTTCCTGGACTTACAACTTTAGGTTTTAAATTTTTCTTATTATTGTCTTAGATTTATTTAATAATCCAGTTGCAGAGGAACCTTATTATAGAAATAGAGTGATTTCAGCTCTTCCTTAATTACAATTATTAGATAGATCAATAATAACTGTTTAAGAAAAGATTAAGGTTGAAGCATGGTACAAAGATTTCAAAGCAGAAGTTAAAATTAAGAAAAAAGGATAGAAGAAACAAAAACTGCTTCCATCTTAAATCTTTTCTGTTGGGGAGAAAATACTTTATAAGGAAGTGGATGAAATTAAAGCAAAGAGAGAATAAGAAAAAGCTGATGAGATTGAAAGAGAAAGAACTAGAATCAAGTTAAAGGAAAAAACCTTTGATCCTAATAAATTTCCAACAAATGAATTAAAAGAATAATTAAGGTAACGACTTCATGACAATCCAATGAGTTTAGTTAATGAATGGGAAAAAGGGAAGCTTAAGAAGATTTTTAAATCATATGATAAAGGTAATAAATACAAAATTTAAACTAGAAAAGAAAGGATCAATTTAATAGGATAAATTATAAGGATTATTTGGAGATTTAATGAATGATATAGCTAATATAGGTAAAGTACCTGCTGTTAATTTTGAAAAATTTTAAGAGATTATGTCAGAAGATCCATTGCCTTGGGACTCATTTTGTTTTTAATTAAATCAAGTAGATTTTTAAAGAGCTCCTGAAGAAATGCTATAAAAGAAAATTGATGAGAAATATAAAGAATTTAATAGAAGATTAAATGCAGGAAAGAAAGCTGAAGCAAAAGAATTTATGATTGAAGCAGTTAGATTAGAAGCAGCTAGAGATAAGGATGAGCACAAGTAAATTATATTAAATAGATATAAAGATTACCTGAGATTATACCTGATGACAATACTAAGATAAGAAGTGATTGTTTTGATTTTTCAAGATATAAGTATAAATAGAATTTTACAGATACTGCAAAATACCTTTTACAGTGAATTTAATATCATTATCAATATATTAGGAACCAATAATATTATATAATCTTTATTTCAGAGAATTATTACAATTTAGAAAACGAAATCTTATTTAATTATATTTTAATAATAAAAAAAATTATTGAATATATGCTAACTTTTAAAGTCATTTTACCAGATCAATCATAAGGTTAGTATCAAATATCTAAGACTTCCATGATCAAAGAATTTGTCTAAATCATATAGTTATAGAATTCTGATAAGGATTGGCACAAATATCAATTAGAGTTATATTTATTTGATTAATTACTTAATGAATTCGGATCTGTAGATAAAATTATATACAATCCGTCAACTGATTATTTAACATTAAAAGTAAAGAAGGGAGAAAGAATTAAAAGATTGTAAACATTCTTCTATAGTGCTTTGGATTTAATATAAAAAAAAACTGAAGAAGACATGATGGGACTTAAAAGGATTTTTAGTAAAAGTTCTACATTTCATATATTACAAAAATAAAAAAAATAAAAAAAAGTATAATAATTATTGTCATTTTTTGCGATTGCTACCCTTAAAATAATTGAGCTTTCAAAATAAAAATCTTTAAATTTTACTGAAAAAATTAAATAATCAGAAAAAGGAAATCGTGAAATTTATAGTTAAGACGCTAGTAGAATTTAATAAGAAGAGGATCCATTAAAAAATAACAATGATACTGTATTAGGATTATTGGATCATTTACCTTCTATTTAAAATTTTTAACATAAAAAAAATGAAACTTAACCTAAATCTCTTAGTCCAGAGGCTAGAAAATATTTAGAAAGGAAAAAGAAAGCCATTTAAAATTTGAAAGATCCAATTTAATCTGCAAAAGCTAAATAGTTAGTTGTTGAATTAAAGAGATAAAGAAAAGAAATTGAAGACAGAAAGAATAAATAATTACATAATGAATCTAATTAATTGGAAGAAAGTATTGAGAAATATAAGTTGGAAGTAGAATAATAAAAAGAGTTTCTTAATTAAGAGAAGCGAATGAAGATTAAAGAAAGATTATAAGAAATGTAGAAACAACAAGAAATAAATTAATAAAGAAATTAAGAATAAAAACATCATCTTAATGAATTAAAAATTAAATATAAAGAGAAAAGGCAGAAATTAAAAGAGAAAGATGAAATTTTAAACAAATAATATTATGAAGATGCAAAGGTAATTTTTTAATAGATTATTAAAGTTAAAATTATAACAAAGGAAGAAATTAGCAATTCCTATTAGATTGGAAGAAATAAATAAACATGAAGAGGATTACTTAAATAAGAAGCAATTATTAAAATTAGAAAAGGATTAGAAAAAATTAGAAGAAGAAATTTTTATTTAATAAGGAACTAAGTAAATTTATAAAGCTAAATAAATATTATAAAAAGTTATGGATTCAGATTAGAAATTTAAAAACAAAGAAATTGTTGAAAAATAACAAAAATCTGAAAAATTAATGAGAAAATAAAAATATGCAGAAATAGTGAAAGAGTATCATAAACCAAATATCAAAGTATAAACAGATGTTTAGTTTAGTAGAGCATTACAAAATAAATCTGATAATTCACTATAAGATGAATATGTTGAGTATTTAATATAATACATATATATAGCTTTTTGAAAGAAGGTGATGCAAAATATAGTGCATCAAAAGTAGACTCAATTCGTAATAAATTCTATAGATAAACATAATAAGAATCAGGTATAATAAATTATTATAATAGAGAGGAATGTACATAAAATTTAAAACGTTTTAAATCTATAAAAGGTAAACAAAACAAAAGTCACAGAATCATTGTCGAAAGGCTTGGTACCTAGTTCTTCAGTTTATTATTAACCTAAATCAATGAAGATTGAAATTCATTAAGAAGAATAATAAAAGAAGAAACCAATAAATTATTTAAAAGAATTAGAATAAGAAAGAATTAATTAATAAGCAAAGTTGGGATAATAAACAAGTAGTAGTGTACCAAAATTACAACATGATTATCGATCAATAATGGAGAGAGGTAAACGGTATGAAAAGGAGGCATAAAGAAAAGAACATCAAGCATATTATTTAAATGATGAGAAATTAAAAGAAGAGGCAGATGACTTATTTTTAAAGAGTGTTTAAGAAAAAATAAGATTCTTAGAGAAGATTTGATGAAATATTTTAATTTTGCTATAATCTTAAAAATAGTCAAATTATTTATAAATTTACATTTTTGTTATCTAATAAAAATGGTATTATAATAATCAGTTATTTTTAGTTTGTTAATTTGAAAGAAAATTAATGATAATTAGATATGATAATATAAAAATATAGTAAATAACTAGTTAATTTGATATTATTAAATCTATCTCTTACAATCATACTCTAAAATTTATTATTAATATTATATATAATTTACTACAACAAATGGACCTTCCTCCTATTCCAATTTAAAAAAATTAATCATAATTAGGAGTTGATAATTTATTATCATAATAACATATTTTCAATCCATTAAATCAAAATCAAGAAACAGCAAAACAACCTAAGTATTTAATATAATTATAAAAGGCGAAACTTCAATTTAAAAGTGGGGGACATTGTGTATTTTAAATCTTATTTGACAGATGACTTTAAAGGAGTTATATCTGGGGATGGAATTGCTAGCAATAAGTTGGAGTGTATATAAATTTTGGGAAAAAATCAACAATTGACCGATCCATCTAAAAAAAGCTTACAGTAAAAGGTTGGCAGTTTGACATTTTAAAAAAGCTTATTTTAGGTAGTAACAGGCAAAAAATATCAATATTAAAACTTTCTAGTATAAGAAAGATCAAGATCGATAGATGATATTAGAGAAGAGGCAATAAATGAATCAATTGATTTAGATTAATGTTAATTAGATTATGAAAGAAGATTAAAAGAACTTGAAGATAAGGCTAATGAAGAAATTGTTGAAAACATACGTTTTTATGATCTTGCTTATGGATCTAATATAGTCTATGGTTAAGAAATATAACTAAAACATATATATTCTTAATGCATTCTATCATTTAATTGTGCTATATTAGCAAAAGAAAATTGTTGTAGAGAATTATCTTTAGAAGAAATTCCCAATGTAAATTCAAATTTTCGAATTTTATCAATGAATCAAGTTAAAAATCCTGGAGAACCTATTTTATATGGAGATTAAATAATAATTCAAAATTCAAGTTCAAATAAATGGTTTCTTAATATATAGAAGCCAACATAAAAATATGATAAAAAGGATGGATTAGAAGTTAATTGTTCATAAGTTGGATTTCCTATTAAAATTGCAAGTTATATTGATTATAAAACTGAATAAGATTTAAAGTAATAATCATTAAAATAAAAATCTCTTTTGAGTGGAGATGTAATAAAAATAAAAAATAGATATTTGGGTGGTTATCTCTCAATTAAAAGATAACTTAGAATTACTGAAGGACTTGATAAAAAAGAAGTGTTTATTAAAAATTATGATACTAATATCACATTTACAAAACATTAATTTTATTTTAATGTATAATAAGTAAGAAATGAAAAAATTGAATATATGTATTAATTATGTGTTGATTCATCAGCAGATGCAGAAGAGAATTTAAATAATTTATGGTAAATTTAACATGTTGATAGTTTAACTTTTTCAAAAGCTAATTATGATAGTGTTTTTTTAATAAGACATGTATGTACAGGATTATTCTTGGAAATTTCACATCATACTGCAAGTTTAACTTATGATGGATTAAGATAAGAATGTTAATTTTATTTAAGATCTAAAAAGACATCAGATGATTAAATTTTATTTAGTGAAGCATATAAATTATAATCTGTTATGAATGTATAGATTGATAATTTTGTAACATAAGAAAATTTGGTTATTGTTTGTTTAGATGATAGAGTAACTGTATAAAGGAAGAGTTAAAAATAAAATATAGAAAGAGTAACATTTTTACTGAAGTTAGCCACTCCAGAATAAGCTAAAACAGCATTTAGAATAAATTCATTATAAGAATATTTAATATAATTTTATATATTTTTATAGGATTGGGGTGTAATTAAGACATCAACTTAAGGTTTGGAGGATATAAGAACATATGATTATTTTGAAGCTTTTAATAATTAAAAGATATTATATGATGAAATTTTATAACTATTTCAAACTTTAGAAAATCTTAAAATGTATTTAAATAATGAAGGTTAAGCATAGACTAATGAATAATTGTAATTTAAATAAAAAGCTTTAATGGATAATGATATCATTAATTTACTATTTGCAATTCAACGATTATGCAATTTTATGATATATGGTAGTATGATTAATAGTAATTCATAAGTTGTTGATAAGACACCTTAAAAAATTGCTAAAATGAAACTAGATCCTGCTATTTCATAATCATAAAAATTAAATTGTATATAAGAAATATATAATGTTCTAAGTTTGTGTGTTTAAAGAAATTCAGATACAAGTAATTATGTTTTGACATTAATTATGAATAAGGAGAGTATTTTAGATTTCTTATTAGAATAATTGAAATATTAAAGAAAACATATATCAAATTTAATAAAAGAAAGTGTTAGGTATACTGATATGAGTGAATCTAAGGATAATATTAAAAAATGGGTTAATTAATTGGAAAATTTATCTGAAGATAATATTGAAGATTAAACTCTATTTATAGAAATTTTAAGTTTAATTATGATAGATCCATATGAGAATCCAAATTAATTATGTTAGAATACTTGTAGAAGATTGTTATTTGGAACAAAAAATAAATAAGAATAATAATATCCTTTTCATAAAGCCTTAGTGGCCTTAGATATATAAGAAGAGAATAATAATTATTATCCAATAGTATAATTTTATCCAAAAAGAGAAAAAGGATTGTAGATGTAATATGCTAATGAATTTGGTTAAAATAATTAAATATTTTGTTAACTTTATTTAAAATTTATAGATAAATAGGCAAGAATTGCTTAAAGATTTTTAACTAAAAGGCCATCATTAATTGATGTAGTTATTGATTTTTTTACACTTGAAACACTTAAAGAAAATTAATTAGTAAAATAAGAAGATGTTAAATTAGTGGTTCCAATATTTTAGAAATATGAAAATTATTTAATGAATGTTATGACTTTATATTCTTCATTATGCAAAGGAAGAAATTAAAAGAATATAAAATGTTTAATGAGAAATTGTTTTCTTAATGAAAAATTCTTAGAAATATGTTTAAAACGTTAATAAAATGTTAAATCTGAACTTAGATTTGAAAAAACATTAATAGAATTATTTTGTAATTTATACTTAGATATCGATCCTTTAATTAAGATTTCTTAAAATTATGATCCATTTTATAATAATACTTAAACAAATACAATAAAATGTTATTTAAGTGATGACATTGAATAATTCAATATCTAAAATCCTTCAGGTCTTTATTTTTATGAAAATAATGCATCAAAATCTTTAAAAAGAAGTGATGACTATTAAAGTTTTCTTCATTAAAAAGAAACTAAAGCAGAACATTAATAACTTAAATTATATGCTGCCAAAATGTTATCAAGAACTTAAGTTAATGATGTTCGTTTATATTATTTAGAAATGTTTACAAAAGAAGATTATCCTGAACATCTATTATAAGAAGCAAGTTATGATATTTTTTAATCTAAAAAAGCAACTATTAATAAATAAAAATATGATTACTCTCGTCTTGCTTATTTATAATTACATTATTTTTTAGGTTTATTGACAATAATTAAAAATAGTATAAATTTGGGTTATAATTAATTAGATGAAAATTAAAGAATATTTTCTGTACTTCCTAATATATTTGTTGCTTTAATTATATAATAGATTCCTGATTTAAGAATACATAAATTTTAAGAAAATGAATCATTTCTATAAAACTTGAATAATTTAATATAATCAGTCAATGATAATCTTTGGGTTGTAACATTCTTACCTACAGCTGAATAATTATATGAGAAAAAAAAATCAAAATATAAAAATTTAGATAAAGATCTTAAAAGAATGGATTAATCTTAAAAATTATATATGTAATTTTAAAGAAATTGGATTCTCTATATGTTAATATGGACATATTAATATTGTAATGATGAAATTTTAAAAATGTAAGTATATTTAGAAGCTTTGTCTATTTTAAAAATATTTGAACAATTAAAATTAAATCTATAAATTCTAGAATTTCTATTTAGTTCATCTTAATAAAATGAATCAAATCCAAGTTCTCCAAGTTAAAGAGATCTTGATTTATTTGTCTTTGATGAAGTTGTAAATTAAGAAGTAGATATTAAAAAATAAAAAACTCCTGCTGTTTCTAAATCTATTTTAAGTGTTTTTAAAGAACCTGATGGTAATAGCATTTGTGGATTATTATTTACTTGTTTATTGACATCAGAAAAAAGAACTAAATTAAATGAAGAATTATTATAAAGAATAATTTAAAGTTTTCTTTAACCAAAATATTCAATTTAAGAAATTAATTAAGTTGAAATTATTGATAATTAATAAGAATTAAGATACTTTTCAATTATCAATGGAAATTCTAATAGTGTTTAATTAATCAGTCCAAAAGAAGCAATATAATTATCAAAAAGAGCTTTGAAATTTATCACAAATTAAAAAGAAAATAATGTAATTTAAAAAAGAGTTGCATCTTTTGATTAATTAAAAGCATATTCAGCTAAAATAATTGAATAGTTTGAAATGTTTTTTAAACCTAATTCTTAAGATTTGTAATATTTGAAATCATTTTAAAATATAGTAAGAAATGCTAGTGTGCATCTAGTATTTTTGAAATTTTTAGTAGATCCTTAAATAATTAATTGTTCAAATGATATAGTTTCTTTTTATAAAAGACTTGTTCTAATTTTGGAATACTTTATTATAGATAACTAAGTTAATATTTCCATTTTAGCTGATAATGAGTATTTATTAAAAATTCTTGATGTCATTTAAATATAGTAACCATAAGCAGATGATAAATTTTATATACCTATTAAAATTACTAAATTAGCAATTAAGTTGATATCTTCAATTCCAGAAAATGAACATGATAACTTGATAAATAAAATATTTGAAAGAATTTAAAAAATAGGTGATTAATTAATGTAAAGCTAAGAGTTTTACTTAAAGGCATACAGTACAAGAGATGAATAGGAAGAAATTAAATTCATACAAAGAAGTACTCATATTAATGCTATTGCTTATTATTCTTTGATTTAATATTTTAAAATTTTAAGATCTCTTACAAAATCCTTTGAAAAACCTTCAAAATAAGCACCTTTGAATAAACATTTAATATTATCTAAAATCTTAAAAAATAAATTCTTAAGAATAGTTTTAGATCCAGTCAATTATTATAAGGCTATTCTTGTACCAGAATTAGATTCTGGTGAAGAAGAGGTGAAAGATCCATTATTTTATCATAGAATGAAATTGCATTCAGAATTAATTGTTTTATTAACTGAATGTTGTCAATATTATAGATTAGGAATTTAAGAAATGTAGAGAATATTATTGTATGAATAATTAAAGACTATTTTGTTGGCTCCTAGTGGTGAATATATTGTTAAAAGGGCTTATTTATAATGCTTATTTGAATTATATATTAATTAAGTTAAAGAAGGATAGTTTGTTAATGATACAGTAGAAAGTGATGAAGTAAGAGATATATTATCCAGAGTAATAATACCAGATTTAGATTAAAAATAAATCTGTAAATATTTGGAAGGATTATCAAAATTAGCAAATTAAGATAGAAATATGAAAGTTATTCAAAAAGATTTGAGAGAATCAATTAAAAGATAGAAATTAACATATTTTGAGAAAAAACTATCTTTTGATTCTCAATTTGTAAAAGAATTAGGAATATTAAGAGATTCAAGTGAATATTGGAAGTATTTGAGAAAAAATGGAATAATTCATTTTCTAGTTTACACTTATGATGAAATGAAAGATAGAACTGATCTTGAAAATCCAGAAAATTCTACTTTGTCTGATGAATTTGCAATAATTAAATAAAATGTTTAAAAAATTAAGGAGATTTTTAATGTTTTAGAAAGAGATTTTAGAGTTAAAAAAGAAGATTTAGATTTAGATGATTATAGAGAATTAATAACTTCAATAGAGGAAATAATTCCATAAAGAAAAATTACAAAATTTGGTTAAAACTTTAGAATAGGATTTTAATAGGATAAAAATGTGAATAAATTAGTATTTGATTAGTTTGATACTTTAAAAGAGGATTAAACAGGAGAAAAGAAGTTACAAGAATAAGAGAATGTTCAAAGAATAGAAAATCCTTTTAGGAGAAACTTTAAAGTTTATCTCATTAGATATAAAGTGAATATTAATTAATTTAATGAATATATTGAAAATAACTCAACTGAATAAGAGAGATCTTAGAAAATACTCCTAACTTGTAATACTTATAAAACTTACATTTAATAAAGTGATATAGATGAAATCTATAATGTAAATGTAGAATAAATAAAGAGATAAGAATAAGTAAACAATAGAAGTAAAGCTCTTTTAGATTGGGATTTATTTAAATAAGCCATGAGAGACTTATTTGAAATGAAAAGCATTTAGAATGTAATAAACTAATAAGTACAAACATATCAAAGATAGCAATAAGACTTAGAAAATCTTAAATAAGAATTTGAAATTACATGTCGTAAATAAATTGGAAAATAATATAAGAAATATGGAGGTTAGTTAGAAGGCTCTGAAGATTTAATATCAGATGACATTTAGATTGAATTATTAATTAAGACTTTAGAAAAACAGAATACTAATTTATTAAATGAGGATAATGTTTAAGAGTTTTTATAAAAATGTTAAGGTATATTTTTAAATAGAGAATTCTATTTAATAAAGTTATGTAAAATATTTTTGTTTTTGAAAAGACCAACATAAGATGACATTGATTCACTTACAGAAGCTAAGGATGAAAAGTCAAAAGAATTAATAAGATAAAAATAATAGATATTTATTAAATATCAAAATGCAATAGTAGATAGTAATTTGGATATATTGGCTTTAGAGATGTTAAATGATTCTGCTGATGATTTACATAAGATAGAAGCTTTGTAATTACTAATTTATTTATTGGATTATGGAAATGATTATGTATAGAAAAAGTTCTATCAAATACTTAAATAAGATTAAGTAATTAAATAAAAATTCTTTGTTTTTCTTAGAGGATTCTTTTTAACTGATGTTAATTCTAGAATATTAGAATTAGAATTATGTGAAGGCAATAATACTGAATATAAAATACTTTGTTTGAAAGTATTAAAACTATTATAGGCAATGTGTGAAAATGTAAATGTTGATTTTTAGAAGTTTTTAGTTCGTTAATATGATGATGATTCATATCAAGCTAATATTAATATTGTTAATGAAGTTGCTAGTTTATTAGCAGATTTATTGGAAAAAGGATAAAGAGTATTTTATAAGTTATAGGAAATCTATAGATAAGCATTAGAGAGTTTAGTTGAATTTTCAACAGGTTTTGAAGAAAATAAAAAAGAATTATGTAAAAATACACGATTATTTACATTATTGAATTAGATTTTACAGAAAGAAGATTTAATATCATTTAAATAGTTACATCAAGAGAATAGAAATATAATAAAAGACAATTTATTAAAATCATAAAATTAAGAAGAAGATCTTATTATAAATTTAAATAAAAATTAAGCAGATGATGAATAGAGAAAATATAATTCATATTAGACACTTCAATCATTTATTAAATTATTATTGTTGATTACATAAGGCAAATTAGATAAGAAATGTTTAAAATTTATATTAGAAACTGTTAATATTACAATATTAATGAGAATCTCAAGATCAATATATTAAGATCGTATTAAACCTAAATAGAGAAATATTATATTAGATAATATTTGTGATGAATCAAAAACTAGTCAGCATAAATATTGTTCTAATAATTTATGTCATTTTGGATTAAGAACTGATGAAGACAATTTACTTATTTAAACAGGTTTTAATATTTTTATTATTTGCCTAAAATTATCAGAACATTTTCCAACAGATCCATAATTAGAAATATTTATATTTGATGAATAAGAGGAAGATTAAGATGATTTTGTTGATTTAAGTGATCCTTTATAAGAAGATTTATAAAAAAAAAATACAATACCTACTAAAAAAATTGTACCTATTTTTATAAACAATAAGAATCTTGATTAAGAAGAATAAAATGCTCTATTAAGTAATGAATTAAGATAAACACATTAAAATGAGTTTAAATAAATGATTGATGATATTTAAAATGATGAAAATTATAAGTTTACTAGAAAATAATAATTTTTTAAATTTTATAGATAATTCACAGGTAGGATAGAAATTTAAAATGAATTATCTGAACTTGAAAAGATTTTCTTTTAAAAACCTTTTGTTTGTAATTTTGTCACTCCAAACATTAAATAACATTTAATTTATGAAATAAATAGAGAAACTGATGAAGATAGAATGTAAGGATTAATAGATTAAGCTGATTTTTATTAAGTTTAAATGAGACATTCTTAATAGATTAACAATAGTTTTATTATGCATTTTGGAGCAGTCTATTGGAGATTATTAAAAGATTTATCTTTTATTTTATGTTTGGTTATAGTAATTCTATTGATATTTATGCATGATATAGTTGTCAATAGTAAATTAGGTTCTAATCAAGAAGCACCTGAATCTGATACAAAAATACCAGGATAAAATTTTGTAAGTTATCTTAATAATGTAATATTTATATTTATTAATTTAGATAATAACAATAATCTAATTAGTTTTGAATTTAATTATAGTATTTTTTTGTGCAATAGAAAGATATCCAATATCAATTACATATAATAGAGGTGAAACTAATGCAAAAAGAGTTTAAATATTAAAAAAAGAAGCAGGATTTTCAATAACATTTTTAACAATGAAATATTATACTATTATTGGATATTTTGAATCAGAATTTTAAGGATAGAAAGTTAGTGAAAGTATATTAAAAAAGCTTATTCTCGTTACATTTTTTGATTTTGATAATTTTTACAATGTAAAAATAATTTTTAATTTAGGTTTGCATTTTCGGATTAACAGTATATGCATTTTTTAATCCATATATCTATGCAGTATTATTGTTAGATATCATTAAGAGATCTGAAGATCTTTAAAACATCATAAAATCAATTACATCTAATGGCCGTAATTTAGCTATATTCTCTTTTCTTGGCTTTATTGGATTATTAATTTATGCTATCATAGCATTCTCAAATTTTGATTGGATGTTTAATGATGAAGATGGTGTTTATGGTTAAACATTTATATTAGCTGTTACATCTACAATTAATTTTGGTCTTCGTAGTGGTTTAGGAGATTCAATGAAAATATACCCTGAACCTTATGAAGATCCAACTTTATATTGGGGAAGATACTTTTTTGACTTCTCGTTTTTCATTATCTTTAATATTTTATTTATCTAAATAATTTTTGGTATTATTTTAGATACTTTTGGTGAATTGAGAGATGAAAGATAAGCCTTAGTAAAAGAAATTGAAGGAAAATGTTTTGTTTGTAGTCTTGATAAAAATGATATTGATACAAAGTAATATTGAATTCTTTATATTTAGTGGAACAAAAGGATGGCATTATCATATATATTTAGAACACAGTGTCTACCATATGCTCTATTATATCATTTATATAAAGAATAAAGATCCAAATGATTGTAATGCTTTAGAGAAATATGTGAAAAAATGCATAGAGGGGAAGGAAACTACTTTCTTTCCATTTGAAAGAGCTCTATAAATAGAGGATTAAAAAAATGAAGAAGAAGAAACTATTGAACAAAGCGAATCCTGACATTAAAACCATATTAATATATATATATATATTCTGAAACATTTATTAAATCTATTAATATCTTAAATTTAATTTTCTCACATTAATCAATTTTATTAATTCAAAAAATGATTGATTTTAAAAAAACATGATGATGAATAATGTTTGTTTTTTTATTAAACTTAATACTCAAAAAATGAATTCTCATAACAATTCAAATAAATTTATTTATTTATTTATATAGAATAATAGCAGCTGGATCATAGTGATTTGAAGACTTATTAAAAAAGTAAATAGGGAAAGTGTAAATAGAGAAAATAGAAAGAATTTACTTATTTTTTTGTATTAAATCTAAATTTCAATTTTCGATAGATCATATTTAAGTAAGAAACAATAATAAATTATGAATATTTATAATAGTTGAATTTCTTCAATTATTCATTATATTATATTAGTTGTTTTTGAATTATTATTAGCTGCTTTTATATATAAGTTTAATTTAGAATTAACTAAAATACAAGTGAAGATAGCATTTTAATTTTTATAAAGTTGTAATTTAAAAGAATATAATCCGTATAAAGAAGGTCAATTATTTGTAGGAATCAGAATTATACTTCAACAACTACTCATAAAGTTAGAAACAGGTAGAAATAGGTTTTGATTTGCTAATTGAATTTTTGGAAGTTTTATTGTAATTATCAATAATAATGTTATAAATAAATAGATCATCAAAGTATCAAGTAAACCAGATTATATTTTTAAGAAAATTAGTAAAACTTAAAAAATTTGAATATAATTTTATAAAATACAAAAAGCTCATTATTGATAACTATCTTAATTTACGATGAATTAGATAAATCCATCTAAGGTTTTTATAGGTTTAACAAAATTGTAAATGATTAATATTAAAAATAAAACTAAATTTCTTAATATTATAACAATGATACTCTTTTCTCAATATATAATTAATTAAAACTTAAATCTTATAAATTTATCTATTATTTTATAATTGGACATCACATGCTTAATATTTAGAATCAAATAATAAAATATGTAATATTTAATAAATTCTAAATATTGTTTATATTTTTTATTAAAACCAATTATTAAGAGTTTTATTTATTCATTTCAACTTTAATATCAAAACTTAATAGATATTTTAATGAAAATAAAAAATAACAATATTCTAAGGAATTATGCTAGAATATATCTAAAAACTAAAACAAAAGAATTTTAGGGGCAAAATAACATTTTTTATAACTTTTTAAGTTTTATAAGTAATTTGATCTTTAGATTATTTAAAGGAATAACTTTTTTATACATTAAATGGAATATTGCTTTTATTCCTAAATAATTAACTCATTAATTTAATATTTTTAATCCACTTTGATAAACTAGAATTAGATAAGTTTTGAATAATATTATTAATTATAATGAAGATGAATTATATATTTAAAAAATTAAAAAAGTCATTATAAATGTGTGATTGCTTTTCTATTTATTAATATATTCATCTCATCCATCTCTTATGCATTAATATAATTATATGGTTGGATATTTAATTTGCAACCTTATTTTTAGCTATTCCTTATCTTAAATTCCTCAGAGAATTTAATCTCTTGATATTTATGAATTAAAATTAGAAGCAAATTTTTTTCCTTTTTAATGGAAATTTATGAAAAAACAACATAATTGATTAATTAAATATAAAAATAAACTTCTTAAATTCAATATTTAATAAATATAACATTAAGTATTAACTATAGCCTCCAATTTCTCTATAGATTATATGAAGTTACTTATTATGAGTATTTCTGAGTATTTAAAAAAACTGTTTAAAACATTTCTTACAATTTAAATTAAAATTTTCTTTATATATTTAAATATGAAATATTCAGAGCAATCAAGCTATAGATGTATGGGATTATATAAATTGATCTTATTAATGAATGAGTGCTAGCATTTTACTATAATTTTCTTATTTTCTAAAAATATTGATTCTTTTTCTTTTTAATAGTATCGATTGATAATTTATATACTATTTGGGTCAATTTCTGCTATTACAAATACTTAAATGGGCATACTAAGAGTATTTATATTTTTGATTATATTATTATGTAAATTTAAAGAATTATATGAGTTTAATGAATATTTTTTATCATTTTAACTTAATAATAAAAGTTCATGTATTTTCGAACTTAAAGTCATCTAAGTATATTTTATTTTTTATATATATATACAGAATTAAAATTTGGGTAGTTATGTTATAATTAATCATTTTGAAAAATATGCATATTAGAAATTAACTTATAAAATCTCATTCATATTAAAGATACAATTTAATAAATAAAATTTATTAAGAAAAAACAGCTTCATGGAAATTCTTTGTTGTTTATGCGAGTGTTGTTTCCCAGATAAGAAAAGATCAGGTTTTTGGGCATGCATTTGTTGCGTTCTTAGTTGCTATAGCAGCTATTTAGAAAACATATATGGGAGAAAGAAAAGGACATTTAGATTCTTGAATTTAATTCTTATCTTAATTTTATCAATAGTGGCACTAGTATTAACCAATAAGGTATCACTTGGTGCTAATATCTCTACTGAAGAATTAACAAATATATTTTAAAATTGGTAAATTGGTGCACTGATTGATATTTAAATATTAGAATAATAGTGTCCAGATAAATATGAAACACTTAGTAATTATTAAATACCATAAACAGAACATGGGTGTATCTGTTTAAATGATTAATAAATTCTGATGTATGGATGTGATGAATGGCGATTAACTAATGGATGTTTTAATTAATAACAAAAAGGACCAATAGATTTGTTTAAATGGGTTTAACCTTCTTAGAACTCTTTTTAAACAGTTTAAATTTGTGGATTAAGATCTCAACTAAAATTTTATGACTTATTATAAAATAAAATAACAACAGAGGAAGATTGTAAAGCTAATGGTTACAAAATATGTAAAACCTAACAGTCTGAAAATTTTTAATGTGTCCTAGAAGAAGAATCTTGCCCAATTAGAGATATAATTATTACTTAATATCAACTAACAGATTATGATGTGAGACAACATAATTATAGTTTAATTTATGATAATGGATTTAATGTTTATATAAGTCTGTAAAAAGAAACTACTCCATTAATAAATATGACTGTTGTTAAAGGAGAGGGTGTATGTCTTAATCAAAATGAATTGAGTTTAAATCCTAAACTATATGAAGATTATAAACTGTTATCACTAAGACCATCATTTTGTTAATTAGATGATACTTATCACTAAATTTCAACAACGAATGAAGAAGCACTTTTTAATTTTAACAATGTTACAGCCCTAGTTCAATCTGAAAGACCATTGTATAATATTAGTAGTGATATTGAATATTAATTGCTTGCTTAAAAATAAATACACTTTAGATAAGACTGCAGGATTGATAGGTAATATTTATTATATATAATAGTTATCAATATATTAAAAATCTCAATACAAGGATTGAAATTTAGAAGACATTAATTACCTGTTAATAATCATTTTCAATTCTTTTATTTTTATATATAACTATTTTAGTGTTAAATGAACTGAATCGTTGTTTTTATGATTGTTGTCCTAGTTGCTACTCAAAGGCATAATTAATCATTAAAGAAATACTAATTTATTTATTAGGTGTAACTGTTATTGTTAACTATGCTTTAATCTATAATTTAGTCTTAAACTTGGAAAAATAACATTAATAATAATGTTTTCCAATCATTGCATAAGAGAGGATGAATTAAATAAATATTACTTTGAGTGGTTCTATTTTATCTGATTCTTATTCTCTCCTCATTAATATTTGTCTTATGATAATAATTGACTTTGCTATGTCGACCTTTTAATGTTTTAAATAATATAAAAAAGAATAAAGATTAAAGAAATAGTAAGATAATTAAATACCTTATTAAGATTAACCTCCTTAACAAACTCCTAATTAAAATTAAATTCCTTATTAACATTAAATTCCTTATTAACATTAAATTCCTTATTAAAATTAAATCCCTAATTAAAATCCTTATTTAATGTAAGAACATAAATAAAATGATCATTTCTAAGTTTAGTAATAAATACCTGTTCCATCATCTTATGAATACTAAGTAGTAAATCATAATAATATTCCTTAATAATATTATGTATAAAATTAGGTCCAAGAAATACCTGAAATCATCTAAGAACAATAAGATTAATAAAAAGATACAAATCCTAAAGTAGAATTAATAGATATTCCAAATGATCAATAAAAATGAAGTTTATTAAATATATAAGCAATAAAGAAAGAACAAAATTTTTATTATTCTTACTATTTATGTGATTTGCATACAGTACTTTCTCATAAATCTATTCATTTTTCAATTGAAAGCATTTGAAATAAACATAAATATATTTTTCATTTTCAATGTTCTCTATAAAATTTTAAATTCTTACTTTCAAGTTTAACAAAATTTAATTAGAAATCATAATTCTCTAAATCTAAGTTAATTAATTTTACTAATTAAACGAGAATTTATTAGTGAATAAAATGCATTTAAGTTATTTACTTTTTCTAAAATATATATTACAGATAATCTCTTTTTATAATTCTAAAAAATCTTAGATAAAATAAAGATTTGTAAAAAAATAATTATAATCTCCCTATTAATTTTAGCAATTAATTTAATTAAAAAAAATTAAAATTAATTTAGTTCTGATATATTTCTCGAAGGATCAAAGCGAAAAAAATTTAGAATTTAATACTCACTTATTTATGAATTCTATTCACAAGTTCCAATAGACTTTTATAAGATTAAAAAACCATAAGAATCTGATGCATGTTGCAATAGTAATTCTTAAATCAATAAGAAATAAATAGATCAATAAATTATTTCCTTTGAAAATTGAAACCATTTTAAAACCTAACAAATTTTGAATTCTAAATATATTACTAAAATTCTGTATGTATTCCTTCCAATCAACTGACTATTTAAGAGATATTTTTTATACTAATCATACATAAAATAAGAAAATTAAAATAAATTATTAATTCATTTTAATAAAAATTGTAATAATATTTGGCAAATATGTTAATAAGAAAAATAAAATGTAAAATTTGAAATGAGTTAGCTTAATTAAAAAGAATTAAACTATATATAGGAAAATAGAACAAGAAAAAGTGCATCTTTTATAAAAGTAACAATATATATAAAAATATATTGTTAGAATAATTAAAAATTATTTATTATTATTATTTGATCTTTTAAAAGAAATAAGGAGTTTAAAGACATTAAATGATAAGAATATTATTTCAGACTACAATAAATTTCTTCATCTTTAGTAATTTATAAATTATTTTATTTAATAATAGTAAAATTATGATATCAGAGATACATATTAGTACAAATATGAATACAAATATATTATCATTTCATTTCAGCTGTTTTAGTTTTTCTAAGAGTCATCATTTATTCTTCCATTACTATTTGAGGAATTTGAGATCTTCTTCTATTTTTATCAACTTAAATAAATTAATCAACAACTCTAAATTAAACCCAAGCTTTTCCTTGCATTAATTCATCAAGCTAAATTTAGAATGTATGCTATACTTCTTCATTAATTTCTTATTCAGTATACCCAGTTTTCTTCACAATTTTCCAAAAAGTCAGCCACTCTTAAATAGTAATATCACCTGAATTATCAAAATCTACTGCTTTAAATAGAGCTTCAGTATTAATCTTAGCAAAGTTAGATTACCTAAAAGAAATTAATAGAAAGAATAAATACCAAAATTATTGAGTGGTTTTCTTGTCAATTACTCCTTTATTCTCTTTATCAATTTTTTAGAAAATTTGTATGGCTTTTAATCTTAGAGATTATGATAAATCAGTTCCATGATGCATGGATGAACAAAGTCCCATAATTATTAATTTATATAATATGTAATTTGTTTAATATTGGAAGCTATATAATTTTGATAATTTAAATTAAAGCAACTTTTAAACAAACTAATTCCTTGAAATCATTTAAGTATAATTGAGATTCAAAAAAAAAAATAACTTTTTTAAAATCATTGTCAATAATATTTATATCATAGATATATAAATTGTATTAATATATATATATATTAAACTAATATAATTAATAAATGATATCGCATAGTTAATAAATATGAATTAAAATATAGCATTAAACTTTATTTATTAACTTTTGTATCTGATTTTAGAGAAATAATTAAAATCTATAAACAAAAAATATGATTATTCTTTATAAATAAGAAGATTCTAGAATCGATTTAAAGATTATATAAACTTAAATTTATAAAACAATAATCATTATTTGAATATTTATGAATTCGCATATGTAAATTTTTCAAATGTACCTACTTTTAATGTATCTATAGGAGTATCAGTTATCTCTTCTTCTGTAAAAATAGGATCAATATTTTATAAATCTAATTCATCTTTAAGTTTAGGTATAAATTATGGTTTGATTCTTTTATTATATACATCTTCCCAAGTTAAAGAACTAAAGAAAGAGTGAGCTTTGATTTAATCAATAGTAATTCTTTTAGTAGGTTCATTTATCAATAATCCTGTTAACAAACTAGAGACCTCTTGAGAGAACCATGGTTTCATCTCTATTTTTTTCTCAAGTCTATTTCTGAACATCATACCCTTATCATTTGAATAGAATGGAGGAGCTCCAGCAATCATTTCATACATAAGTGCACCAAGACTCCACCAATCTGCTGATTAATCATGTCCTTAACCTAGTAAAATCTCAGGGGCTAAATATTCAGGAGTACCACAAAATGTATAAGTTCTTTCTCCTTCTTTTAAATTGATTCTAGATAAACCAAAATCTGTCAATTTTAGATGACCATCAATTCCTATTAAAATATTTTCTGGTTTTAAATCTCTATAAATAATTCCTTTTTAATGAAGATAATCTAATGCTAATATTAATTCAGCAGCATATAATTTCATTCTTTCTTCTGGAAACTTTTTGGATTTTCTTAGATGGTAGAATAATTCACCTATAATGAAATATTTATATTACCTCCAGCAAGAAAATCAGTAACTAAATATAATTTTTCAGGAGTTTAGAATGCAAAATGCAATTAGACAATAAAGGGATGTTAAGCAACTTCTAAAATTTATCTTTCATTCATTGTATGTACTTATTATCCTTTTTATTATATAATATCCTTTCTTAATATTTTCATTGCATAATAGTTTTTTGTCATTTTATGTTATACCAACATGACTTTTCCAAACGATCCTCTACCTACAACCTTTTTAGATAAAACATTAATTAACCTTTGTAAATATAAAATCTTCTAAACATACCATGTTCAATTGATCATTTAGTTTGATTTGTTTTGCATCTTATGGAAGTATATTATTATTATTATTATTAGTTTTTGAATCATCAACTTAAGTGGAATCTTCTTTTTGAAAACAAATACCCATAATACAAAATATTTTCAATTAAATAAATATGAATAATATTAAAATATAGCATATAATTATCTGTACATACAGATTCCATTCTTTCTATAATGCATGTCTTCCCTATTCTAATGATTAAGTATGACTTTGTTTCTTAATCCAAATTTTTGAGTCCTATTAGTATTCCTTAATTGTTCATGTAATTTTGCATTAATATCTTCAGGAATATATGGATATTTAATACGATTACTTACTTAAACTTCATAAGGCAATTTATAAATAGTTGTATCAGTTAAATCATAATTTCTTCTTTCTTTAGAATTTGTTTACTAAAAAGAATTTACAACTCTAAATTAACCTCCTTTTATATTATTTCCATTTTTAATTAATTTTTAATGTTTAGGAGTATTAATTTAATGTTAGAATTCATCATTCTTCTATAATAATATTTCTATTTATTCTGTAACTGTGTAGATAACTTATTTTTTAACTTAGAATCCTCTTATTGAATTTGGATTAGTACTTATCAACTCATTTCTACTTAAAATAGGTAAATTCATATAATGTAATAATTATGGACAAATACTCTTAATATCTAAATTACATTTTTTAATTTAATCTTTTAAGGATTCACAACTAAATTATTTGATAGGAGAATCATCAGATTCAAATATTCCTAACAATCCTCTTTCATGAAAATAATATTATTCATCACTTTATCCTAAGTAATAATAATTTAATGCAAATTTTTCATATATTTGTAATTCATATTCTTTACTCAACCATGCATATTACAATGCTTTTTTTAATAATATTAAAGCTTCACTATTCAATTTAACTTCTGAAGCACAATTAGCTAAACCAATCAATGCTTTTGCTTTTTCAGCATGATTCTTAGTAATTGTATTAAAAATTCTCTCAAATTATAAAAGTTCATTACATATTAATTATAATAGTAACAAGCATTATTATAATCTTTTATTTTAAGAAGTATATCAGCTGTCATACAAATAATGGCTCCAAATTATTACAAGTTTCCATTATCTACAATATAACTTAATTATATTTTGAATTCTAAAGTAAATTATAATATATTACAATTCATATAAAGTTCTGATTATCTCTACATTAATTATTCTATTATTGATTTTGTAAACAATTAATTAATATTAACATTCTGTTACAATTGTGATGTTATATGGATACTTCTACGTTATTCTTTTTATTTTTCTAAAAGTTCTTTTTAACTTGGATTTATTTGACTATTATCTAATTATTTATATTATATTGAACGAGATCTCAATTTTTATTACGTGAAACTGAAACTAGTACATTTTGTAGTTAGAAATGAATCTGCATTCATTTTTATTATTACACAAATTAATGGATTTTTTATAATATTTGATTGTTTCATCTTTCTAAAATAATTAAGCTTAAAATGAATAATCTTATTGAAACTAATGATCAATAACATTTTTTTGAATTATAAAATTAAATACTTATGAATCTAATATTTTATTAAATTATTGAAATGTATATTTATCCATTAGTATGATATAATATACTAATAATGAGTCAATTCTATTATATTCTTAAAAGTTAAATTAATAGCAATAATATTTATGTATTTTCATAATATGATAACAATATCAATAAATTTAATAAACTATTATAGTTTGAAATAGCACTAATAAGAACGTTAAAAAATTATTAAAAATGAATTAATATGATCGAATTAGACCTATTGTATTTTAAAAAGCTACAGAAGTTAACTATATAAGATCTAATTCATTGGCTATTCGATCATCTCCACTCAAATAATAATTGGATCAATCTTTTGATTTATAAACAAATTAAACCAAAAATTAAACCAATCAAACATTAAATTATAAATAGCTTTATGTGAGTGAATCATGTTAAAATAACAATAAAGAAAATTAAATATCTGGTAAACAATTTTCTTTTAGAGTGGATGAAACTTCATTTTTAAAATAAAGAATTAAATAACTTGAAACTCAAAATACCAATCATATTTCTGAAAATAACAAATTGGCTCATGTATTAGATTAATAAATACAATAACATTAATAATTATAAGAATAATATTAATCTAAAAATTAAATAATAAGAAAAATAGATGATGTATAGAAAATGAATAAATATTAATTGACAAATAATACAGAGCTCAAATAAATAAATGATCAATTAATTATATCTAAATAAGTAGTTAATAATTTAGAAGAGAAAGTACAATTTATATTATAAGATAATTAAAAATTGAGTGAAGAAAATGACAAATATCTGTTTCAAGATTAATAATTAAAAATATAATTGGAAAAGTACAAAAGTAGATGTTAGATTTTAGAAAGCAAATTAAAATAGGCAGAGTAATAAAAAATAATATTGTAGAGATGAATCATAATGTTTGGAATTATAAAAAAAAATAAAAAAATAGAATGATGAAATTGAGTTATTGTAAAAAGAGAACAATGATATGAAATAATAATTGGATTAAAATAATAATATTATTTAACTTCAAGAGTAAAATAAATCATCATCTTAAAATATGTAATAATATTTATTAGATTATAGAGATAAATATAAAGAAACAATTTAAGAATTAGAATGTGAAAATTAATATTTATTAAAAGTTATAGATATCGATTAATAGAAAATGAATAATCTAGAAGAAAAACTTAATTTATTGACAAAAGAAAATTAGAGATTGACTGATATAGTCAAAAATCGTCATAAATAATGACATTAAATTATTACTTTTATTGTTATTTTTTATTTTTTAATTTGCATTAATTGAATATATGATTGTAAAATCAATATCTGTAAACTGATCCATATCCAAATGTTGGTGCTGCATAACTGTAAGATGGAGCATAACCATAACCATATGTTGGTGCAACAACACTTGTTCTTACTGGAGCTACTGGTGCTACATAGCTGTAAGAAAGAGGTGATGCATAAGAGACTGGAGCAGGAGGAGCTCTTCTAACCTAAAATAAAATTTAAAAAATTAATATACTTCTCTTTCATATTCTAAATAATCAACTCTTGGAACATTTTTTTCAACAGGAACATAATCAATTTATTTCTCATAAGATACTTATGGAACGTATTCCTTTTGATATTCTACAGGGTAATAATCTGTAACCCACTTTTATCTTGGAACCTAATTTTTTATGTCATCTTAATACCTAAACAGTTCTGACTTCTTCTTCTAATTCTACCACTGGTTTTTGATATGGCACATATTCAACTCTAGATTCTCCTCTGATTGATGAGTATTAAGGTGCTGCATAAGAGACTGGAGCAGCATAAGAAACTGGAGGAGCATAGGTAACTGGAGCAGCATAGGAAACTGGAGCAGCATAAGACACTGGGGCTGCATATCCAACTAAATGTTATTGGAATCATTTCTAACCTGGCAATGGTCTTGCTATTGATGTTGCTAAGGGAGAAGCATAAGAGACACCTAATGGAGCATATGAGTACATCTTGTTATAATTATTAAAGTAAATAAAATTTATTTTAGTTTAATTTAAATGTCAAAATTATGCTACTAAATATTTAATTATTTGTTTGATTATAAAGTGTCAAAGCAATAGTAAATATTATAAAGAATTAAATGAAAAATGTATAAAAAATTTATTCTTTTAATTCATAATTTTATTTACTTTTATTTCATAAATTTCACTATCTTTATCATATATCTATTCAAATAATCAAATACTAGACATGTAAGACTTATTTTAATAAAAAATGTTATTTAAAAATCATTATTTTTATAATAAACAATTATACAACTATGTCTGAATATTTTAGAAAGTATATTAAAAAAGAACATTATCAAAATCATTAGTAATTATAAAGATATATGCTTTTAGTTCTAATTTAAAATTTAAGACTTCATTTAGAAACTGCATTTTAGAGGTAAGCATAATAAAATATAAAGCAAGGCATTAAAAAGAAGGTAATGGAAGGAAGTCGAAGGAGATGATTGGGATATAATGTGGGCTGAAAAAGAATGGATTCATGAGGTTATGGATCATACACATTTGTAGCCTAATCAAAAAATAAATCATTTTAGAAATCATTACGAAGTATTTTTAACAACTCTATATATAGTTAACAAGAAAAGATTTGATGATTAAGAATTTAAAAAGATATAAGAAAAATTTAGAAAGAGAAGGTAAAAATGAGGAAGCTAATAAGTAATCTAATTTATTTACATCTTCAGTTATAATTTCTTTCCTTAAACATTTCATCTTCCTAGTGAGTATCCAATATTTTGTGAAGAGTTCAAAAGATAATCTTAAAATGGTGAATCGAAAACTCCTTGGATTATGAAACCTGTATTTTAAAAAATTATAATTAGATTGGTAAATCTTAAGGTAAAGGAATATTTATTTTCAATAAACTACAATCAATATCTTAATGGAAAAATACACTTCGTTTTAATTAAGAAGCCTAATAAGCAGAAGCTTATATAGTTTAAAAATATATAGCAGATCCTCTCTTAATAGGAGGTAAAAAATTCGATATGAGAATATATTTATTATGTACATCTTACTAGCCTTTAACTTTATATTTATATAGAACTGGTTTTGCAAGATTTACTCATCATCGTTATGATAATGAGGACATCTCCAATACATGTAAAGATCAAATTATTATCATAGATGTTCATTTAACTAATGTAGCAATTTAAAAAACATCTGATAATTATGATGAAAAACTAGGAGGTAAATGGAACATATAAACTCTAAAATTATTTTTGATGACTAAATTTGGATAAGAGAAAGTTGCAGAAACTTTTTATAATATATAGATGTTAATGATTAGGTCATTATAAGCTGTATAAAAAATTATAATTAATGATAAACATTGTTTTGAATTGTATGGATTTGATATTTTACTTGATGCAACATTAAAACCATGGCTTTTAGAAGTCAATGCCAGGTACATATATATAAGATATAAAATATAGTCCATCAATGACATCTAATACGCCTATTGATTTTGAATTGAAATGTGGACTATTAGATGATGTATTTACTATTATTGATTTGGAAAAAGTATTGACTGGAAATGAAGAATAAATTGGAGGCTTTGACTTAGTCTGTAGAGGAACTCCTATTAAATTGCCAATTAATAGCACTTTTACTACATATTTAGGTTCCTTTAATAATAGATAATAACAATTAAAGAAAATTGCAAAATCTACAGCCATTAGATTAGCATAAACATATTAAGAAACTCAAACAAAACCTATTGATAATGGTTCAAAAAATTAAAAAGATGAAAAAGAAAAATAATAAAGAAGTACATCAAAAGGACCTCAAACTATATAAGTAAATTATAAAAATATATAATAGAATGGAATTAATAATAAATTAGGCATGTAACCTAAATAAAATTCAATTATCAAAAGAAATGGCACTAATTTACCTGCTTTAGGTACTATTTAGAATAAAAATACTGTTAAAAGGTAACCTTTATAGAATGCCGTTTAACTTTAACCACCATAAATATAAGCATTGAACTCTAATAAGAAGTAATAAATTAACATCTATAATTAATAGAATAAATCCAAGTGAGGAATAAATATTGACAGTAAATTAAAAACTTTAATAACTTACATAAGACAACAAGTTATCCACTTTCTAACCTTATAAATAATAATCATAATATAATGATGTTATGGGAATGAGCAATAGAAACATATAAAGAGATGAAGAATGAAATATTCAAAATTGCTAATAATTATTTAATAATAATCAATAATTTTCTTGATTTATTTCAATTTATTTCTTTTCTCATAAAAATAGCTAAATAGATACTTTAATTGTTTAACAAGCATATATAGTCCATCAACCTATTTATTTTCATTATCCATTAAATGATTCATACAAGTTATATTAGAGAATATTTAATATTTAATATTTAACATTTTTATTTTTTTATCAAATTTTTATGAATAAATGAGAAGATTTTAGAAATATTAATATAGATTTCATTGAAAAATATCTTATGAATAAAGATAAAGATCAGCTACCTTTACAATATTAAAATAAAATACAAGAAAATTAATCATAATTCTGTACGATCTCTACTTCATTTATAAATAATTAGATCAATTAGAAATGAATTAAAACTTTGAGTTAATATTAAAGCATAATTTTAAAAAAATTAGTTTGAAAATCATGAAAAACTATTTTAAAACTAAACCAAACCAAATATAATTAAATTTTGATTTCTATTTCATAATTGAAAAATGAATCAAAATCTTTTATTTTAATTCCACATATCATCTAATTCTCTACTTTTTTATTCTAATAGTAATCTCAAACTTCTATTTTCCTTTTCTACTTATTCTAATAATGTTTCATAATATCTCTTTATATGTAATGATTCTTTTTTTTTTTAATCTTCATACATATAATCATCTTAGTCCTTTTGTTTCTAAAATAATAAAAGAGTCGATTTCAAACTCTCATTCTCAATTATTAAATGTTAATTAGTTGATGAAAGCTAATAAGAATATATATAAAAATTATACATCATTTATTTTAAGTGTCATTTATTGTTTAAATTATAATAATTGCTCAATTTCACTTAAATTTGACTCTTAACTTCTTTTATATTAAGCAATAGCTTCTTCCATTTATTTTATCTATTATTAAGTTGATATTTAATATTATATTGATGTATCTTTAAATTCTTTATTTTTTAGTTCTACAAGTAATTTATTATGATTATTCAATTCTACTATTTATTCATTCTTTAAATTTAATTCATTAATCAATAATTAATTTTCTTCTGTTCTGTATGTTAAAATCTAAAAATAATGAAAAATTAACCTACCTATTCCATATCAGCCATTTTCTTTGTCAATTAAAATTTCTCTTATTAGTTATCACTTGCATCATTTTTATATAGTATTTATAAATCTTCTAACTTAGCCTAATATTATCTATGTAATTCCTCTTCTTTTAACTTAGATCTTCTCTAAATATTCAAATTTCAGATACATTAATCGATTCAATTTCTCTTTTAAATTTGAGAATTTGATTATCCTTATCGATTATTTCCTATTCCAATTTCTATATTATTAATTCTTTTTCTTTTATGTCATGATCATCAAATAATTTGTTAGAAAACACTTTATCAGGAATATCAATATTTAACAATCTATCTTTTAATCTACTATTCTCAATTGATAATTATTAGTTTTCCATTATTTTTTTCTCTAAAGTATTCCTCATATCATCTGTTTCTTCCATCATTTATTATAATTCCTATTTATTTATACATTTTTACTTTAAATCCACTTTCTAATTTCAAAGCTCGTTCTTTCCATTTTTATACCTCACTTTCTGTGTCAGAGGTCTTGCTGTTGTGATTATTGTAATGCATTCAATTAAAACAAAATTTAAAAAGCTGTTAATAAATATTATTTAATAATGTATTCTATGAACCATTAAATAAAAAATATTATACTCCAACTCTAATATTTCTCTTAAATAAGAGGAACAATTTCTCTTATTAAATTGAATAATTGTAAATAATAATTAAACAAATATGTAATATTTGGATTACAAATATAAAGAGATAACTATTATCATATCTAATAGAATATCTAAATTCAAATAAATAAATATAAACACTTAAATAAAGTCTTATTGAATTTTAACTTAAAAATATGATAGAGAATTAACGTATCATGAAATTTAAAACTTATCTTCAATTATATAATATGTTGAATGCAGTGACTCCATCAGAAAACTACCTAAACATATCATATTGAAAGAATCTTTTAATTGTAACTCTAACATCATCTGATTATATAATTTTTTCTATTAAAAAATTTAGCAACTTCATTAATTCATTATCTTGAGCATCATCAATAAAAGGAGCTATTGGTATACCATTATATGGCTAACCCCTAAATCACTTAATATCAATATAATACATATAAAAAATTGGACTATTATCAATTATAACAGTTTTAGAATAGTTATTTGATAGAATTCCTAAATGTTTTAGTTACATTCTGCTTTATAAAGAAATACAATGATTTCTGTAAAAATGACCCTTAAAGTAAGTATTTTCTGGATCAATGAGATTTATTATCTAAAAATTAATAAATAATATTTTACTGTCTTTGCATATTTTTAATTAGCAGATGTAAATACAAATAAATCTGCAAGTTAACTTAACTCTTTTAATACATGACGACAATATGGTCTAATAAACAATCCAAATTCATTATTTTTAAAATCATAAACTTTATCTTTTTGTACTTCCTCTGTATGAACTAGAGTTTCATCTAGATCAAAGACTATTTTAATCTATTTTTATGATTTCCCTTAATATAATAGAGAAACTTCAGGGATTGATTCTTAATAAGTCATTATCATGTGTATTTAATTGAGAGCATCTCTACTCATTTTTTTTAAAGGACAATTATCTTTAAGTCCACTTGTTAGAATTTCTTTTATTTTATCAAAAAAATAATTTCCTTGATAAACTTTCTTTATATACACTTAATTATTCAGGTTAAGTTTTCTTATAAATTAACCTGATCTGCTTGCAATAATCATTTTTTATTTTGATTTTTCTTCATTCTGTTATAAGGTATCATCGTTGGAATCAATTTTTATAGAGTCTAATTTTATTCTTGATATAGATTGATTGCCTATTTTCATCTGTTTTGATGTTGTAATATTTGATTAAGTTCGATTTCTGTTTAATTGTTAAGCAAGTTTAAACAACTAAGGCTAAAAACTTTTATATAATTATATACATCTCTTTGTAATAATTTCCATTGTTCTGAATTTATAGTACTCCTTTAGAATATCAAAGTTTTTGTATTCATATATTTTGGCTATGAAATTCTCAATATATTATTAAATAAATAAAAGCAGATCATAGTTATCTCAAATATTATCCAGTAAAGTAAAATCATTATATGTTCAAATTATATATATAAGTATATTATCTAGTATGTATTCAACTGATTACAAAGATTAATAAATGAAAAAATATTGAGCGAAAAATTATCTAAGTAATCCCTTTGGGAAACATTGTAATTGAATTAAGAAAGTTTGTAATAATAATATAGTATATAAGGTAATGAGATTGGCTATTAATTAAATAAATGAAATACAAAATTTCTAAATAAATTTTTAATAAAATGTTTTTTATCTTAAAATTTTTATTGATATAATAAATATATTATTCAGGTTGTTTATAAAATAAATAAATAAAGTTATTTTTTGAAATTTTTTAATTGCATTGTATTTTTCTTAAGCTTACAGTTATAGATTGTAAATATATCAAATATTTGATTCATAGCTTTTATTTTAATAACAGTCATCCTAATTTTATTAATATTTTTTAATCTTTTGTTGATTGTAACTAATTAGAAGATTATTTAATCAATTTTTAAGTAAGTTGAATCATTTATTGTGTTTTAAATTTGAGAATAGTTTTGAATGATTTTTAAAGATATTAAACAACATCAAATTAATAAATATTAACATCAATTTATGTATACTTAAATTAAATTCACAATTTATAATGTAATTTTATATAATTTTATTTAGATATCATAAATTATTAAATGAAATATAATTGTTATTGAATAAAGATTGCTTAAAATAATTGAATATATTTGAAAATAATAATATTATTTCAATATTATAGGAATCTTTTTTAGATTGAATCTTCAATTACTTTATTTTTATGATTAAATATCAATATATATATTATAATTTGTATTATAAATAGATCAAATATGAGAAGAGTTTAATCAGCTGCCCCAAATTTAGGTAAAATATATAACTAGTCGATCAGAATTTTCAATGGAGGATATGTTCAAAATAGCTACAAAATAAACATCTGCTTTTGGAATTGAAGGATATGAAGTTCCTAAAAAATATGCTGATCCACTTAAGCAAATGGAAGAGAGAAAGTTTTCTGCTTAAAAGAAAGGTAAAAATTGCAAATTCATATTTTAGGTCAAAAAAATTTAGGATATGTAACAAGAAGAGGACATTATTTGGAAGATTAAAAGAAGATTTATGAAAAATTACCAGCTCCAAATAAATACGATATCGTTAAGCCTTGGGTGATAGAGGCTTAAACAACTCGTTCAAGGTCAGCACCTCCAAAAAGGTAGTTTTAATGGAGAATTATCTTAGAACAACATTTATTGATTAAATATTTAAGGAAGCAAAATTAAGAGGTGTTCCAGGTTCTGGAAAATATAACATTGAAAAACCATTGGATGAAGTATTGAAATAAGTTGAAGAATAAAAAAAGAAAAAAATTGAGTATTTTATTTTAATAATTATTATTAGAGCATCTGAAAGACCAACCTATTTAAATGAAATATAACACTTAGCAGTAATCAATCCAGGTCCTGGAAATTATAATCCTAGAGTAATATCTTATTTTATTCAAGCCTATATCAAAAAAATTGAAGAAAAATGAAACTAAACCTTCTGATTTTATTACTAAACATAAAGATTAAGCAAAAAAAAGAGGAAAATCAGCTTTACCTGATGTAGGTTCTTATAATCCAGAACCCCTTTCATTTACAACATTTAATAAATTATAAGTAAATTCTAAAAAAAAGGAAAGAGTTGATAAACATGTAATTTTTATAATTTTATCTAGACTTTTGGAACTGATACGAGATTCAAAGATCCAAAAAAGAGTAAATCAAAATAGGTTTTGTTACCTGGACCTGGTCAATACCCTATGATTGTATAATGGTAAGGGAAAGAATAAGACAAATCTAAAGCAAAGATAAAAAATTACATGTAATCCACAACGAAGGGAATACAACGATCAATATATTATTGAGATAAAGATGATATTTTTATTCAATTTTGATTATGATATGATCTATTTAAATTCTATAAAATAAAATCAATTTTTTGATAACAAAAAAAAAGATTAAAATTATTTTATATTTAGCAATAATTTTAGAATCATACTTAAAGCTTTTTAAGAGCACTATGAAAGTCTTTTATAAAATAGGCTAAGGTGCATGTTAATGCATCTATATCCTCAAATTTATCAGGATCAATGACATCAGGGTTTTTGTTAATTAATTATGAAATTGAATTTAGATGTGATTTCTTAAATTATTTTTCTTTGATAGTTTACAGGAATAAAGCTAAATAAATAAAAAAACTTACGAAATTATTTTTCATTATCTTACAAGAACTTAGATGCTTTATCCCAAAATTTTTAATCTTCAATTTAATATGCATTGAAATCCTCAATTATAACTAGAAAAACGTATATCACTTATTTAACAGATTCAGGTATTTCTTCTTATTAAAGGAGATCACTTACAAAATTCATCTCTATAATTTCAAATGAATCAATAGTCATTGTTTTGAATTCTATAGGTAAAAGGATAATATCTTCATCTTATTCTTAAATTTCTTGATTATTTTCTAATTATTGAGAATCAATTCTTTAAGTTTAAGATTCCAGATTTTAAGAATAAGCATCACTTTCATCTAGATGTTAGAGTGATACTTATTGTTAATCTTTGATAGGAGAAGCTTATATTGATTACTAATTTTCAGATTGGTTATCTTCAGCATTATTTAATGAATTTTATGGTGAAATAGCTTCTTATTTTAATCCATGAAATAAAGATTTTTAACAATTTTTAGGACTAGAAGCAGTTTTAATTTATTAGTCACTAACTATAGTTAAAGATTATGATGGACTTTTTTTTAAACCTATAAGTTCTTTTGTAGATGAAGAATGAGATTTAGGTTAGTTGTTTAATTTAATTGGTTATGTATTGCTGAATTATTTTTAAGATTCTAGAATTTGAGTTTTTAACTTTTTTGGATCAGGTAATGCTTTAATGGCTTCTTAATGTTTAATTTAATTATTTCTATGATTTGCAGATTATGTAATATTTTATTAACTATTCTATTGTTAAAATTTTGGTTTAGATTGGGAGAGTTATTTATGATCTTAAGTTTTTTCTCTTTCTTATTCTAATTTTTTCAATTAGCTTTTAATTATTGTAGCATCTGGTTTCTATGCCTAAATTTAATTCTATTACGATGTATGCTAAATTGGATTAGTAGTATGATGTTTATTATCTTTTCTAAATGTCTTTTGTTATTCTGATCCAAAAAGCTTGGATTCTAATAATTGAATTCTTTCTTATTGTTATTCAACAAGTTTTTCTAACTTTTCAATTTTCTCAGACTATTCTTGAACTATTGATAAAATTGTAGCTTCTATAACCTCCTTTATTTTTAACTTGATGTCAGAATCAGACATTCTATTATGGTTATTAAAATAAAAATTATTAAAAATTTGATTAGCTTGATGTATTATTTTATATATTGAATCTCTTTTCATAATGATATTCCTATATATATATATATATATATATATATATTTGTTTCTAAGATAATAACTTATATTTAATAATAAATATCAAGCAGATGTATAATTTCCTACTTAATGTTCAAGTTCTGCTACCTTTTATGTTGCTGCTATTATCAACTACTAGATTTGACTTTTTTCTTTTTTCAATTCTGTGATTTAACTTTACAATTTAGAATTCTCATCTTTTTATGTATTAATTGCCTAGATTAATTAATTATTACTTATCTCAAATCTCTTAGCATTGCATCTAGAGTTGGTTAAGTGGTATTCTTAATTTCTTCATTGTTATTTGTTATCCTTTGCTTCATCAAATGTAACTCCTATTTTAATTGATCAATCTCATGCTTGTAGCTTTATAGTAATTCATTAGATAACTCTGTAACATTCTTTTACTTACACAAGATTTATTACATTAACTAACAACAAATGATTTTTAGCATTAGTGGCTGATTCTTAATCTAATTTAGAACTATGTGGCATTTGTTATTAAATTTCAGACATTTTATATTAAATATATAATAAAAAATTCTTTGAAAATCCAAAAGAGACTAAAAAGAGACATAAAAGGACTTTTTTTTTCCTTTTTTCCAAAAAATCATAATTATTATATAATATTTTGATTATTTATATTTTTTTTTTCAAATCAAAGAAGTATTTGAAATGTTTCAAAGGAGTTTTAATTTGCTGATTCCTTTTTGTCAATTTCTTCCATTATCTCTTTTAATTCACTTTAATTATTTGAATGTTGATCTATCTAAGATTTTTTCTTTGATTTATCCTTTGAACCTCTATATTTAATACCATATCTATGTTTTTTATACTGTCTTTCAGTTTAGAAAATTTTGTTACAATGATCACAAGTTAAGGAGACTTTCATCTTAATTGATTTTTCAATTGATTTTCCAATTTTCAATATACTTTTATCTTAATTCTATTTTTCCTCCTCTATTTAAGCATTTTATTATGAATCTTTATCAATTTATGGTTGGGGATACTACTTTTCTGGAACTTTTGAAGTTGGTTCTTAGATAATTTAAGGTTGTTTTTGAACTTCTTCATTTTCTATTTATCCATTATTATTTTAAATTTGAGATTGAAGTGAATCAATTTAAGAAGAAAGATCAGCACATTTTTCATAGAGCATAGCAACTGTTTAAAAGTGTTATGTTAATGGAATGTATTTCATTTAATTAATATTTTTAGGTGCTAGGGGAACATATTTTTAAACTACTTTTTCCTGAAAATAATTTTCAAGGGAATTTTTGGTTAATTAGAAAAAAATGATAAATCTAAATAAAATTTATAATTTTTTTAAAGGGAATACCAAATATAAACAAGCTTTATTAAATGGGAAGAATGATAATGAATAATAAATACAATTTGAAGTTTAAAATTTTCAAAATTTTTAGTTAATGGAATTGTCATTTAATTATTTTGAGTTTTTATTGGACTTCTTTAATTTTAGTAAATTCTGCTTAGACCCTTTTTTTCCATAAATCTTCATTCATTTCTAAAATTAATAATTTTTGATCAACTTCATCTTTTAACTTCTCTTCTTTTTCTACTTTTAGTTCTTTAAATGAGATGATTTTCTCTTTCATCTATAATTATTACTCTTTTTCTTTTAATTAATTTTATTTCTCTTATTAAACATTAACTATTTTTTTCTCTTACTAAGTAATTCTATTTTTTAGAGATTGAATATTTTCAACTTCGATTTATAACTATTCTTAAAGTATAAGTAATTAAGATTATCTTTCTTTAAGAAGAAGTTTGTCTTTTTCAAGTTTTTGCCAATCATTTAACAGCTAATTTATTAAATGTAGATTTATACTTATTTTTCTTTTTGTTTGATTTCATTCTCATATTGTCTGATATTTTACATTGCTTCTCTTGCTTCTTTTAAATCACATATCATTTAATTTTAAGATTTCTCTAATCTTTAAATTTCTTCATTCAACGAATCTATCTTCTTTAACTTAAATGCCAATTCTTCCTAATAATCATCTTTTTCTCTTATGACCTTCTTTAATTGATATTTTAATTCTTCATTCTCCTCTTTCAATTTGATTATATCAGATTTATTTCCTTAATTATCTTACAATAATTAATTCAACTCAATAGATCGCTTATCTAATAAACTTTTGGTAATTTTGAGCTCTTCTCTTAACAATCTGAGATTGGTGTTTTCTTGTATACTAAAATAATCAGAAGTAGATGTTTCATTTAAATGACTTTATTATTTATGAAATGAATCTCTACTTCGTCTAACAACTTCAGTTTAAGATGTTTCTAAATAGGATGAACTTCTTTTGGGTTCAGTAATGAGTTTTTTTTAATGAGTGGATATCATATTCTTGATGAAACCTATTCGATCCATTATTTAATAAGTATGTGCCATATTCTGTTTCATAATAATTATATTAAATAAGCGTATATGTGTGGTTATTTGAAATTAAATAAAATCTTTTTTTATTATTCATGGGTATTTCAAGAGATAGTAGACACAAAAGAAGACTTACAGGTGGTCGTATGCCAATTCATAAAAAGAAGAGAGCTTTTGAGAAAGGAAGACAAGCTGCAATGACTAAATTAGTATCTGGTGAAAAGAGAGTTAGAAGATTGAGAGTTAGAGGAGGAAACTTTAAATTCAGAGCTCTTCGTTTATCAGATGGAAACTTCTCATGGGGTAGTGAAGGTGTTGCAAAAAAAGGAAAGATTGTTGAAGTTGTTTATCATCCATCAAATAATGAATTAGTCAGAACAAAAACATTAACTAAAGGTGCTATTGTATAAGTTGATGCTACACCATTTAAATAATTTTATTTAAAGAAATACAATATTGATTTGGGAGCTAAAAAGACTTAAAAGAAGGTAAAAATTATTAAATTATAATTAGGACTAACCAGCAACTTAAGAAGTTAAGAAATCAAATTCATTAAAAAAGAAACTAGAAGCCAGATTGAAAGATAGAGTTATTGATAATTTAGTTGCTGAATAATTCTAAAATCAAAGACTTTTAGTCAGAGTTACATCAAGACCAGGACAATCTGGTAGAGCCGATGGTTATATTCTTGAAGGAAAGGAACTAGAATTTTATATTAAAAAGATCGAATAAAAGAAGAAATGAGTTTTTCTCTATTCATAGTACATTAGTAATAGATTTATCAAGTAGTATTTCTTCAGTTCTGATAGCTCTATCGTTTGCTATTTGCTGATTACAATTACTTCTTATTTTATTATATTTTTATTTCAATTATTCATAAAATAATGGATTTATTGATATAGTAAATTAATACAAATATTCTTTATCTAAATATCAGATAATCGATTATGATAATTATGATCCTTCTTTAAATTGCGATATTTTATAAATAATCTAAGAAATATAAATTAATATTTTAATAGTTCAATATTACTATAATATAATAAACCAAAAAAACTGCAAATTATAAAGAAATAAAAGAAATAAAAAAATTAAAATTAATTTAATTGAATTATGGTAAGCTATTAGATTGTTTACATAAACAAATATTCGGCTCTATCATGAAATCAATAGTATTTTTTATTTCATATTTAAACTAAATAATCAGATTAAGATTAGATATTAGAAACTTATAAAAATGATTATTAATTATAATAATAGATAGACTAACTAACATCTAATTAAGATCTTGATGAATTATTAAATTTCAATTAACTATGAGTATTTAATATGTTTTTTTTAATATTATTGGTAAAATAAATATTAGTTGATTTTAATAAATGTGAAAGACAAAAAATAAATTAAAATAAGAGTGAGAAAATAAGGAGAATCAATAATCAGGAATATATAGTAATTCAGAGAATTCTGATTCTTCAAGTTCTGAAATTGAGTTATTATAATAAATAATCAAATGATTGAATTTAAGTAAGATTTGAATGATTCTTAACTTTGTATTAATTTCTTGATATTATCTTTAACTTATTAGGATTTTTCTTCCAAATTCAATTTTTATTCTAAACAAGAATTATTTTTCTTTATAGCTTTATACTCTTCTAACAAGATTGAGTACTGTGGGAATTAATGTGGATTTTCAGATATCAAATTCATACATTTACTGATTAATCTAAATATTTATTCACTAGCTTTTTATTAATGTTTTTTCTATTTAGTAATAAGTTGCTTAAGTATTTTTGTAGTAATATATTTGTTCTTCTACTGAGGTGAAATTGCATTGAATTCTGTAGTTTATAGAGTTGAGCAAGATATTGAATAGCACTTTTAGACAGGATAACATCCAGAGTCAGTATGAAATTTCTATCTCTTCTTAGAAGTTGTATAAATCTAACTTACTGACTTAGTTTTAGATTGTCTATGCATTTTTACATATTCAATGAGGTTTCGAATCTGTTGGTTTCGATGAATTCGAGCATCTATCTGGCTTGATTTAAGAGAAGTTGAGTATTTTTTAAGAAATTCCAATTTAGAACTAACAAATTCTCTACTTACCACTGACAATTCCTCAATCATAGTTTCAATGATTGGAACCAAAATTACAAATTCCTCATCAAGTGTAGCACATTAACTTAATATTGATTGCATTTTATTTAACGAACAAAATAATAATCAAAGTATGAAATTCACGATTGCGTCATTATTATAATAATGAAAATTTTAGGATTAGCACTCCTTTTTACAATAGCCTTTTGTTAAAGCAGATTATCAGTTGATATATATACAGAGTCATTATGCCCTGATTGCATGGTGTTTCTCCTAAATTCTTTGACTGAGGCAGTTGATACACCAGACATTGAATAAATGGTTCACATTAGAGTAGTACCATATGGAAATGTTAAAAGAGTATATAATTAAGCCACAGGTAAATGGTAATTCACATGTCAACATGGATCTGTGGAATGCTATGGAAATTATGTTTAATTATGTGGCCAGAGCATATTGGCATCCAAATACCCTACCAACAACGAAATATTATAAGCTTAATGGGCTATCTGTATTGACAGAAGAATATTCAAGCCTTATACAAACACTCGTTTTGACGAAGCTGCAAGTCTCTGTGCAGCTGATTTTGGTATTTCAGGAACTGCTGTCAAAGAATGTGCTACTGTATTATTTATTTAAATATTAAGGGTGACTAAGGTTACAAACTACATTTAGCAGCAGCTGAAGAAACTGATGGTCTTTAACCAGCACATTAATATGTTCCTTGGATTACCACAAATAAGAGACATAGTGTGACAGATGAAAATCTTATTTTGGAAGATCTAGTTTAATGGGCTTGCAACAATTATAAAGGACAAAAAATTGATGCTTGCACTACCAGAAGTGATTGATTATTATAAATAACAAAATTATACATATAGTATGTTTATTATGATTTCTTTTTAAAACTTTTCAATTGATTTATAATATAAATTATTATAATTATCTTTTTATTTCTATATAGAGTAATAATTCATACATTTATTGAATATATTAAACTATAATGATTTATTTACAAATTATAAATATTAGTATTTCTATTGAATATAGATTATGTGAAATTTAATTTATTTATTTTTTCATGTTGTAATAACTGTAAGCTTATAAATACCTCAGTACAATTTATTAAATATTAATAAGCTATGAGATTTGCATAATTTATATAATAAATAAGTATTCATTTCTTCTTTTTCCCTTTCTTTGTGGATTTCTTAGGTTTCAACTTCTCAGCATTTTAATCCTGTTAATCAGGTTATTTCTCATTCTCAGCCTTCTCTTCTTTTTCATTAATCACTTATTGCTATTACTATATCTATTATTCCTTCTCAGCTTAATTATTCTATTCAAATTATTATTTCTAAAGCTTCATCAACTCTTCTCTCAATTATGCAGTCTATTTCTCAATCTCCTCACCTTTGGCTTTTTTATCTGCTATTGCATCTTCTAATTTTTATTATTCATCTTTAAATTTTTATTCTTGAGTATCCAATTCTTTTTATAATCTCTCATACTCCTATTCCAACTCCTTCCTTTTCTAATATACAACTTAATAATCATTCTTCTAAGTATCTAATTCTTGTTATTTTAATTATTTTGATCTCTCAAAGTCCGCCTATTTATCTTCTATTATCTTCTTCTTCTTCTCTATTTAATTTAATAAATCAGTAATTCTCTCTTACAATCCTGCTCTTTTACTTTATTCTTATTATTTAATTCTCTCCATTTCTACTATAACTTATGATTTCTTATCTTCAATTTATAATATCTCCTTCTCTTATTATGACAACTTATCTTTTGCTATTTATATCTTTTTCTATTCATATTTCAATCTGTATATTTCAGTCCTAATCTTACTTGGCTCTTTTTCTTCTAATATCTTTTAATTCCTATGCAATATCTTTTGAATTCTATTCAAACAACACAATGATAATCTATTTCCTGTTACTTATAAATCAATTATAACTTAATTCTTCTCTATAATCTCCAAAATCAGCTTTTCAACTTTTTCACTTATATAATTATCATTAGCCTTCAAATGAGTGAAATTTGTTGATTCTCCTATGAATGTTATAAATGTCATAAACTAATTTATTCATTTTCATTACATACCCCTTAATCTGCAACTCTACTTGATGATACATCCAATTTCTCCATTATCCTATTATTACATAACATAATCATTGATTCATCACCCAATAAATTTTTTGATAAATTTAGGATTTTAATCTGACTATTTGGTAACACATCTGCTAAATATCTTATTCCATCAGGTGTAATGTCATTTAAAGATATATCTAATTCTTATAAAGATTCACTTTCGTATATAGCAGCTGATAAAACCTAAAGTCCTTCATCTCTAATTTAATTTCCTCTTATATTTAATGAAATTAATCCAGATTACTGTTATATTATTCCATTTGCTAAGTATTCTACTCCTTTTGGACCTAAATCATTAAATTCTAAATTTAATCTCTTTAATATTCTATTATTCATCAAATACTCCTAAAATTTAATTGTTGGTCTAATATTATTCTTAGATAAATCTAAAGATTCTAAATTTTATCCATTTATTAAAATAGTTTCAATTCCTGCTATTTTCAAATCATTTTCTGCTATCTTTAAATGTTTAATGCTCTAATTAGTTTTCAATGCTTAACCAATAAATTCTCCTCCAGCAGTAGTTATAACATTATCTTACAGTTTTAATGTTTCTATCTTTTTATTTGACAATAATAACTATGCTATATGTTTTGCTCCTTCAAAGCCAAGAGCATTCTTTCTAATACTACCATCTAAAACTCCCAAATCTAAAGATTTTAATGTTTGATTCTTGCAGAGGTCATCTATGATCTATCCTAATCCTATATGACTTATCATATTAGAAGCTAAATTAAGATTTTTTATTTGGGAGTTAGCTAATAATGTTTTTATGGCATGAACTGCATAATCACCTAATGTATTATCTGCTAGATTGATTGTTGTTTAGATAGGCTTTTAATTTGCTAAGGCAATCAAAGTTGTAACTCCTAATCTCATCGAATATAAATTCAATACATCAGGAAATTTCTTTGAATTGATCTTATTGAACTCCTCTTTAAAGATTTTTGCCTAAATATTATATATAATATACTCTTTCAATTGATACAGTTTCACCTGTATCGTGACATCTTGCATTAAAAAGTTCTGCTTGCAATTCATCCAAAACTAGAAAGGCAGGATTTTTCTAAAATATCTAAGGTAAATTTGATGGATCTCCCCCATAAGCTATCAATTTTTATTGTTTTAAGAAATCAATTTCTTTTGTATATTCATTTGTTGCCAATTTTGGTTTAGCTGTTTATGGTCTCATTAATTATTAAATATAATATTCATTTTTTATAATTCTTTAGATAGGAATATTATCAATATGATGATAATCACATATTGATTAAAGTACTAAATTTATTGAAAATAAGAAATAAAGGTTAAATATATATATAAAAAAAAGGGAAAATAATTAATATATGTTCTATTAATAATGTTAAATCACCAGTCCATTTATTGAGTGTCTTCTACTTTTGTTTAGAATTGATTCTTTTTAGTAGACATCTTTTCTCGCTCTCTGCTATTACTTCTTTCTCTTCTAGGATTATTTAATTTTGGACAATTCTTTTTGATATGACCATTTTAACCACAATTATGACATCCCACTATATATTTATAGAATTAATAAAATACTTTTTGAATCTCCTCCTCCTCCACTTCTTCCTTTATCTCTCATTTGTCTACAGTCATTTGCATTATGACCACGCTTATTACATTTGGAACATATTACATTATCTATATAATAATAAGAAATATAATTACAAGATGATTCTTCATGCTTTACTTTTTCTTCTTTAGTTTTCTCCCTCTTAACTTCCCATTATGAATTTAATTAATTTAATCTATCATTAGTTTCAGGAATAGGTGGTTTTGTTCTTTTAACATAATCTTTATATTCTTGGGTTCTAAAGTTTTTCTTAAACCATAAGGTTAATTCTTTGAGATTATTCTACATTACAGAGTGAAAACTAAGACCTTCAGGTTTAACTTTAATGTATTCCTTTTCTACTTTATTCTTCTATTTCATATACATCAAAACTATATATTGTGGAGCCTTTTCAGTAACACAAAAACCATATGGTATAATTTCTTCATCTTTTTCCTTATCTTCTCTCAACTTCTTTTCTACTTGATCCATTTTAATATTATAGAATTTCTTATTGTTTGCAGCAGCTTCCATATGAAGATTGCATGGAGTAATATAGTTTTCAAAGATTTCATCAAAAGATTCATAAGTTTTACCATTCAAAAAAAGTTAAGGCTTATAACTCTAGGCAGATTTTTATTCTTAAACATAAAGATGTGCAATAACACCTTCATGGAATTTCCATGTGATTGTTAAATGATCTTTAAGTCTTTAATTAGGTCTAATAATGTATTCTCCAACAGGTTAGCTTTCAATATATTCAAGAGCTCCTTTGAGAAGTACTTATTTAAATTTAGGATGATTAATATTTCTTAGAATCAATTTCTATTGTTATTTCTATTTATTAGGCATTTGATCTAAAGGAATGATTGGTTAATCAAACTCTTTGAATTTACTTTAATCAAAGGTTTGTATAACTTTATTACAATAATCATCATATGAAATATTGGAATAAGGCCATGGATCATATTTAGGTGGTTTTAGATAATCTTAATCCCATCGTGACCAATCAGGCTTCAATGATAATTCTATAATAAGGATATTCAAACTATCATTTTTATTATTATTTTCTGTAGCTGGTATCCTTTTCACATAAGCTTTAATAATTTAACCAATTCCAAATTCTTATTATAACATATCCTCTTTACGTAGGGTACCACATAAACCATTATCTGATAATTTTATTAATAGTTTATCACTGTCTTTACTCTTGTCTTTACCTTCTATTTTTTTAGTAATTTATCCTTGAACAATACTATTTTTACGGAAAGTGTAAGGAGACTCTTAAGTAATTGCATAGAATATTTCAGAATTACTCATTTCCTTATTTGCAGTATCAAATTTATAAAGGAAAGGATTTGTTAATTCCTCTTTCATAAATTAAGCAACTAAAGTAAACTTTTCACTTCCATCTTTTTATTCTCTTTATTTTGCCCAGTCCTCCAATTAAAGTTCTTCCATCTTTTAAGGTTGACTCATCAATTATCTAACAATAGTATTTTATCTATCATCTCTACCTCCAACTTCTAAAGCACATTTGGCTATATGTACAGCATCAGAATACATTTTAATTTACATTCTAGTTATGTCTAATGGTTAAATGCCTCTCTAAATTTTAATAAATCCTTAAACATTTTTGAATACAACTTTCTTTAAAATTTGTGTTTTTAGGATATCTTATCTTTAGATTTAGATATATTCTTTTTAATCTTATTCTAATTTAGAATAGATTAATCTTTCATCTTCATAATTATTATTAAAGAGACTCTTACTCAATAAACCTTTGACCATTGTTAATAGATGTTTGGCTTATCTTCTTCCTAAACCATTAATGAATTGCATTTAATCTGCCAAATGTTTATGTAAAGTACAATCAACCAAATCAACTCCAACTTAATTGACTATTTCAGTGGCAGTTTATTTTAAAGCATCAAGTAATACTTATTGACTAACCATAGATTGAAGTGGATGTAAATTAAGATGTAAACAACCATTTTTATCAATTGAATCATTCCATAGATTTAATACTTCAGCCATTGGATTTAGTTTATATCTAGCCAAAGAAATAGCCTCCTTTAGAATGGGAGGTATTTCAGGCAATTATAAATTACTCTTTTCACTCATACTATAAATCCTTGAGATTTATGAATCTGCCAAAGTAATCCAAACAGAGGATGTCTATTAATATTTCTTACGTAAATCAGCTCTTAATTTTAAACAATCAGAATGATTAGATGAAATGACTACAAGATCTGGTTTATATTTTTCAAAGAAATTATCTAATAATGCTTATTCTTTTCTAATTTATTCAAGCATATCAGTTCTTCTTTCATCTTAGGTTAAATAATTGAAAATTTGAAGAGTTTGTTATTCTCCTTTATAATCAATAACAGACATTCCAATATATTTTTTTTGAATTGAACAATCTTGAGAATAAGCTTTAAGTACTTTTATATCTGTCTATTCTTATCCAATAACTAAAGACATAATTTTGACATCAGGATTAGTAGTTTATTACATTTATTAATTATTTCCAACTTCACTTATATGAGGTTGTTTATTAATGAGTTATTTGAATTTTTGTTGACACATCCTTACTATATGTTTGGATGAGAGAGATTACAATTTATATTTAATTTATCTTTCTAAAACAGGATACCATATTTCTTATAAAATACCTCTAAGAATTAGATCTCTAAATCTCATTATATTTTCTTATTCTTTCTATGAATCATCAATTTTAACAAATTTATCATATAATAAAACCATTATATCATCTCTTGGAAACTTTTCTTTTTTATGATCTTTATCTTTTGATATAGTAAAACTAATTTTGATATATCCTAATTATTCTGCTCTAAGACATTGCATCCAAGTTTGATCTTCCATATATTTATATTATCTATGTTTAATTCTCTTAACTGGAAAGAAATAACTTACAGCTGTTATTTCTCTATTACCCAATTAAGTAGGTTCTGTTGAAATAAGTAAATGATCTCTATATATTTGACTTATGAAATTTCTGATGAAGGGATGATGATATAGTTCCATCATCAAATATTTTTATAATAATTTGATATATTCAGAACTTGAATCTTATGATCTAAATTCTGCAGCCTCTGTTTAATGATTCCATAATTCTTCCAAATCCTATATAATCTTTCTATCCACTTATACACTCTTTCCTTATAATTTGATGAAGAATTCATCTGAAGTATAACAAAATTTCAATGCTGCTTCATCTACTCTTTATTTTATATATTCTTTCATGGCTTTCTCTTTTGTATCAGATTTCTTCTTTGCATTCAAACTCAAATTATCCAACTCCTTTTAAATATTATCAATTTTGGAATTCACATATTCTTTTTCCTATTCTATTGTCTAATCTTAATTCATTCTTTAACCTAATAATTATTTCTCCTAATTCTCTCTCTATAATTCCTATTCTAATTAAACAATTCTCTTGCAATTATGTTTCATGATTATATAATCAATATAATCCTTCAAATTCTATAAATCCTCTATTTCTTTTGCCTTTTATAAATACATGTTGGCTGTTTCCTTCTATATTAAATATCCTTCAGGTATAGAGTCAATCAATTTTGATATTCTATTCTTGAAATTACTAAAGTGTTCCCACTCATAATCAAGTTCTCTTATTTTCCAATAATGTTCTAATTGAAATGCTGAAGTTATGAGATGACGCTTATAAGTATAGATGTACATTATATCTAAATTCTCTTTTCTATAGAACTCCAAAATTAGTTTGATTCCAACTAAAACATCAGAAAGATTTTTTAAATCGAACTGGGAACACATCTTTTCTCCAATCCATTTTAATTACTATTCTGATGCTTCTTCTCTTGAATTTTACATGATCTATCCATTAGTCATTTTCATGTAAGTAATTTAGATCGATTCAGGCACGTCCTATTTAATTATCTCCTCATCATTTTAGTTCAAGAATGCCACTTCTCTTTAACTTGGATCAAACAATTTATTTATTAACTCATTTTACTCATTCTCATCAATTGGCTCCTAAGATTAAGGCTCTTGAAATAGATCTGCAGGAGCATCCTCCATTTCTGGTTCATCATCATCTTTTGCTATTTTCTACAATCTTCCTAATTTTGAAACTCTCTTATTGTCTTCAATCAATATTTTATCATCCTCTGACAATTCAGCATCATATGAATCGTCATGACTAAAATTATCAACCTAATTTTTACTTCTCTTATGCCTCTTCTTCTATATCTTCATCTGAATCTACCACAAAGTCATCCTTCTAATAATCACTTCCACCTTCCTCTTCTGATGATTCTACTTTCTATTTACCTTTTCCCATACTTTATTAAATTTAATGTTTTTAAAAAATGCTGCTTCATTTTATATTACTAAACTTTTACAGCCATATTAATAAATTTTATTATGTAAAACGAAAGGACGTAACAGCTTCTTAGATCTAAAGGGAGCTCCTATATCCCACAAAATCCTTAGACACTCTCTCCTCTTAACAAATAAACCTAAAATTCCATTATTCAATCCAACAAATATATAACTAACTATGCAGTCTAAAAGTTATAAAATTAATCAACTCATATTACAATGTATATAATTATTACATTATAGTACACCTTCTAATGATAGAAGAACCTCAACTACACCTAATAGATCATCAATAAATGTTATACCTAATCATTCCTCTTCTGTCTCACCTATTCGTGTAGTTTAGTTATCAACTGAAAGAGTTCAAAAACCTCAAGAAATACATGAAGTACATCATTTTGAAAGACCTATTTAAGTTGTTAATGTTGAAGAAATGGAATATAAATATAAATTTAAAATCTAACAATTAGAGTTGAAGATCTATTAATTATAAGTTGAGAATCAAAGAATAAAAATTAGTGGTTATATTGAATAATCTATACCTATTGAAAATACTACAAAACTTAATGAATTAGAAAGAATCAATTAAAATTTAAGAAATTTAGAAGAAAAATTAAGAATTGAATTAAAATAACTTAAAGAAGAATTATAAAATTGGAAAGACAGATATAATGAATTATAGAGATAATAATCAAATTAAAATGGATTTAATGAAGAATTACGATAATTGAAAAAATAAATTTCATAATTAGAGGAAGAAAATAAAGATTTATAAATAAATATTAAAGATAAAGATCAAGAAATCTTAAAATTAAGATCTATCTTAAATGAAAAAGATGATATTATTGATCAACTTAATGATTAAATATAAGAACTTTAAGTAATTTAAGAGAATTATAGTCGAGTTGAAACTACTTTAATATCTTTATAAGGTGAGGTAGATGTTTGGAGAAAGAAATTCAAAGAAAAAAATGAAGAAGCTTCAGAATTAAGTGAAAAATTAATAATGGCTGAAACATCTTTAGAAGCTATGAAAAAGAGATAAACTACATAAGTTAAAGAAATAAATGTTAGTAAAACTAATAATAATCATAATGTTGGGATTACTATGACATAATCTATTGAAATGCCAGGTAGATTTTCGACTAATCGAGGTACTCATAATTCTAACAAATAATAAAGTTGATCTTAATTATCTTTTATTGTTTGATTTTTATTAATTCTTATTTATTTAATATAATAAATAAATATATTGTTTTAAATATTTTATGATTCCAAATAATAATACTAAATAATCTTTTTAAGACTTGACTAAAAAGATCATATTGACTACTAATATTCTTGTTAATAAAATAGAAATTAAAGCTCATGAATATTAGACTTTTTGGGAATTACTTAATGAAGGCTAAGACAATGCTTCTATATATGTTCTTGAATTATTAAAAATTATTGATTAAACTGAATACAAAAGAAAAAAGGAACCATATAGTCTAGAAAGTTTATTAGCTACATTATTAACAATTAGTATGTTTAAAAATGTTGAAAATGTTAAAAAATAAAGAGATTATAAAGAAGTCAAGTAAAATTGGGATCATCATATTGTTAATGCTCATAAAAAATAATAATTAATGAACCCATATTCTATATCAATAGTTTGTAATTTACATTTCATTTTTGAATCTTAATAATTAGAAGATAACAATTTTACAGGATTCTTAATTGGTGCTATAGCATTTATGCCAGATTTATTTAAAGTTGCTAAACCTGAAAATATAGAACTTATGTATGATTCATTAAAATAACATTATTAATTAGTTGAATAATATGGTAAAACAGTGAGAGTTAAAAATGATTCATTTTATAATTTATTATTGGATGAGAGATTTGATTTATAAGAAACTGGAGAATTTATGTTTTGTTATGAATATTTAATCAAATAAATAAGAACTAAATATAAAAATTCATAAAGTAGAGTATTTTATGATTCTCTTTTAAAATACTTTAAAATGATACCATTTATAGCATAAGATTTTCCAGAATAAGCAGAAAAGTCAGCATTATCTTTATTACATATGACAAAATAATTAATTACATTTTATGGTTGTGAAATAGTAGATCTCTTAAAATCTTTACTTAATTAAATAGAAATATTTAGAAGATGGCCATTTCCAGTAGGAGTGATGGCTAATGAATTAGTTTAGATATTGTATTAAGAATAAAAATCAAGGGGAAATGCATTTAGAATGAAAATTAGAGAAGAAATTCCATAAATTGATTTTTTTGATGATGATTAATCTTAAGATATTTAATTTTAAAGTGTTTAAGAATAATAAATTCCTATATCTGGATTAGCATAATAGAAATAAGAATAATAAATTTTATCAGTCTATGTATTTTATGAGAATAGATAAAATAATGCAAATAATGTATTATAATATGCACAATTCGTTTTAAGAAATAAGAATTAAAATTATGCCCAATTATATACTCCAAATAGTTTACGATGTTATATTTGTGCATAAATATTGTAATTATAACAAAAGAAAAATGTATCATTTTCATTAATTAATTAAGTAAGGGAAGAGTCCCTAATTATCAGCATTCAAAGAAGTAGATATATTTAATTTATATTGTAAATTATTGACCATTGTTGAGAAATGTGATAATTTGGATTCTATTGCAGATATTGAATTGATATATGAAAATGCATTTGATGAGATAACTAAAGAATTAATGAAACATACTTAAGAACCAAATAATGTTTAAAAAGAAGTTTAAGCAGTAATGAGTAATCAAGTAAATTATTTAAACATAATTTAGTTATCCATACCAGATTTTCCTTTGTTTTATTTTCATAATGTTATTCAAAAAAGTTTTACATTTACTGCACCTAAGCAATCCTTTCTTAAATTTGAATAGGGATAATTTATGATTCCAAATCAATTAATCAAAGATTTTGTTTAAAGAGCTTATGATAATTATATGCCTTTACATACAGAACCATTAAGATTGTTAGTTGTAGGATCAGATGCAGAAATATTTGAAGTCTGTATGTTATTAGGTGAAATATATTAAAAGAATCCTTTATTATTAAGAACTTTAGATATTAGAGTCTTTATTGTACCAACTAAAGATTGTGCATTGGCTTAATTTTTAGCTGTAAAGGATCCTTGGTATTAAAGATATCTTTATTTACCTTTTATGGAAGATATTCTGATACCAAAATTAGAGTCTATAAAAGAGGATAATAATAAATATGTTTAAGAAGTGAATAAAGTGTAAGGTTAATTGCCTTTAGAATAAAAAGCATGGTGTTTGAATACATATTTAAGAGAAGGGAATAGAGCATATAATGTGAGAGTTTATAAATTAACAATTTATTAAAAGAAATTAAGTTATGGAGGTATTGCAATGGCAGAGTAGAAGTCTGGTTTAAATCCTAAAAGTAAATCTGATGAAGTATTGAAGAGTACATTGTATTTTTGTTCATATGTAATGTTTGGTGCAATAGCTGAATTTGAATTACAAAAGGAAAGATCAAAAGATGAAAAGTTATAGAAATTATCATTTTATGATTTTAAAGAAAAAAATTTATGCAAATTTTAATATTTAAATATCTAAATGATTACAGAATAAACTGATATGTTAGGTAATATTATTAATAGTCCAAATAAAGAAGAGAAGGTTGAAAAGATTTAAGTGTAATTACATAATTGCAAAATTAATAATGTTTATACAGACTTTTTTGAAGGTAATATGCCTATGCCACATACTGATTGGTTAGAGTTATCATATATAACATATGAGAATTCAAAATTATTTGATAGTGGATTAAGACAAAAAAATATATTTAAAAAGCATTCTTAAGGTATATTAATAATTTAGATTATTTTAGAATCTATTTAAAATGCATTTAAATCTTTATTTACTAATATATCAATTACAAAAATTAATGTTGAGGAATAAACAAAGAAACCATTTTCTATTATTGTTGATGGAAATATATATACTGATATAGTTTCTTTCAAGATTTGTTCAACTCATATGAAAAGAAAAAAGAAAAATAATTAAATGTAAAAAAAAGAAGGTTCAAAAGATGAGGATGATGATTTGAGTAAGTAAAAACATTTAAGTTCTATAATTCATTTGAATCTGCCAGTTATGAGTTTTTTACCATTTAAAGTTTGAATCAATATATCAATATAAATAATTATAACAATTAATATATATTAAATGAAATTACCAAGTATTAATAAACCTACATCAGCATAATCAGCTAATAGATAATTACCACCAAAGTAGAATAATAATGCAATAAGTAATTTAGAAAAGAATTTATTTAATAAACTTAATGAATATGATGATATTAATAAAATTGATACTAAAAAAGCATAAATTAATGAAGTTAAATCTAATAAGAAAATTAACAATTCTAATGATGAAATAGATTCTATAGCAAAAAGAGCAAATACATTAAAAAATTATAGTCAAACAGAAAAGATTAAAGATTTGAAATCAACTTAATAAAAATAACCATAAAAAGACACTGTGTTTATTACTCATAATTAATAAGCAAAATCAGAAGAATCAAATAATGATTAAGATGATAGTAATAGTGATAGTAGTATTGAAGATTTATTATAGAAGAGTAAAGTATTGGATAAATAAAAAAAAGTTATGTTAAATTTTGAAGATGATAGTGAAGTTGGTTAATTAAATAAAATGTTATTTTAAAGTAAGATTTTTAAAATGTATAATGATAGCTGATATTGATTTAGATGAATAGTTTTAGAGTATGTGTATTTTGAAAAAAACTATATCATAGATGTAAGACTCAATGAAATCTATGGGATATGGGATTAATGAGAAATTGATGGATGACTTGAATTAATAATATGAAGAAATGATAAAGCTGCAAAGGGAATCCTAAGTAGCTAAGTGAAATTAATTAGGCAATTGAAGAATATTAAATGAAAGAGAGCAATACAAAAAATAAAATGCCTGCTTTACGTTCAAATAGTGTTAATTAATCAAAAAAATAGAAAAAATGACATAGATTTAAATATCTTTTATATTTATTATCATATATATGATATCACTAATACATTTTATATTTTATTAATAAAAATGTAAAATCCAAATATTCCATAATATGAATTTGATATTACAATTTATAAGGATTACTTGAAGAATAAGATTATTGCATTATTGGAAACTATGCCTGGAAATAAATAATTAATTTTGAGTTAAAGAGTCTTACAATTACTTAAATTAAGCATTGAAAATAAATTACTATAAGAAAGTGGAGTCAAAAAGACTTTAACAATAGAGAATATAAATTAAATAGAAAATGATATTACTTAAATTTTTATCATTATTCCACCTAAATTAGATGTAACAAGAAAAATTGCAAGAATGATCAAAGCTGCCAATGGTCCTAACAATACTTATAAATTAGTCTTTTGGCCTTCAAGAACAATTCTAGCTAAAGAATTATTGGAATAAGAAGGAGTTTTAAGTAGTGTAGAAATTAAGGATTTTTCATTTGATCTTATTCCACTTGATTTAGATGTATTAAGTTTAGAAATGCCAGATGCTTTTAGAGATATGATGATTGATTAAGATTTATCAATTTATAATTATGTTGCAGATAGTATTAATCGAATACAAATTGTTATGGGCAATATTCCTAATATATATTGTAAAGGTGATGGTGCAAAAATGGTTTATGACATTATTAAAGTAGAAAACTCATAATCTGATTAAAATCAAGACTCTTAAGAGGTTGAATCTCTAATTATATATGACAGAAGTATTGACTTAGTAACTCCAATGTTAACATAATTAGTTTATGAAGGATTGATAGATGAATAGTTTGGTATCAATGGAAATTTAGTAAGTTTACAAAAAAAGGTATTTGGAAAAGAAGGTTAAGAAGGAGAGGAATATCAAACATTGTAATTGAATTCAGAGAAAGATCCTTTAATGTATAAAGTAAGAGGATTGTAAGTGGCATCTTTAGCCAAATATTTATATGAGTAAGCAAAACAATAGGAAGTAGAGAAGACAGAATTTTAGAAAGAAAAATAAGCTTAATTGAATGAGAGGATTGTTTAATAAGCAAAGAAGATTAAATTAGAATAGGAATCAAATTCAAGACGTATTATATAATATTTATATATATAGATCTTAATATAAGTGGAAAGATTGCAGAGAATATTAAAACAATATCATTCTATAAATTATTAAGTTTAGAATAAGGAATAATTAATGGAGATAAAACAGAAAGAACTTTAGATTATATAGAAGCTATGATTCAATTAGAAATGGATTTAAATAAAGTTGTAAGGTTGTTAACCTTAAGATCTTTAGTTGATGGAGGATTGAAACAAAAACCATTTGATTATATGAGGAGAGAGATTGTTCATGTATATGGATTTAAAACTATTGCATTCTTAAACAATTTATCCAAAGCTGGTATGTTATTCAAATCTGATGCCAAATAGCTTTTCTTTAAATTGTAGGAATAATTTAAGTTATTGAATGTAGATATTAGATCTGATGATACAGATCCTAAAGATCCTGCTTATACTTATAGTGGTCACTGTCCTCTTTTGTAATTTTTGATTCTAATAATTTAGGGCTCGTTTGACTGAAAAGATATTTGATAAGGGATCGTGGAAACCATTTAAAACTTAAATGTAATTGATTAATGGTTATCAATATGAACCAGATAGACCTATTAAATTGAATATTCCTGGCAAAAAGGCTATTGTAATTATATATATACTTGGTGGTGTAACTTATGGAGAGATTGCTTCTTTGCGTCTCTTGGGAAAATAATTTAATAAAGAAGTAATCATATGTACAACTAATATGACTAATGGTACAAAGCTAATTTCATCATTAAGAGAGAGAATTTGATAATTATATAAATACATAGACAAGCTGTTGTTTAATACAAATATTTTATATATTAATGTAAATTGAATAATTATTTTTTGATTCTTCAAATTAGAATGATAAGAATTAATGGGTAAAACTTGACTCTATTAAACGTTCAATTTCAAATATTAGATTATTTGAGGGAACATTATTTATTAAGAGCAAAAAGTAAAATGCTTTTGATCCTAAATTTTTTAAGTTGTTTTCAGATAGATTGAATATCTATAAAGTATAATTATAATAAAGATTTATTATTAGAATGGGAGAGAACAAAAAGAAACAGCTGCTCTATTCTTGACTAATGTCTATTTAGACTTAAAATTATTGGTTGAATATGAAAAAGATAAATATCCCATAATATTAATAAATGGAAATAGAAAGTTAATTTTGAATGCTCGTTCTTAAGAAAGTCAGATAAAATGGATTGAATAATTCAAGAAAACCTGTATAATGAACAATTATAAAGACATATACACAAATATTAAAGTATTAGGAAAGGGTACATTTGCAAAGGTAATATAATTCATAAATAAGGTATTTTTAGGCCATAAAATAATTAATAAATCCAAATTTGCAGTAAAGACTTTTCAAAAATCAGCATTGATTGATAAAAAGAATACTTAAAGGGTATATTTTTAATAATAATATTGTTTTAGTAAGGATTAATAAATGAAATTAATATATTGAGATCATGTGATCATCCAAATATTATAAAACTCTATGAAATTTATGAAAGTGAAGATTATATCTATTTAGTTATGGAATTATTATAAGGAGGAGAATTATTTGATATTATACTTGAGACTCCTTTTTTTCTTGAATCAAAAATAGCATTAATTATGTTCAAAATATTTGATGCTTTGGAGTATCTACATACTAAAGTATTATTACTTCTATCCAATCAAGAATATTATGCATAGAGATATTAAATTAGAGAATATATTATTAAAGGACAAATCAGAGAATTTCGATTTAAAAATAGCTGATTTTGGTTTAGCATCTTATACTGAAAGTGAATTATTAATTAAAAGATGTGGTACTCCTGGATATGTTGCTCCTGAAATTCTAGATGATTAAAAATATAATGAAAAAGTTGATGTTTTTAGTGCAGGAATTATACTATATATATTGTAAAATGTTTAAAAATGATAGACTAACTGGATAAGCCCCATTTTATGGTAATAGTTTAGATGATGTGATAGAAAAGAATAGAGTTTGTTAAATCAATTTTTAAGGCTTAAAAATATCTCAAGATGCCTAAGATTTATTATATAAAACATTAGAACCTAATCCTAAAAATAGAATTTCATCTTTGGAAGCTTTATCTCATCCTTTTATATCAAGATTATATAAAAGATAAGTTAATAGTATGGATGATATACCATTAGATGAATTACCAAATGATAATTATAGTGCATTTGAAAACATGAAGAAATTTTGTCAAAATAATATGAGATTCAAAATGTCAAAACTTAAAAAAAATGAATTAATTTAATAAACTCCATTTATGGGTGCCAGAGAATATGATCCAGTAAAAGCAACCTCTGATAGTTGGTTGAATGAGAAATCTAATGAAATACAATCAAAATAAATATTTAATTTTCCCTGCATTTAATAATAATCATCAGACTTTGATATATCAATCTTAAATACTCCTGAATCAAGAAAAGATACTTAAAGATTTGTTTAATTGAATGCTTTACAATAAATTGCCTTTAATTAATAATCCCCAAATTAATCTATGTATTCACCAAATAATTATTAAAAGCAATAAATTTAAATGAACTCCAAAAAAGCCAGCTAAGTTAGAGATTAATTAAAAAAATTAGAATGATATATTCTTTTAAATATGATTTTTGTTATAATTAAGATTATTTATTTATATTATTATTGTCATAATTAAATTATAACATAAAACAATTTAAATCATATTTATCTAACCCATTTATGTTCTTCCCCACCAGTCTAATATTTATAATCAACTTACTTAAATTTTTGTTAAAATATCAAATAATTCATGTGAAAGTTCTCCTGCATTTAATTTAGGATCATATTGAACTTCATATATTTTGTCATTATAACCAATAGCCTCAATAGGTTAAATACTAACAGCTGTACCAGATCCAAACATTTCAATCATCTAAACCATATATATAATAATAATACTCTCCCTTCCTCAATAGCTTCAACAACCTCCTAGATATAAAGTTTCTTCTCTGTAACCTTAAACTTTCCCATACTTCTTGTAAGTGTCTATATAATAATATACCAATATAATATACTAAAATTGAATCTCTCAAAATTCCAGGTAGAATTGTTCCATCTAGAATTGGTGTAACTAATTCTTTTTCTCCTTATTTATTTTTCCAAAAAAAGAATAAATTGCAGACTCCCATTTCTTATACCAAACCATCTGGCAACATCCATAAATTTTAATGAAATCCAATTTTTTAGACTTCTTTCAAAGGTAAAACTGTTGGAGCATAATTACCAGCTACTTTGAATCCTCCTACACCTCCAGGAGCAGATCGAATCTAATTTTAGAAATATATTTTTACTGTTGATGTATTACAAAATACTCTAACAGGTTTTAAACCAGATGGGAAATAAGGACCAACAGGACATAATGCAACAAATAATTTTGCTCTACTTGATGCTCTAACTCCCAATGCTTCTTCTGTTGCCATCAATGTTGGTCTAATATAACAACTAAATCCAGGTCTATCCGGTATCCAATCTCTATCCACTTTTAATAGTTATTCAATGCATCTTTCTAATTCTGTACCATCAAAATCTGGTAAAGATAATCTCTTAGCAGATTGTTTCATTCTATACATATTACAATTCAATCTAAATGTTCTAATTGAATTATTAGGTCCTCTATAAGCCTTTAAAAATATTTATTTATTCAATTACTTTGGCACCTTCAAAACACTCAATTGCATAATGTAAACAAGCTGAAAATGGATGAATACTAAAACTTTTGAATGGAACAATTTGGGGTCGGCTCCATCTATATGAATAATTTATACAATTATCTACCCCATTTTTTCAGACCAATCTATCTCCAATAAATGATCTGTATGAAAAGCTCCAAAAGTCATGATTTTAGGATCACAAGGAGGTTTAGTAATATAATGCATAGTATGAGTAGTTGTAAGGTCTCTAGCCTATGATTTGTACTTATATTAATTTACTTGGAAAGATGGATAAGGACAACTAAGATCTAAGTTAGCATAATATGAAAAAGAATAGACAGGGGATCTCCAAAGATTTCTTAGCATCATTTCTATATTATTTTTTATTTCAAAATTTCATTTCATTTCATCATAATTTAATACGTAATATCTAAATAATATGACTCTAAATAAGTTTTAATTAATTTCTATGTCATACATACACTTATAATTCACTTTATTTTTTAATTATGTTATTGGAGAATTAAATATTATATAAATTATAATCATTGTATTTAAATTACAATATTTCAATTTTAAAAGTGCAAATTCTTTTATATACACTATTTTAAAATCATATTTTAAGATTTAATCTTATGTTATATCAAAAAAAGGTTAAAAGTGAATATTAGATATAATAAATTTAGAAATTCAAACAATTAATAATAAATAATTATTCAAGTAATTTCCTATCTCATCACATATAATCATTATTCTCAATATCATAAATATTTATATTATAATATAAATTTTACTTCGGTAGTCTTTTTGATCTTTTTAGAAAATTTCTTTATATGTCTATCCAAGTAGAAATTTCATTTTGTAATGTTAAAAGATAGTCATTCAGGTAATTCTGCAGTTATATATATACATTTCAAGATAGTCTAAGATATAATTGTCATTCATATTTATCAATTTATTTTATTTTTAGATCAGTGATTTTGGTTTGCATTAATCATATATTTAAAATTTATTGGTGTTGTACACACTACTTAAGAGATTACCATATTTTTTAATTACAAATGGAATTTAATGAATACTGTATATTAATTTATTATTTTAATAGGATACTAATAAATTATTATATTTATTCTATCTATAATAATTGATTATTTAATTTTAATTTAAAAGATAAAATAAATGTTCATAAATTTAAACATAATATACTGAATAATTTTGAATAAAAATTAATATAAAGTATATGTTTCATTAAATAATAACTTATTCGATTATCTTAGATTAAAATTTTATAAAATACTTAAGAGAGAATAGCACTAATATTCCACCTATTACAAAAATATTTATTTTGTCTTTGATCAGAAATATCTTATTCAGTAAAGTATACTGTATATATGTTTTTTACATTTACAGCACGTTACTTTACATAAGAAATCATATCTTGCTCTTTTTAAGAATCGAAATCTTATTAATCAATATTAAATGCTAATATATAAATTGTAGTTTAGAGAAAGTAGACTACATTAAAAGTAGAATTATAATATACCATTGATAATTGGAGCATAATCAGAAATTGATGTGTCATGCATAAGAAACTTTATCATATGAACTGCATCCCTTTCTTGAATTCTTTTAATTGCTAAATCAAGACATAATTTACTAAGGCTTATGTAGTTTTAATTACTTTTTCAAAGGAGATATCAATTCTTCATTAAAATCTTCATTGCTATTTTTACGACTTTGCATACAGAACATAGTTAGGGATTGTTTTAAACATTCATCGATATCTCCTAGTATCATAATGTGATGAGTAATAACTTCATCACTAGATTTCAAATGAATATCAGGTGGAAGTTCAGAAGTATCAATATAATCATTTTGACTATGACCATGTTCAAATCCTTCTATTTATTTTGGTGTGTATTCTGTATCATCTACTTATTTTAATCCATTAATCCATTTTAATTTTTTGTCATCGTAAAAGAGATTAGTCTAATTTTATCCAATAGTGGCAAGCTGATTTTATATGTTTATATACCTGCATATACTCTTCTAAATTATCAGAATCAAAAGCACAACGCCTACGTCTTGACATATAAAAATTAATAAAATATATAATATCATTTATTATAAGTTAATTCATCAATAATTAGAAAATAAATTATATTTTTAACTGGTTCTCATATTACTTTCTATAATTCTTTTTCATTTATAATACTTTAATAAAATATTATATAAGTTATGAAAGGATTCATTTGAAATTTATACTCTAAATCTTTCTTTTCAATTTAAATATATCAAATATTCGTAACAGGCAAGTTATGAATTAAACATTATAACAATTATAATACTTAAATAATATAAATTATAAAGTGAAAACTATCATTAATGAAGATGAAATTAAAATAAAGCTTATGTATATATAGTGATATACCCTTTTATTATAAAAGACTATTATCTTATTAAAACTTCTTTATTGAAAATGAAATATTTTAATGACATTAAATAATATGAAAGTTAAAATTGTAATCTCAGATATTTTAAACTATGAAACCGATATTAATATTTTTGGTTATATCTTCAATAAGAATATGAATATATTTATTTATTTATTTATTTATTTATNTAATTGGAGCATAATCAGAAATTGATGTGTCATGCATAAGAAACTTTATCATATGAACTGCATCCCTTTCTTGAATTCTTTTAATTGCTAAATCAAGACATAATTTACTAAGGCTTATGTAGTTTTAATTACTTTTTCAAAGGAGATATCAATTCTTCATTAAAATCTTCATTGCTATTTTTACGACTTTGCATACAGAACATAGTTAGGGATTGTTTTAAACATTCATCGATATCTCCTAGTATCATAATGTGATGAGTAATAACTTCATCACTAGATTTCAAATGAATATCAGGTGGAAGTTCAGAAGTATCAATATAATCATTTTGACTATGACCATGTTCAAATCCTTCTATTTATTTTGGTGTGTATTCTGTATCATCTACTTATTTTAATCCATTAATCCATTTTAATTTTTTGTCATCGTAAAAGAGATTAGTCTAATTTTATCCAATAGTGGCAAGCTGATTTTATATGTTTATATACCTGCATATACTCTTCTAAATTATCAGAATCAAAAGCACAACGCCTACGTCTTGACATATAAAAATTAATAAAATATATAATATCATTTATTATAAGTTAATTCATCAATAATTAGAAAATAAATTATATTTTTAACTGGTTCTCATATTACTTTCTATAATTCTTTTTCATTTATAATACTTTAATAAAATATTATATAAGTTATGAAAGGATTCATTTGAAATTTATACTCTAAATCTTTCTTTTCAATTTAAATATATCAAATATTCGTAACAGGCAAGTTATGAATTAAACATTATAACAATTATAATACTTAAATAATATAAATTATAAAGTGAAAACTATCATTAATGAAGATGAAATTAAAATAAAGCTTATGTATATATAGTGATATACCCTTTTATTATAAAAGACTATTATCTTATTAAAACTTCTTTATTGAAAATGAAATATTTTAATGACATTAAATAATATGAAAGTTAAAATTGTAATCTCAGATATTTTAAACTATGAAACCGATATTAATATTTTTGGTTATATCTTCAATAAGAATATGAATATATTTATTTATTTATTTATTTATTTATAATATGTTATAAATTGTTTTTTATGTCATCTTTATTTAGATTTATGTTTTTCATAAAACTTATGAGCTTTTTAGATATTGGCTTCGTCAATGAGACCATAATCTAAACAATACTTAATAGCTAATATAGATTCTGGTCTTTCTCTGTATAGTGATTCATAATAAATTCTGCAAGGATCATCTTCAGGTGGAGTCTCTTTTTTTTAATATTATTTAAAATTGTCTTTGTCATTTTCAACACTTTCAGAATTTTCATCATCATCCTAAAATATTACAATAATTAACATCTTCTTTTATTTATTTCTTTTTAGTATTATTTGTTGTTTTATTTTATTTTTAAGGTTATGTTTTCTTATTTTTATGTTGTTTTTCATTTGATTCTTCACTAGATTATGAAGAGTCACCAGAATCTTCTTCTTTTTATTTTTTTGCTGATCCTTATTGTTTTTTTTAGGTTTATTTTTGAATTTTCTTTGTGGCCTTTGGTTCATAAACTTCTTCTGATTCATCATCATCAGAGTCCTGCTTCTTTTTTCCTTTTCCCTTTTTTGGAGGCATATAATATAAATATTAATAATTAAAAATTAAAGTCCAAATACATTTTGATATTTAAACTGAATTAGAATAGACATATTCAAATAGAATGAAAATTACTCTAACTATAGATTAAAGAAATATAGAATAATCTAATGATATATTAAATTAATAATATATAATTGATTATTATTGTAAATAATTATCAAATGTTTTTTAACTAAAAGTCTAAGTAAAAATATCAAAAGGATTTTTAAACTTTAATTCTTACTATGTTATCTTTTTAGAGAATCATTAATATTAATAATGAGTTAAGAAATCTAAAAAGAAGAAGAAAAAGAGAATTAAAGTCCTATTGTTTCTAAAGTTTATGAAAATGTTATTATATTTAAGAATCTTTAAATTAATATGGATGAAACTTTAAAGAAATATCAAGAATAATAGATTGGACCTGATATATATAAATATAATGTTATCTCATTACCAGATAATGATAAAATTTAGAATGATTCAAAATTAAAAATATTTTGTGAAGAAAGAGATTTCAATGGAATTTTATAGAATAAAGATAAATAAGTTTAACTCAATAGATTTTCTATGAAATCTCCAAAACCAGAATTAAATTTAATTAAGAAACTTCTGTTATCAATGCATGTTGGAGAAGAATCATGGTTCAAGATATGCAATTTTAGTAATTAGAATGAAGATTCAAATGAAAATGATAAATAAACAACAGTTTTTAGATATTTTAAGATAAAAATAGTAGAATAATAAATAATTGAAAAACCTTTAGATTTAACAGCCTTAGAAAAGTATAATAGTTTAATTTTATTAAATAGTCGTTTTCTTTAATTTGAAAAGTTTAGAAAAGATGGAAATACTCTATTTAATAATAGTTAATTTGAAAATGCTATTAAAAAGTATAAAAAGGGAATTAACTTTATGGAGGCATGGCCTAAAATATATGATTAAGATATATAAGTCCAGTAAAAAAAGAAATATTATTATTACTTATTTTGTAGTAATATGGCTTAATCATATATTCTATTAAAGGAATATGAAAAAGCCATTATGATTTTAGAGGATATTATACCTTAATGTAGAGGGAATGTATAAAATTGAATATGATATTTTAGGAGTTTGAAATAAAAAGTTACTATAGAATAATAGTATGTTATATGAAAACTAGAGAATTCGATAAAGCAGAAAGATATTTAAGAGAAGTTAAACATGTTTGTTAATTGGATGTAGATTAATCTTAACTTTTTAATTGGTTAGAAAAAGAATGTAAACCATTAAAAAAAGTGAAAATATGAAATTTTTAAATTAGATTATATACTGTATAAATAATTAATAGTAAATGAAATAATCTAATCAAAAAAATAAACAAGCTGAACTATTGACAAAGTAATAATAGTAAAATGAAACTTTGTTGGCCCCAGCACTTAATTATTTTATGAATCCATCTTTGTAAACTACAGAATTAATTGAATCGTTAATGCATATTCAATTTCTCAAAAATAATTGTCCTGAAGGAATGTAATTACATGATTTTGTGATATAAGCTGCAAAATATGTAAAATTTGAAACCTTTTCATTTGGTCATATAATTTTTAATTATGGGGAGTTTGGGGATAAAATGTATATAATTTTAAAAGGACAAGCAGGAGTTTATGTTCCAAAATCAAAAGATGATATTGAAAATGAATAAAATTTATAAAATATTAAGAAGAGTAAGAAAATGCTTATTTAGGATGATGCTCTATTTGAAAATAGAAACAATTAAAATTACTATTAAAATGGAATATATCTGTATCATAAAGTATGAATATAATAATAAATAAAAAGGTATTTTAATATTTCTCTGGTTAATGTTTTGGTGATGTTGCATTAACATCTGATAAGCCAAGATCAGCAAGTTTATTGGTAATTTCAGAGGTTATGTATTGTATCTCTATAAATCGATAACAATATAAATAAATGTGTGAAAAGGCTATTCAAGAATAAAATAAAACTATGGAATTATATCAAAGAATTTTACATGGTATTTCTCAATTCAGTATTTCAAAATTTATTTAAAATTTAAGACCAATATCTTTTGTTTCTTAATCAATTCTTTGGGAAAAAGGATAAGAACCATAATATTTATTAATAATTATGAGAGGTAGAGTTGAAATATATATAAATTTGGATGATTCTCAAATTCTTTAAAATAAAACTATACCAGGACTATTTACAATTAAATTAAAAAGAGTTGTGGTATTATTAATATTATTATTATTATTAGTTGAGTCAAATCACTAATGGACATTTTGTTGGATAAGAAGAATTATTAGAAGACATTCCATAAAGAAAGTATAATTGTCAATGTGTTGATAATACAGAAGCTTTATTTATAGAAGCTGAAGCTTTTAAAAAAATAAGAAAGAATTTTCCTGATATTATAAATCTTCTCAAAAATATTACAACTTAAAATAAGAATTACATTAATTAAAGATTAACAACTGTTGTAAAGAGTATATAAAATTACTAAGATAAAATTAATAAAGAACCTTTAAATAAAATAGATAAAAGAACTTTTTATGAATGTTTGGATTTATAATAATAAATGAATTAAGAATAAACTAAAGTTCTTAGATCTAGAAATAAAAAGTTATTTACACTTTCACAAAGTATAAAAAAGAAAGTAGAGACTTTTTAATAAAAATATAAAGATAAATCTCCTTAAGATTTAATAATAACAAATCCAGAATTATAATAAACTATATAAGAACGTTAAGATAGATTATATTATATAAATAATAAGAAATTACAATACAACAGACCTCGTCATTAAGAAGGCTTTAGCTTATCTAATGAAATTAAAAATTTTAAATTAAACTTTTCTAAATCTTCTTAAAGATTCTAACAAACAGATTAAAATTAAATGGATAGTAATTTTATATAGTATAGTTCTCAATGTATTTCAGAAGCAGCTCTTTCACCTGTGAGTAAAAATTCATTATAATTTTAACTAACATAATTTAGTGATTCTTTAAAAAAAAAATAAAACTTTTTATTGAAAATGTAAAAAACCATGAGGTAAAGTAATAAAAGCTATCTTTCTATTCGAAATATGAAGAGTCTTCACTCACAAAATAATAATGGTAAAATGATCAAAACAGAAGTTAGTTTTATGAATGAACAATGTTTGTAATATTATTTGTTATTTAATATAGAAACAAATATGAGAGATCCTTATAATCTCTTCCAAAATTATTATTATAAGAAAATGAAGAAAATTGATTGTATTTAATAAATAGTGTTTATAATTTGTTAATTTTTTGTAATATGATCAATAAAAAATCCAATAAAATAAAAAACTTAAACTTATAAATGTTATCCCTCCTATAAATAATCTTCTTTTTAATCTATTCAATCTATTCTTTCTATGAACAGCACTAGCTGTATCGTAAAAGACTTTTGATGTATCCTCCAATTCCAAAGATTTAACTAAAATAACATTAGATATACTTTCAATTTGACTTAATTAATCTTTATTATTGATTAGTTTTTCAATATTTTGTTATACTGATAATTTAGTATTATCTAATGTCTACATGATTTATTTGATTTATTTTGGATCTTTATTATATTGTTTCTCGAAATAATTCAATAACTTTAAGATATTATCCTTCTGAATGTCATTAAGAATAATATTTCCATTCAACTAAATAGAGTATATTAAAATCAATACAATTTTTGATTAAATGGCACTAATAAGCATTTCAATATTATTTTGATTACAATCTGGTGTTGCTAAAATAAGTTGGATGATTTCTTTATTAAAAGGCATATAATACCATCTTCCCTTTTTAGATGGCAACGAATCTCTTTCAATAATAAAATAATCTTACATCTTCTGAAATTAACTAATTGTTTTCGTCTTAATAATCATAAGAGTATCAGATAAATCTTAAACAAGACCAACTTCTCCCTCCATTTCTATCAACTCTAATTTCTCACCGGTTGCCCATTTTGCTAAACCAAAAGCTTTTATGTGATTCATATTTATTAATGTTAAAATTTTAATTATATATATAAAAGGAAAAGTATTTGATTTTGAAATTTTTTAGAATGCAACAATAACTACCTTTGATCTTTATATATTTGATTAATTCCTATTGGAGGAAGAAATTATAAATAACATCATCTATGATTGTAAAACAGATTATATTGAAAAAAATTCTAAGAGAATTAATAATAAAAAAAGGTCAAAAAATTTTGATATCAAGCTAAACCTTTTATTCTGAGAAAGGAAGACTATTATTCAAAAAAAAGGTTTTTAGATAATTTGGATAATATAATTATTAATTTTTAATAATACTCAAAAGAAACTTGTATCATATTGAGACCATCCTTTCTTCTCTATAATTATTTTCTCTGTATAAAAGTGTTATATTCAAATTCTTATTCATTTATAACAATAAAATATTAATAAAATATTATGAAATGAAAAGTTTGATAATCTAAACACTAAATATTAAATTTTAATTTTTAAACTCTGAATAATAACAAAAAATTTATATAAGGAATATTTAATCAAACAATCACAAAATTGAATTATCACTAGAAAATTTAAGATCAACTTTCCTTTAAAATTATTCTAAATATTTATCCTCTATTCAAAACAATCACTCTTTATAAATAAAAATAAAAATACATTCTAAATTAGAGTGTCAAGATAAAACATAAAGCAATGTTATATCGAAAGATATCTTAAGAGGAATATATATTATTAGGCTATATTATCTCCGATATTATTAGCTTTGGAACTCATAAAAATAAAAGAGGTGTTTTATTAAAATCAAAATATTAACATAAATTAGAATTAAAATTTTAATTTATAATTAATAAATTATAAAAATAAAAAAAGGACCTACTTGGAATCGAACCAAGGTCTTGAGATTCAAAGCCTCAGGTAATAACCACTATACGATAGATCCTATACTTATAATAAACATACATATGAAATCAATAAAGTAAAAATCAAATATTAACATAAATTAGAATTAAAATTTTAATTTATAATTAATAAATTATAAAAATAAAAAAAGGACCTACTTGGAATCGAACCAAGGTCTTGAGATTCAAAGCCTCAGGTAATAACCACTATACGATAGATCCTATACTTATAATAAACATACATATGAAATCAATAAAGTAAAAATCAAATATTAACATAAATTAGAATTAAAATTTTAATTTATAATTAATAAATTATAAAAATAAAAAAAGGACCTACTTGGAATCGAACCAAGGTCTTGAGATTCAAAGCCTCAGGTAATAACCACTATACGATAGATCCTATACTTATAATAAACATACATATGAAATCAATAAAGTAAAAATCAAATATTAACATAAATTAGAATTAAAATTTTAATTTATAATTAATAAATTATAAAAATAAAAAAAGGACCTACTTGGAATCGAACCAAGGTCTTGAGATTCAAAGCCTCAGGTAATAACCACTATACGATAGATCCTATACTTATAATAAACATACATATGAAATCAATAAAGTAAAAATCAAATATTAACATAAATTAGAATTAAAATTTTAATTTATAATTAATAAATTATAAAAATAAAAAAAGGACCTACTTGGAATCGAACCAAGGTCTTGAGATTCAAAGCCTCAGGTAATAACCACTATACGATAGATCCTATACTTATAATAAACATACATATGAAATCAATAAAGTAAAAATCAAATATTAACATAAATTAGAATTAAAATTTTAATTTATAATTAATAAATTATAAAAATAAAAAAAGGACCTACTTGGATTCGAACCAAGGTCTTGAGGGTTAAAGCCTCAGGTACTAACCACTATACGATAGATCCTATAGTTGTTTTATTACATTTGAAAACCTATTTCAATAAATTATTTACAAAATAATATTATATGAATTATTATTACGATTAGATTAAAATATATATATATTCTAAGTGTGTTAGGAAGTAAATGATTTTGTATTCATTTTTTTAATTTCTTTAAATGATTTTGATATTAATCTGATTGTTCTCACCATTTGATTTTTAATAATTTGTTCTAAATCACAAATCGGTTTTAAGGTAAAATATATAAAGTGAAGTTTTGGAAACGTTAATAGGTGACTAAATACAACCATAAGGAAATAAAAAATCCTTTAATTTTAGATAAAATATGTTCTATTGCTTATTGGCTGAAAATTCAATTTAAGGATCTAAATTAATCAATTTTTTTAGATAGTTAATTTATTTTTAAGTTGATGATAAATCAATTTGCCCTCCGTAATTAGAACAATTATTTCGTTAGTTGTGTTTGCTTTAAAAAGATGTATTAGGAATTAAATATTTATTAAGATACTGCATCTTGTAGTCTAATTATTTATTTTGCATTCATTCATAAGTCTATTAGATAGACAATTTTAAGTTTAAGGTATCTGGTATTGATTTTTTAATTTCACATGAATTAGGTTATTTTAAGCTTTTAGATTAAAAAATTGCATAAAGTAAAAAATGAATAATTAATAAAGAATAAACGATTCTAAATTAAATAAATAATAAGATTTAGTTAAGATAATTTATCAAATCTAAGTTAATAACATAGAAAAAAAAACTAAAATTAGTTAGAGTCTCTGATTAGAAAAAGTGCCTGGTTCTATTACTTATTTTCATTTGAGTTTACAAATTAAAAAAGTATAAATCTAGAGGTTAAAACAAAAACGTAAAAGCGAATTATTTAATTGAGTTAGAATGAGAAAGAAAATGTATGCTTAAATCTACTCTACCATGTGTGATATCATTAAATAAATAATTACGGTTATTTAAATTAAAGGTAAATGAGTGGTCATTAAGACATACTACTAATCTATAAATTTAAGGAATTGGAGAAAAAGATGGAATAACTAGGTTAGATCATATAAAATAATATACTTAGAGAATGTAAAGGCAAAATACTAATATTTAGATAAGAAATTATCAAATTTTTGAGTAATAAAAATTCTAATAAAATAAAATGGGTTGTTCAATGTGGAAATTGAAAGATGATTGTATAAGTTAAAGTAATCTTGAAGCTAGTCTAAAAAAACAGAATAAATAATAGTGTAATACGGTTAATTAATTATTCAGAATAATAAAGTATTTTAAGCAGATCAAGTTGATTTATCAATTTATGATAAAGTTTTAAGGAGAAATATAAAAATTCAAAAATTAGGTTCACCGAATAAAGATTATAAATAACTATAAAGTTTACAATAAGATAGTTTAAAGAAGATAAATATAATAAAAAATGGAAAAGTAGAGTAAAATATAGAAATGCAATGATATATTATGTGTACTTATACTTTATTTATATACATCATTATTCAAATTTATATCCAGTTAATAAGGTCTAAATTTAGAAATATTAATTATTATTTATAATTTTAATATTAATTTAATAATAGGTTATATAATTTGAAATTCTAAACTGAGATTACAAGGAATATAATGTAAATAATCTATTCTTTAAATAAAAGAATTATTAGATAAATTTATAAAGATTTATAAAAGTATAAATTGAAAATTGACTTCAAGTTTCATACATGAGATAATCAATTCTATTTCTATTTTCTTTTTTACAACATAATAGGATCACTAAAAAAACATTCAAACCAAACAATATTCCTAATCCTAATAATATATAACCCATGATTTTTCCTGTTGATTCTACAAAATACTTTGTTTCCTTAAAACAACTCTATCCTTCATTTGAATTATCATTGATATCACTAAAAATATAATATTTTGTAGGATTGCACCATCCACTACAATGTAATAATTTTTCAGCTGCCTACATAACTTAAGCAGAAGCAGCATATTAATCAATTTAGTATGATGGACATTTTTAGACCTATTTTATTTTTATTTCAAGATCTTCTTTAGTTGTATAGTTTTTTCCTGCAAAGGCTTTTTAATTAAGATTTAAAGTTTCTTAAGTGATATAACATTAACATTAACTTGAACATAAGAGTTAATCTGCTAATTTGATTTGAGAATCTATTTCCTCAAAGTAGACAGTACCTTTACATTCTAAAAGTTATTAAATATTTAATTGATTACCTTTTCCAAAAATATCATTTGAATATAACAAAGTGAATATAGCTAAACTTGTACATATCATAAAAAATGTTATAGCTCCAATTTAATAAATCATTAAGCAAGTCTTCTAACATTTTGGCTTTTACCTTGCTCCATGTACTCCTGTACAACCAATTAAAAAGATCACAGTTCCTATAATAATAAACCCATATTCTTGTAATGTTTTTAACCAATCTGCAGAATTATAATATAGATCTATTTCTAAAAATTTAGTTAATACCTTAATAATCTAATCCGACTTCATTGTATAACACAAAAAGTCCAAAACATAATATAACTAAACCAATAGCTGCTATAATATTGCCACTAAATTTGACCACAGATTTTACACACTTTATCATATTATATATAAAAAATAATTTTAATACTTTGTTGTTTTATTTACATCATATCAAATATAGATTATTAATGAAATTTACTCTATGTGTATATTTATTATTTAATATTACATCCTTATAATTCTTAATTACGTGTTAACAATTAAAAAAAATTAAAATATTAATCAATGTAATAACCTCAAGGATAACAATAACAAATACAACCTATTGATTTTTATTAAGAAGAATACAAAGATGGTGTGAGATTATCTTGGAATACATTACCAGCAACAAAATTGTAGAGTACTAGAGCAATTGTTCCAATTGGATGTTTATATAGTATAGAAAATAATTAATATAAGCTCCTATGAAGGATTTAGAATCATTAGTATTAGTTTAATATTCTCCACTTTATTGTAAATGTGGTGCAGTTTTAAATCCATATAATCAAATAGATTTTAGAAATAAATAATGGACATGTGTATTTTGTACTTCTAAAAATATGTTCCCAAAACATTATGCTGATCACATAACAGAAACACAATTACCAGCTGAATTAAAGAAGACTAGCACTACTATTGAATATATATTAGCTAATTAATAAGCTGCACCAACAACTTTCTTATATATTATTGATACTTGCATACCTTAAGAGGATTTATAAGCTATAAGAGACTCAATTTAACAGAGTTTGTCTATCATTCCACCAGACTCTTTGGTTGGACTTATTACATTTGGAAGAAATGTGTTTATACATGAATTAGGATTTTAAGAATGTCCTAAATGTTATAGTTTTAAGGGGTCAAAAGATTATACTACCTAATAAATATTGGAAATGTTATAAGTAAGTACAAAACCAGAAATTTTGAAAAGATTCTTAGTACCTTTAAGTGAATGCGAATTTTCATTTAATTCTATTTTAGATGATCTTTAATGTGATCCATGGACAACATAACCAGGAGAGAGAGAAGTCAGAGCAAATGGTTCAGCATTGAAAATAGGTTCAACATTAGTTGAAAGTGCTACACAATTCTCTAAAATTCTCTTTTTTGTAGGTGGACCTTGTACAATAGGTCCAGGATAAGTAGTAGGATTGAAATTAGAAGAAACTATTAGATCATATTTGGATATATAAAAAGAAAATCCAAATACATAATATTTATAAAAGGCTAAGAAATTTTATAATGAAATTGCATAAAGAGCTATAAAAGCAAATATGACAGTTGATATATTTGCATTTACTTTAGATTAATTTGGTCTATTGGAAATGAAATAATTAGCAGAGAAAACAGGTGGAGTAGTTGTTATGTAAGAGAAATTTGATTCTGATATGTTCAGAGAAACTTATAAAAAATTATTTGATAAAGATAGTTCTGGTTTTTTAAAGATGGGATTTGGATCTAAAATGGATATATTTGTATCAAAAGATATTAAAGTCTAAGGAGGAGTAGGACCATGCATTTCATTGAAAAAAGGAGGTCCTATGGTATCTGAAGTATCTTTAGGAGAAGGTGGTACAACAAGTTGGTATACAGGTGGTTTGGATAGAAATTCTACAATTTTATTAATGTTTGATTTATCATCTACAAAAGACACTAATTTTTCATAATATGCTTATATATAATTTGTTACAATTTATAGACACTCAAGTAGATTGTAAAGATTAAGAGTAACTACAATATAAAGAAGATTTGCAGATCACAATAATATTATGGATATGATTAGAGGATTTGATTAAGAAGCTGCCTGTGTTACTATGGCAAGAGTAGGTATTTTGAAAGCAGAATAAGAAGAATCAATTGAAGTTTTAAAGTGGTTAGATAGATCATTAATTAGAGTTGTTGCAAGATTTGGTTCATATAGAAAAGATGATGTAAGTTCATTTAGATTTCCATAAGAAATGATGATGTATCCATAATTTATGTATCATCTCAGAAGATCTCATTTCATCACTACATTTGGTGCTTCACCTGATGAAACTACTTTTTATAGAGTAAATTATATAATATATTTAGGCTTCTTTATCTCGAGAAAGTGTATAAAATGCTTTAGTTATGATTTAACCTGCTTTGTTATAATATACAATAGATGATCCAGTTGCTAATGCTGTTAATTTAGACATTTAAAGTATGAAACCTGATGTTGTATTACTTTTGGATACTTACTTTAATGTTGTTGTATGGAATGGAGAAAATGTATAAAAATGGATTGAAGAAGGATATTATGATAATCCTGAATATGAATATGTTAAAGAATTAATAGATTCTCCTAATTCTGATGTATAGGTATTCATAAATTCTAATATTTTAAGTATATTTTAGAAGATAGATTCCCTGTTCCTAAATTGATAAAAACTTATTTTGGACATGGATAAGAAAGATATTTAAAAAGTAGAGTGAATCCATCAGTAAATACAGTTCAGAATGAAAATGTAGAAAGTGGTAATTATATTACAGATGATGCCAGTCTTAAAGTATTTACAGATCATCTTATTCGTTTAGCTGTATAAACTGTATAATGAATATAATATGTATAAAATAATGTAAATTGTTTAATAATTATTATAAAAATAAATTAACCATAATCAATGAGAAATCGTTATGAGGATTTATATGAAACAAAAAACTAATTGTTAGGATAGGGTGCTTTTGCTTAAGTTTATTTGGGTGTTAAAAAATCGAATAAATAGAAGGTTGCTGTTAAAATTAGCAATAGAAATCTTGCTATTTCTTAATAAGAGAAAATGATTCTCAAATAACTTTCACAATATCGACACTAAAATGTAGTTTAATTATTGGATATATTCGATTAACAAGAAGCCTTATTTATAGTACAAGAATACTGTTCAGGTGGTACCTTATATGAAATGATGTCAAATAAAATATTCACAGAAGAATAAATTGTTAATATAGCTTTGCAAGTAGCTCATGGATTAGCTTTCTTACATAGTAAAAATATAGTTCATAGAGATATTAAACCAGAAAATATTCTTAGATAAATTGATGAATAAGGTATGGAAATCTTTAAAATCACTGATTTTGGTCTAAGCAGTGTGAAATTAGATAGAATGACTACTACTAAAGTAGGAACTGCTTATTATGTTGCTCCAGAGATTCTTGATAAATAATAATATGATAAATCTGTTGATATTTGGGCACTTGGACTTATAATTGATGAATTACTTCACAAGACACCATTTTATAATGGAATGTCTGAAGAAGAAGTATTCTTTAAAATTAAAACTACCAATTACATTATTAGAGATTAATAATACTCATAGGCTACTATATTTGATCATAAGAAAAATGTTATAAAAAGTCTATTATAAAATTGTATTTAAAAGGACCCTAAATTAAGAAAAGATCTAAATTGGATTATTTAAACTATTTCTGAATACTATTTATAAAGTCCAAGTAGTTTTGAAATACAATAAAATACAAATAATGATAGATATATCTTTGCAGATATTTCACTTGTTTCTTAATCAACTCTATGTGAATAAACACAAAATTTTTAATTACCTACTTATTCAAATGATTCTTAATCTTAAATTGAAGAATGTCCTTTTCATCATTAACCTGTCAAATATAGGATGCCAGGTATTAATGATAATGCTGTTACTAATGCATGTTAAAAATGCTTATAAATTTATGGCATTTTTGATCAATAAGAATTTCAATCCTATTTATTATAAACTAATTTTGAATTAAATTCATTTTCAGTTGATTCTTATTTTTCTTAAAATGAAATTATTATAGAAGCACTTAGTTATCTCAATTAATTTAATTTATTTTAGGAAAAAGAAAAGCTAGTATAAGAGTTGAGAAGTATTGTGATTAAACATCATCGAAATCTAAGACAAGAATATATTCAATATTAAGATGATGTAAAATCTATGAATACTAATGCTAAATGGATTAATGAAGCATTAAAGCTCAACCTAACAATCTCTCAAGATATGCCAAATAAAATTATTCTTTATCTAGTTTCTAAATGTTATGAAAGAAAAGAGATTTCAATTTAGGAATGTAGATAATTTATAAAAGAATAACTTAAATTACTTTAATAATATATTGATTCTATGTTATGAAATTTGTATTTATATATATAATATTATATATATATTTTTTGTAATTCTAAAAGTCTATCTCTACAATTTATAATATTATAATTTTTTGTAAGTGAAATATAAAAAATAGTTATTATGAGAATCAGTCTTAGTATTGAATCATAATTAAAATAATTATACTTTAAATACAATTGAAAAAGTGATAGAAACAGAAAACCATAATAAAAAGTAATCTAATTTATTTAATGAATACTGAAGTTTCGATAATAAAAATGATTTAGAATCAAAACAATTAAATTGGGACCTTATCTCAAATGAATATTAATTTCCATTAGTAGAACTATAAAGCTTATTGAGTTTTACTTAAAAATAGAATGTCAAAGAAAATCATTATTTCTGATAGTTCTATTTATGTATAAATGATTATTAAAAATGAATTCACTAATATTAAAAAAAAATGATTAGATTAAATTTAAATTATGAAATGTGAATTTATGTTCACAAAACAATTGATATTTCTGCACATCCAAAGTTTGTTCCTTTGGCATTCTAGAAATAAAATTAAGTGGTGATTTTACCCTATATTACTAAAATATCTTACTGATGGAGTATAAGTTGGGAAATTCTATGTCAATGAATAAACAACTTTATCATCCTTCTCATAAATTTCATCTTCTGGGAAATCCTCTTGGAAGACGTCTACTCCATTCCATTTAGCTTTTAATTATACGTTAGCTAATTCAACATGAGTATTTGCTGTTCCATAAAGAGTAATAGTTTCATCAACTCCTTTTTATGGTTAAACACTCAATGTCGCTTCTGTAAATATAACTGATGGATTAGCTATGCAATTTGTCACTTTTGTTGGAATTACTGCTAAAACTGTAGATATAAGAATGATTGATATAAGGAGCTTCATTAATTAATAAATATAGTGGGTAGAGCAAGATGGCTTTATAGATTCATATAATAAAATTGCGTAATGTACATTTATTTGCAATACGTCACAACAAAAAAGTTTAATGTTTACTTAATTTATTTAATTAATAATTAATAATTATATGTAATTTATATTATTATTGGTTCTCGCTTTTACAACACTTTCTTAATAGACTGATTACGCTTTATTGATAAAAAATTCAAATTCTTAAAAATGGGAAAAGATTGGTGAAATGAAAATACCTAGATCTAATTTTTAAAATGCTCAGATCATCTTGAATTAAAATAATTAGCAAATTTTAGATCGTAAAAAAATTAATGAAGTAAATATTAAATGTCTATATCTAGAATAATTATGCTCTATTAAAATTATAGAATTAGCAAGATGAAAAATCATATACAGCACATATTGATGGAAAATAATTATCTCTTTTTAATTAGAAATCCAATTATTAAGAAATTATTACTTTAGTTTTATCTAATAATGATTTGTTATCATTTGATTATTCATTAAAGCCTGTAAGGAAAAATAGTGAAACCTATATTCAAGTCAATGTTAAAGAATTTGAAGTAGCTCCATAAGGATTAGTACCACAATTTGAAGAAAAATTTCCTGAAGAAGAAGAATAATAAAAACCTTAAGGTTTCTTTGGATTAATTTTATAATATGTAAAATTCTCTATTTTATCTTTAGAAATGGTATATAATTATTGGATTTATTGTCTTTTTCTTCACTTCTCAGGCTGATCCCCAATAATTAAATGCAAATATTTAACAAGCATAAGAATAAGCCTAAGCATAAAGAAGAAGAAACAAATGAGTAAATTTATTCAAGTGTTGTGTAAAATAAATTTTTATATTTATATATATCAAAAAAAAAGAAATATATTTAAAATAGTATATCATCATTCTAATATCTTATTATTCTTTGAATAATCATATTTATGGATAATATGAAAATTTTAGAATACTTCATAGTATTTAATTATTATTGTTTTTAATTTAATTTAAAATCTTAGGTTAATATTATTATTATTTATTCCTTTTAAGGAACAACAAATATTAAAGTCATTATTTTTCTTGTAAAGTTATATTCTTGGAATAAGAATATTATATAAGAAATTTAAGAAAATTCCAATAATGTTCTTCTTTAATAGATCAATTATATTGTAATTTAAAATTCTTTTGTTAATTTTATGTTGAATTAATATTAAATGTAAATTAATTGCATATAAAAAGATTAATAAATTCTTCTCTTTTCTGTTTTTAGAAAACACTTTTTTCGTGATTAAACCTATTATTTAAAATTAACAAAGAAATAAATATTGATGAGTCATGTAAATTATAATTTTATTTTATAAATAGGAAAGACAATTTGTGAAAACAAAATATATTTTAGATTTGAATCCCAAAATCGAATTTGAATGGATTATTAAAAACCAACAATTAGTTGGATTCTTATTCCCTTATTAGAATAAAATGAAAGAGTTTTATGGCGATTCATAAAATCTTAATGAGTTAAAATAAATACTTGGTAAATTAATTCTTTTTAAATCTCTTACAGTACACTATAAATTGATTAGAAATTTAGATTCAGGGACTTTCGGTTAAGTATTTTATTGTTCTAAAGATAGATTTCATTATAATAAAATTACATAACTGGAAACATGTTTGCTATTAAAACATTAATTAACACTAATAAGTCTGTTTTATATTAAATCGAAAATGAAATAAAGATCCTAAGGACACTGAACCACCCTAATATTTTATCAATTTAGGAAGTTTTCCTTACAAATCTTACATACTCCATTATTACTGAATTTGTTGAAGGAAGGAATCTTAAGAAATATATCACAGAAACATAAGAATTCTAGGAATTAACTATTCTATAATTGTTAAAAGTAATATATTTTATTATTTAATTAGTAATTATTTGAAGGACTTGTATATATTCATAATATGGGTATTATTCATAGAGACATCAAACCTGCTAATATAATGATTAATAACAATGGTATATTAAAAATAATTGACTTTGGATTATCATGCTTTATTGGTAATTAACTTTAAGAAAATCCTAAATGTGGTACTTCAGGTTTCTGTGCTCCTGAAATTTTACAACATATTGATAATAATATTTCTTATGATTACAAAGTTGATGTTTTTAGTGCTGGATGTGTTCTATACAAAATTTTAACATCTAAAGGTTTGTTTGATGCTGATACATCTGCTGAAGTATTAAAAAAAAATAGAAACTGTTTATTTATCATAAAAGAATAAGGAAGACTATTTGATTTAGTCAGAACTTTACTTCAATAAAATCCTCTCGAAAGATTAAGCAGTGATTAAGCTTTATATTTAATTAAATCCATGATTTAAGATGATACATTTGATGTGAATGCTTGGTATCGATAATAATTTAATTCCAATCAATCAACAACTATATCTAACTTAAGTCTAACACCAAAATAAAGTGCACATATTAAATCTCACTAGAAAACCTATTCAAGCCCTAATTATTCAAGAAACTTTTTCCCCTCTAGTTTAAAATCTTATAGATGATTTATCTCATATAAAATAGCTTATTATCACATTTTTAAATAGAACTATAGATTTCCTATATTCAAACTTAAATATTATTATATTTTCACATCTTTTTTTTTAATTTAGAGCATTTTTCTAGCTTTTTAGAAGGCTCAATATTCTATTCTTAAACAATAATTTAATAATTTAATTTAGTATTCCAATTTCAGCTTCATATTTATTGAAAATATATTCTTATACATTATTTATAAAAATTCATTTTAGTTTTTAATCTCTTATTTGATAAAATTACTTTGTGAAATACTATGAAATCTAAATTCAAGTTATTTATTTTTAGTTTATAGGATAATTATATTAAATTTTTAAGAAATAATATTCATTCATCCATCCCTTCAGTTTGCTCCATCAAATACTTCATGAATTATCCTTAATAATGAATTGAAGCTGCAAAACCATAACCACATTAAACTAGATTAAATATTAAAACATAATACTTAAGCATTCTGTCTCTTTTCCTTTAAATTAATCAACTTTTAGTGTTTCACACTTCTTTGAACAAAATGTTGTGGCTTTTAATATATGATTAATTATTTCTTCTTTATTTTCTTAACTCATTAAAATTAATTGTGTAAAAATGGAAATCTAATAAAATCATACGTAGTATTCCTACATTAATTCACAGAAATAATATAATTCTCAACATCAATAATAAGAATCAATGGAATCAATTACTAAAGAATATCAAATTATCATGAATAAATTTTAATAAGAAATTTTTTTAAAGAAGCAAAACAGCAAAGAAAAAAATGAAAAAAATGAAAAAAGATCTGAAAGACTTAAAAACATTCCAACCTTTACAAATTTATTACAACGAACATAACTTGATAGATGAATTTTATTTACATATTTTTTCATTTCACTTTTATATCATGTATTTTTGTATTTCTAATAAAATCATCTAAAATTCTCATATAAGCTCTTCATGATATTTTTTCAATTAATCTTTTATCAGCAAAAGTTAATTATAAAAAACTATAACTAAAGTTAAATCTAAACTGTTTGTATGTTAAATATTAATAAACAATTCTAGTTTGAATTTACAGAGAGTTCGAGAAATTAATTTAATATTACTATTTGAAAATTGTAAACAGTTTAATTTATTTAACTTAATAATTACAATTTATTCATTTCAATCAAAGTACTTTAACAGATAACATATAAAACTTTAGTATTTTTTTAATGGAAAGCCTTAAAATTGAAATATAATAATATAATATAATAAAGATATTAAAAAATAAAAAAATAAAATTTTATTTTTGAAATCATCGATAAAATATTTATAGCTTAGAAGTGCAGCTTTAATAAAAAATAATGACTTCTTATCATCTACATTATTTAACTATAATAAATTTTTAAATATATCATCATCCTATAAACATAAATAAACTGAAAATATTTCACAATAAACGCAATTCACTTTTAAGTTGAAATCAAAGAATTTCTAATAAATAATAAAAACAATTCATAATTTTCTATGAATTTCTACTCTATAGATTTTGAAGAATAGTATTAATAAGGTACTCATTTTTATAATTTCTAGAATTAGTTGAAGAACCATAAGTAGAATCATCAGAATAATAAATGTACTTCGATTATGATCAAAGTATGTTACATGAACCAGAGTAACTAATTACTTTTGATGGATACTTATAAGAGGAACCTGTCCTTTTATTTAATTTTGCTGAAGAAGCTCCAAAAAAAAAATCTAAACTCATTAACAGAAAATCAAAAAAAGTAAAAAAGGCTGATTCTGAAACTGATGTTTCATAAGGCAAAAGATCAAAACCTCGTATATCAAATAGTGATTTTTTGAAACTTTAACAATGTTAAAGACTAAAAACAATCATTACTTAGATGGAGTCTCTTCTAAAACAAACAAGAACCTAAATTCTGAACCAATATATCAAAAACCACTCTAAATGAGTTCTTTCTTGATTATTTTATATCGAGTTATATATCTATTCATTTATTAACAAAATACTCTACATTTAATTTGATATAACTCCTTAATTGAAAAAATCCTAAAAATAAACAACAATAAAACTTCAATATGATAATTTAAATTTAATATTGAATTATTATTGCATTCAAAACTTCATGAAAATATCAATATTTTTTTGATTCGGTTCTTTTGAAAGAAATAGATTTGAAACAATATTATAAATAGATTAATTATTTTTTTATATCATATTTTAATTTTATATTGAAAAATTAAATAATCTTCATATTCAAAAAATGTTAGCATTTATACTAAAATATATATTTTAAGTTTTAGTTTGAAAATGTTTCATAAAAATAGAATTTAATTTATATATATTAGAGTTCTACATTAATTTTATCCTCTAATTAATTAAAAAAAATGACAATTCATCTTAATGAATTCATTAACTATTAATTTAAAAGAAATTATCATATTTATACTTTATAACTATTTTTGATATGAATTGTTATAATTTGAAAGTAAATAAAATATAAAAAAATTATGAGTGAAAAAATTGATACTAATATTTTAAAGAAATATGAAATAATGAATAAGATAGGAAAAGGAGCATATGGAATAGTTTGGAAGGCAAGAGATATAAAATCTCAACGTATAGTTGCTTTAAAGAAAGTATTTGATGCTTTTAGTAATCCAACTGATGCCTAACGAACGTATAGAGAAGTATAAATAAATCTTTTATTCTAGGTTAGCTTTTTAAAACAACTAAATCATCCTAATATTATTCAATTAATAGATACATTTCCTGCAGAAAATCAAAATGACCTTTATTTGATTTTTGAATATATGGAAACTGATCTTCACATTGCCATTCGAGCCAAAATCTTACAACCTCTTCACAGAAGATATATCATATATTAGTTATTTAAAGCTCTAAAATATATTCATTCTTCTGGGATGATACACAGGTATTAATTCTATTTTGTAACTATCTAGAGATTTAAAGCCTGCAAATATTTTATTAGACTCAGAATGTAAAATAAAATTAGCAGATTTTGGTTTAGCTAGAATGGTTTGTACATTAGAATAAGATATATTAACAGATTATGTGGCAACAAGATGGTTCAGAGCTCCTGAAATTTTATTAGGATCAAAATCTTATTCATTTGGAGTAGATATGTGGTCTATAGGTTGCATGATTGGAGAAATGATACTTGGAAAGGCCTTGTTCTCAGGAATATCTACAATAAATCAATTAGAAAAGATAATAGAAGTTCTAGGTATACCAACATCAGAAGAAATTTAGAGTTTAGGAGGTTAAAATTAATTATTTGATAAATATCCTAGAAATTATAAGTCTAATTTGAAAGCAATTTTGAATTGTGATGATGATGAATTAGATCTCATTAAAAAACTCTTAGTCTATGATCCTAATAAGAGAATTTGTGTATAAGATGCTTTAAGGCATCCTTATCTTAAAGAATTTTATAATCCAAAAGAGGAAATTACATTTAAAGGATAATTAGTTTTAAAATTACAAGATGATAAATAGTATCCAGTCTCTTAATATAGAGATTTATTATATAAATAAAATTTAGATTTGACTAAAATTTTAACTCTAGTAAACAAATAAAAATCTCTTATTTAAAACATTTAGAGTAATAGATCTGATGCATTAAAAAAACAATAAAGTTAATAGTAATTCTTAAATTAACAATTTGCTAAAAGTGCCTTTATGAAGAGTAATTCAACTGTCAATATAGAAAAAAGCGTTAATAAAACTGCCACAGCAACTTTACATAATAGTAATTCAAAGTAACCTTAAAATAGTAATACGACTTCTTCTACTTAAATTAAAAATAAATTGAAATAAATTTGTTTATAATCTGCTGATAAATGTGAAGTTGTTGGTCAAAAAAAGTCTCCAAATTCTAAAATATAGCAATAACCAAAACAACTTATCTAATCTAACTCGAAATAATAAATTTTGAATAATGTTACCAATACATCCATTAGTCCATCATAATCACAATAGCGACTATAGATTATAAGGCAATAACATTAATAAATATAAAAATGAAAATATTATTTATTCTTTATAAATCACTATTATAACAGTCTACAAAATATTTCAACAATATTATTCTTTTTCCATTCTCTCTATTACTTATTCTTCTAATTAATGGATCATTTATATAGCATTCTTATACTCTGATTTAACTTAATGTAATTCAACTATTTTATCTTATAGTTCTTTATTCAATCTCTCTACAAGTCCAAAATCAGACTAGAATAATTTAAATATATTACTTAATATTATTAATAACTTTAAAGCTTTTACTGCAATTCTTTATTCTTAATCTATTCATATTCAAGTTATTTTTTCAACTAAGTTATTTATGTTGAGTAAGTCAATCTTTCTGCTTCCATATCTGCTCCAGAAGACTTTAATGTAGCTCTCTTTAATTAAGCTAACTCTCGTTTTAAATCCTCAATTTATTATTATCTAATTTTGCTATTAGCACTTGATGAATATTATTATAATTTTGATTCAAATGAAATTATAATTTATTACTTTTCTTATTGTAGGTATGAAATCTCACTTCTCAATTTCTAATTTTCGATTTATACTTCTTTATACAAGTCATTTAATCTATTTACCTAACTACTCTGATCTGTTACTTTTGATTGTTCATTATGTAGCCTAACATTGCTTAAATTTAATCTTTCATTTTAAATTTATAATTCTTTTATCTCTTACATTAATTTAATTTAAGTTTTGGTTGATTCTTATAATTAAGCTTACAAAGAAGAGTTTTATGATTTTATCAAACTGAGTTCATATAAAATCTTTTGATATTAATCATCATATTGATTGTTTTATTCTATTTGAGTTTGAACTATTTTAGATTATTATTATTATTATTATTATTATTATTATTATTATTATTATTATTATTATTATTATTATTATTATTATTATTATTATTATTATTATTATTATTATTATTATTATTATTATTATTATTATTATTATTATTATTATTATTATTATTATTATTATTATTATTATTATTATTATTATTATTATTATTATTATTATTATTATTATTATTATTATTATTATTATTATTATTATTATTATTATTATTATTATTATTATTATTATTATTATTATTATTATTATTATTATTATTATTATTATTATTATTATTATTATTATTATTATTATTATTATTATTATTATTATTATTATTATTATTATTATTATTATTATTATTATTATTATTATTATTATTATTATTATTATTATTATTATTATTATTATTATTATTATTATTATTATTATTATTATTATTATTATTATTATTATTATTATTATTATTATTATTATTATTATTATTATTATTATTATTATTATTATTATTATTATTATTATTATTATTATTATTATTATTATTATTATTATTATTATTATTATTATTATTATTATTATTATTATTATTATTATTATTATTATTATTATTATTATTATTATTATTATTATTATTATTACTATTATTATTATTATTACTATTATTATTATTACTATTATTTTTGTTGTTAAACATATTCTAAATCCTCAATTGTATATTTTAATTTTTATTCTAACTCTAATTCTCTAATTTTTGATTATTTTAATTAATTTTATAATGAATATATTTAATTCTATTAAATATTGATCTCATTTTGTAATAATTCAATCTATTATTAATATTCTTCTAAATTTATTTCATTATTTGCTTGTCCAGATTTTAAATTTATGTCTTGATCATTTATTTGTTAATTTATGAGGTTATTTTTTTCTTATTATCTTTTAATTTCAATTCTTAAAGATTATATTTCTTATTAATAATCAAAATTTTCAGTTTCCAATTACTTTAAATACTCATTTTATTAATTACTAGATTTCTTTTCTTAATTATTCTTACTCTCAACGTATTATTTTATCTTTTATCTTAATTAATCAATTTCTGTTTCTTAATTTTTAATCTTTAAATTTTATTAATCAATAATTCTTTATGAATTCTAATTATTCTAATTAAAATCACTTTTTTAACTAATTGAAATTTCTGTTTTTAGTTATTGATAATCAGTTTAAATTTGATATAACTAAGAATTAAGCATTTCATTATTAATTCTTAATTATTCAATTATTTTTTCATTTTAATTTTATTTTGTATTTGAATTTGAAATTTATTCTTATAACTACTCATATTTAGATTTCCAATTTACACTTTCAATTTAAACAATTGGTTCCTCCATTTATTTATTTGATTTAGAAGTAATCATATATGTTTTTGAGTATTTGTCTCTTAGTAATTCTTCATATTTTGATTACCAAAGACTAACTTATTTCTTTAACTCTTCTTGTGTATTTGCTTGACTATTTTCTTGAGAAGCCAATAAATCACCTTTTGATTTTACAGCTCTTAGAGATGTGTAATAATTTTATCCATTCTTATTTGTAGTATATAGTGAACAATTATAATATTTACCTTTTATATCATCAGTTGAATGGAAAGAAATATTAGATTTATTTAGACTCTTACTTATATTTTTAGTTTTTGGAGAATTCAAAGTCTAATTGGTTTAATTAATTTCAATTTTCTAAGGAATTGATTCTGATGATCTTTTTATTTCTTATTGATCTAAGAGTTATTATTGCATATTCTTAATTTAGTTTTAAAGGGTAGAAATATCTGATTGATGTTAAAATTATAATTTTTATTTATCATTTCCATACGCCATTAATTCTTATTGTAATTTTCTAATTAAATTTTAGTTATCAATAAGTTTATTATTCAATTTCTTATTTTCAACACTTATTTATTCTATTTCATACTATTTATTAATTAATTATTATTCTAGTTTTCCTTAATCTTAAGAAGATGATATAGAATAATTTTCTTTGAGTTAAACTTAAATTTACTCTGAATTTTTTAATTTCTATATTAATTCAGTGTTTTGTGAATTTAATTAAGAAATTTAATGTTTCAAACTCTATATCATTACTGTTAAATCTTTATTTTCTTTTTCCTTATCTTCAATAATTTGATTCATATTATCTTTTTCTTCTCTTTATTAATTAACTTATAAATTTAAGTTATTAATTTATTATTAAAGATTAATCAAATATTCATTATCATTTTTAGTTTGATTTTCAGGTTCAACTAATTTAGGTAGTTTATTTAATTAATTATTTAAATTTTGATTATTAACTTTTAAATTTTATATCTCCTTTTCTTTTTCATCATAAATTATCTAAATATTTTACAATTTTTATTATAATTAAGCAATTATTTTATTTTGTTAATCAATTTATTAATCTAACTCTTCATTTCTTTTTTATAATAAATTGAATTTATTTGCTTCTGTTGAATTTTAGTTATTTTATTACAATGAATCCTAAAATAATGCTCTTGACATTGTAAGTTCATTTTATAGATGTTTGACTTAATCAGCTAACATTTAATTTTCTTTTAAGAGATTTTAATCATTATTTGTTTGAATCTCTTTGGATTCTTTTAATTATTAGATAGTTAATTTATATTATTCTATTCTAAATTCATAATCATTTGTTATTTATTCAATTTATCTTTTGTATTATAATTATTGTTTTTACAATTCTTATTATAAAAATAGTTTTTCATCCTTTAACTTTCTAATTTCAGCAGATTGATCATTTGAAACAGTATTAAATGCTGTTTCTTCAGTTATAGTAGTTTTTTGATAACTCTCCTCAATTTATTCCTTTAATTTATTATTTAATTCTTAAATCTATAATTATTATAATCTAAACTTTTAAATGTATTCTGCCTCTAAATTTTATAATTATTTTCTAAGTGAATTGTTATCATCAGTTAATAAATTAATTTATTTTATTAATGATGGGTCTTAAACCTATTCTTTAATAATTGTTGTTTCTTTTATCATTGTAGATTCAGGATTATTTGATTATTTAAGATCATTTAAGATTTATTCATAATGAAGAATTCTAAGATTCAATTCATTTTTCTTATTTTATTCATCTACTAACTCATCTCTGTACTAGAAAGCTTAGGATTTAGCTTAATTTAATTCCTCTTAAATTTACTTATATTATAACTAAGTAATCTCAAATTATGATTTTAATTTTTTCAATTCAAATTCTAATTCTTAACTATTATCATTTGGATGATTCATTTATAATTTTTGCATTTATCTCTATAATGCTTCAATATTTCGTTATTATTAATTATTTTCATTTTATAATTTTTATTCATTATCTTATAATGATTTAATTTATTTTTCTAATTAATTCTTTTCTATTTCAGTTTATTACTCTAATAAATTATAATCACTTGCCATTTAATTCATTCTTAATTATAATTAATTAGCTTATTATATATATTTTGTAATTTCTTCTTAATTTTTATTTGATGGAGAGACAGATTAATAAATGATTGTCTCTTTGATTGGAGTATTCTTTAATTCTTATTATAATAATTATATTTAATTTTTCAAATTGAAATTCTCTTCAATTATTTATTTATTAAGATTATTTTACATTTAGTTTGATAATTCTTAATTCTTAATAATTAATCTATTAATTTCATCCTAATATCTATTTCTTTCAGATTCTAATTTCTTCTATAAATCTTAAACTTGTTATTATAATTATTTAATTTGATCTTCTTTTCTTTTAATGTTATCTTATGATTATTAGTATTAAGTAATAGTTATTACTGTTTATTCAGATTAATTGATAACATTATGATATTCTTTGCTGAGTTTTTATAGCTCTCCTTATTGCTTATAATATTCTTCTTATAAAGACTTTATCATTTATTCATATTGATCAATCTTTAACATTAACTCTTCATTTTCTTAAATTAAATGAGTATTTTATATTTATGGGAATATTTAGGCTTTTGGAGGTGTTTATTAATCTACTTTTTCCTTTTCATTAATTTTCCTAACTAATTCTTCAATTTGAATTTCATATTGTTGTTTAATCTTTTAATTTTATAAGTTTTCTTCAGATAATTTCTTTTAAAGTGATTAAACTAATTGATCATTATTGAAAGCAGTTCTTTAATATTTTTCTGTTTCTTTAATTTATTATTCTAATTTTAGAGTTAAATCTTAAATTTAATCTTCAGAATTATTAGCTACTGATTTTAATTCAATAACATTAATTTCACTTTATTAATGAATAGCTTGATTTTATGATGTTAATAATGATATTTATTACTATAAATTTAAATTTTAACATTCTAAATCTCCCTATTATACATTCATTTATTTTATTTATAAATTTAATCTATCAATTTCTTTATTTAATTTTTGAATATTGATATTTAAATTATCAATTTGAGAATTATATTAAATAATTTACAATTAATATTAATTTTATTCATCTTTATTGTTTATTTAATTTAATCCTAATTTATTTATTTCCAATTATAATTATTATATTTATTGATTTAATTTTATTATCTAATCATGAAGCATTTATTTTTCATGATTTAGTTATTCAATAATTTAATCAGCATGAGTTTAATTTTATTTAAGTAATTCCTTTTCTCTTCTTTCAGATTATAATAAATTTTAAGCATTAAGTATATCATCCTATAATTTTCTATTTAAAATTTTTGAATTCTCAAGATCTCTATTAAAACTTTCCCTCAATTCAAGTAATTATTACTCATGATCATAATTATTCTTTTCCATTCTTTATCTCATCTATGTGATTTCATTATTTTAAGATTGCTTTTCTTATTGTAAAATTAAAGTTTATTAATTTAATGTAGTAATTTTGGAAACTGTTTCAGTTTAATTATTCTACTTAGATCTAAGATTCATTATTTCTAATTCATATTGATTATTTTAATTAGATAATTCACTTATTCTTACATTTAATATTTTAATTTCTTCATCTCCTCTTTATTTACTTTATAATATTATATCTTTTTCTTTTTATAATTTCAAATTATAATTTTCTAATTGAATTACTTTATTTTTTAATTCTTCAGTTTAATCTTATTTAATAATATTTTAGAAATCAGCAACTTGTTTTTCTAGTTATAGAATTCTCATTGAAGAATTTTCTTTTTGTTCTTTTTCTAAGTATAATTATTTTTCTAAATTTATAACATTCTAAGATGCCATTGTATTCATAGTAGACATTTATATTTCATAATTAGATTTCACTGTTATAATTTAACTAGAGAGATCTTCATTTTATAACTTTAACTATTCAATCTAAAATTTGAGATTATTAACTAACTTTTCATTTTCTTATATAGATTTCATAGAATTCATTTAATAATTATTTTCTATTGTTATGAATTATTGTTAGATTTAAATATTATTTTCTCTTTCCTTCTAAAGCATTAACTCTAATTACTTTATTTTTGATTATAGTTCTATATTATCCTTTTCTAATTATTAAGTTTATTGTTAATAATCATTTTATATTATTATTTTATTATTCTAAATTTCTTTAGATATTTTGATATTAGCTTATTTTTCTAATTACAATTATTATTCTAATGTATAAATCTTTTATTAAAGATTAGAAATTTAGTCATTTAATTCATTAATTCTTAATTAATCTTATTACAATTACTTTTTTAAATTATCAACTTAAATTTGATTTAATGATTACATTTATTTTTATGTAGATATATTTTATGCTTATACATCTTTTACTTAATGTTCTAATTATTGTATAACTTAAATTTTAGTATTAAGAATTGTTTAAACTTCTTTTAATTGTTATTCTTTTTCAATCAATTACTATCTTAAAGTATTAGTTTAATTCTAAATTTCACCATTTTAAGTTTTTTGTATACCATAGTCTTTCTAAAAGTTTTCTTATTATTTTTTAATTATTAAATGTTATTCTTGTTCTAATAATAATTAAGATTAAAGTTAATTCACTTTATCTTTTAATTATTTCGTATTTTCATTCATTTATTATTAAAGTTAAGTGATTTTTTATTAATATTAATTAATCTCCTTAGATTGTGCTGATTTTGATTAAGTAGATTCTTTTTACAATTAATCATACTTTTATTTAAGTTAATTATACTCTTAATTTAGTTCAGAATATTTTTATGTTTATTATTGTAATTATTTTTCATTATTAGATAAATTTTCATTTTATTATGAAATTTTACTTATATTTTACATTTAATTATCTTTTTATGTTTTTAATTTGTTTAATAAATCAGCATTTTATTTCTACAAATCAATTAATTATTTTTAAAGTTCATCCTTTTATTCATCATTTGTGGTTATCTTTTTACGTTTTTCATCTTCATCTTACTTTAATTGATTAATCTCATCTCTTTATTTATCTATTACTATCTTTTATTCATTAAACTTTTATTATAATTAATTAAAATTCTTTTATTATTTCTCAAGATTCTAATTATATTCTTTATTTTATATAGATAACTTATTTTCGAAAAGTTGCAACTGTTATAATGCAGCTGTATATTTCTATTAAAATTATTTTTACCAATTCAAATCATTTTATTAATAAAGTTCTTTAAGTTTTTCATTATCTTATTTAGCTTAATCTAAAAGATTCTTTAATCTATCTAATTCTTGTTTTTATTTTCTTTATTCTTCAGCATCTTAAATTAGGGCAATTTATTTTATGTCTTAACTATTTCTAACACTTGCTGGTTGACTTCTTCTTAAACTTTCAGGTTATTATGTAAATTATTTTAGATTTTCTAAATTCTTAGGTTGTTTGCTTTGTAATTAAGAGTTTTAATTTATTTTATTAACAACAATAGGATTTTATATTATATTTTAAGGTTTTTATTGTTGTTTGTATAAATTTTCAGGGTTTTGTGGATTTTTCATTTGTTCTTTTGGATTTTACTTATTTTTTATTTGTTCATCTTGTTTAGGTTATTAAATTGGCTATTCTAACTTTGGTTTAGTTTATTCTGCAGGATTCTAAGGTTTTGAAATTTATTCAGGTGTAGAATGTTCTTTTGATTATACATCAGGTTCTTGTGGTGCATTACATAATTCAAATGGTTCAACTTGAGAACTATCTATAGGTGATTATTATATTGTTTAAGCAGGAAGAGATTTATTACTTTAATGTTTAGGTTCCCTTTATTTTTATTTATTTAAAGGTTCTTATTCTTCTCTCTTGATAGGGTTTTTTGCTTATGAATAGGGTTAGGATGAATTGCTACTTGATATAATTGGTTTTCTGACGCTTTCTGGAGTCATGAATAATGTATTTTGATTTTATGTCATTGGTTATTATGGTTATTTGGTTTTATTTAAATCTTCTGGAGCTTGTGGAGAGTATTCATAAGGATAAGCTAAAATATTGATTGGAGATTTATTTTAATCACTTGGGTTTTATGAATGAATTCCAAATTGTTTAGGGAAGAATTATTATTAAGATTATTATGAAAATTAAATGTAATTTACTGGTTATTATTATTGAATGTAATATTATTATGTAAGTGGATGTGTAATTGTATGGAATTGATTTACATCTTAATATCTGACTGTTTGAGGTGCTTATGGTGATAGTCTAATTAATTTAAAATATTATATAATACTGTTAATATTGTAAAAATTATACAGGTTAAGGTGAAACACTTCGTTAAATTTATCTTGGGATTGTATTTTATAAGTTTGTTTAAGTAATAATTCTTTGAATTGGAGAACATTGATATTAGATTTGATGAACTTATTAGAATTATGAAGTTTATGGGATTAGTTATTATTATTAATATTGAATGTTATTTGGAGATAGCTCTCTTTTAGTTTCAGCAGAAAAGGATCGGAATTTAATAATGTTGTTTGGAATTTATAATTAATTTTGATGTAATACTCTAACTGATTAATTTGGTTGAATTTTTTATTATAAAATATTGATTGGTTATTTCATAATAATTTATTAAGGAGGTGAATATGTTTAGGTTTAAGTTCTATCATTACCTTAAGTTTTTAATATATTATAAATTTATTTAGGTGGAGTTATTTAAATATGTAATTCTTATCTTTTAATTTATATTAATGTATTCAACAATTAAATTTAAGTTTCAATATTCTAAATAGTAAGTAAAGGTTGATTCTAAATACATTAAATTTATAGTAATAATTCATTAAATTAAGTAGAAGGATTCTACACTGATCTTCTAGAATATCTTGGAGAGAATTAGAATTAAGGATAGGCAATTTATGGAATTTATAAATGTATTGAACTTCCTGATCCAACTGATTAAGGTCTTCTTAATATTCTATAACTTAATAATGATGTATTGGTTAAGTCACTAGGAATTATTGATTGTTAATATCTTCTAGGTGTTTTAGTACTTTATAAATCATGATATATAGGAGCTGTACATTAAGAGTCTCCTTTAAGATTTGCATATTATGGCTATGTTGTTTAGTTTGATGGTTAAGATTAAATATCTGCTAATCTCTTTTTTAAATGTTCATTATCAAATAATAGCATATTCAATTTCTCATTTAAAAACTTAAGCTCTTAAGTTAATCTTTAATTCTCATGATATACATTAACTTATTATGAACTATATTACCATTATAATAATTCTCTTTCTTTTTATTCTAATAGTTAATTAATTATGTTTAATTGAGGAGCATGTTATATTATATGGGGTTATTGCATTTTTAATAATTAGATTTCTTCATTTTTTTCATGAATTAACTTAGCATACCATTACTCTAAATTGTATAATTTTTATCTCAAAGATGGAGCATCTTCAAACTATTATTTTAAAATCTAATTTTCCTTTTATAATTCTTGAATGTAAATTTCAGCATTTTTGTATTGTTCATTGATTACAAACAATTATTAACTTATTAATAGGTTCATTTCTTATTAAGACCTAAGTAATGAAGTGTATAAAATACTTTTCTTGTAAAATTTAAGTAATAAGGGCATTCTTCTATAGAATTTATTGATTTAATTCAGTAATAGTTTATGCTTATTTGGCGATTTATTCTTTGTCTTGGATTTCTAATTAATATTAATATATAATACCTCTATCAATCAAATCTTACATCTTTTTTTCATAATAATCTTTCTTTGACAATAATATTTTATGTAATCTCTCAATCTCTGTAGCCATCAATATAATATTCATTTTTTATTCTAAACATTATTGTGATAGCTATTTTTGTTCATTTTCAAATAGAATGGGTTGTGTCTCTACAGCACTTTTAATTGTAGGGAGCATAAATAAAAATAATTAATAAATTTAAGTAAACTCATTTCAGTGGTTAAGAAGTAAAAATTATGAATTCTCATTAAATTATCAAAAATTAGTAAATTTATTTATATATATATATAAGATATTTCACATAATTTAAATTAAAATATTATTCTCCCAATGTCCAACCATTAATTAGCCATTTATAAGTAATATTCCATATCCATTTATTTTCCCATCTTTAAAACATCTATTAAATTAAATCAAATTATATTTACCCTTATAAAACAGCACCATTTTAAAATACTAAATGTCCTTTACCATGCATCATTTTATTTTTTCCTTCACCTCTATATGTCTTATAGATTTTCATCAAATTAGATAAATCATTAGGATCCATAATATTTTCATTCTATACAATTGGATTATGTAAAACTATTTTTTCAAAAATATCTTAACAAGATTTTCGTCTTTACTTTTATTTATTCTAAGGAATATCCTTAAGTATTGATCCACTAGAATCAATAGAATTTTTCCTTGAATATTTTCCTTTTAATAACATTAATAAACTTGAATGAACATCCTCCTTTTCTTTTGGAGGAGTAGATTAACTACTAATTATCTTCTCTTAACTATTTCTTTTAGATTTTCTGGATTCATTCTCTTTAATTAATTATTTAGATTTAATTAAACAACTCTCCAACATATTTAATAATTTATTTTTATCACAACCTATATTCTCTTAAACTATACTCTCTTCCTCACTTTCCTCAGGTATTGGTTGTATTTGAGGATGCATCTACTATTATTACATATCTTATATTCTTATATTTTATTCAATTATGTTTTCCCAAGTCCTTTATTATGGATCTATAGTTAACATGATTTACACTAAAGTGATTAATTCTTAAGAATAAAATTCTTTGACTACCTCAAAATTATCTTAGATTAATTGATAGTCAATATATAATTTATTTTTATCATCTATAAAATAAAAATCGTAACCAGATTTTAAAGTCATAGCTTCTAAAAATACAATTCCTAATGCCCAAATATCTGCTTCAATTGTTTCATATTTCTAATTCCATCCTTAAAATTCATTAATTATTTCAGGTGACCAATAACCATATTCCTCATTATTTGGAATATGAGAATAGTTTCTTTTGAATTATTGTGTTACAACAAAATGATCAGCTAATATTACTTGAGAATCCTAACTAAAAACTATTGAATTTGGACTTATACAAGTATGAGATAATCCAAACTATTCTAAAAATTATATTTTACATCATGAAATGATTTCATAGATGAAAGACATGCTTAAAATGTATTATAAAGTTCTTCTTCAGACCAATATTAATTTGTATTTCTACGCTTTGATAATTCTTCTTCAAAATTTTTGATATATTATTCATATAATAAGCATAATCTCGATGTTATGACATAATCAGTAAGTTATATTAAATTTGAAGAATCCAATTATCTTCTGTTTTCTAAAATCTCTATTAATTATGAGTTAGGAAGTATTTGTTTTTTCCCAATAAATTTTGGTATTTCATATTCTTTATAAACATATAATAAGCTGTTTGAATTATGTTGAAGAATAATATAATCTGAATTTTCATCAACCTATAAATATTCATTATCATTTTACTAGATTGTATTAAGAGAGATCCATATGGTGAATTTAACAGTAAAAATATTATTATATAATTTTAACTATTTATATTATGATTCTAAATAAAAGTGAGTAATTTTTTTAGTTTTTCATAATTAAACAAATAAATTATAGATAAAATTTAATTGTGAACTTAAGGTGTTGATCATTTATCTTATTTATTTATCATAATTCTACATTTATTTTAATAAAATGGAATTAGAAATTAAATAGTTGTAAATCTTTATTGTATTATAGAATAATAATGAAAATGAATTAATATAAAACTAATAAATTGCTCTTTAAAAGCAGAAAATTTAACTAATAATGATAAAATTACAATGAAAAATAAATCTACTTTTGGTAAAAGAGTATAGATTTTTTAAAAGTGTTGAAGTAACAACTTAAAACCATTTAGAATTAAAAGAGAATAAATACATCATTATTATGAGAACTCTAATTTAATAAAAATATTATTATTTTTAATTTCTTATAGATTTTACAAAATTCAATTTTTCTCTTTATCCTAAACTACTATCACTTCATTCTAAGAATCTTTATTATTTTCTTAAACTTTTTATTCTTATATTATTTATGGAATATCTTGAACTTGATTTTATATATAATATTATTAAGAAATTTGATTATGATTTACTTCCTATTCATAATATTATGGAGCAGGGTTTTGGTAATATTATTATTTCAAATAAGGATCTTAGTAAGGGTTTTAATTTTAATTATTGTTATCATTTTAATAATTTTTATTAAAATGTATTGGGTTTCTATATGAACTGAATTTTGATTTATATATTTTAAAACATAAAAAGGTTGTCATAGCAAAGTCAACTATTATCATAATACCAATATTTATTATTAGACTATAAGAAAGTGATAAAGAAGCATCAGACAAGCTTTTATATACTAAATTCATTCTCTCTTATCCATTATCTGGTAAACAATTTTTTTAATTAAATTCCTCTAACAATAAAACCAAATCAATCATAAAGGAATAACTAACAATGACAGTTATAGCAAGTAAATAAGTTGATATTTCTTTAATAATTATTATTGCTGTTTAGCAACCTTTACCACAATCTTTATAAAAGCAACGATGTAATTCATTTAATATTATTACAAAAATCACACAAAATAAAAAGCATGCAAATACTAATTAACAGGTAATCAATGTACCTTAAGTATCAAACTTTGAGCCTAGATCAATTAGCTATTGAAAACTATTAATTAAAGTAATTTTTACTTATCAATTCTACATTTTTATTTAAAATATATCTAATTCTAAGCAAGCAGTTAATATTCAATTTTGTTGCTAACATTATATAAAGGTCTTTCTGATTGAACTAGAGCTAAAATATTGTTATGAGTTAAAAGTTCTCTTTCATTTGTTGTTGATATTTTGTAGTAACTATTATCTATAAAACAATCTTCTGGTTATGGAGAAAAAAGGAGATAATCTTCAGTTAATTTAGGATTTAAACTCAATAAATCTTCATCGAAACATACACCCTTACCTTTAACAATAGCCATTTTCAATAAAGGAGTAGTTTCTTTAGACTGGCTTGTGTATGCATAAAATCCATTATCATAAATTAAACTATAATTATTTAATTCCAAATCGTATTCGGAAAGTTGATATTAAGTAATAATTATATCTCTTATTGGACAAGGTTCTTCTTAGAGAACACATTAAAAATTTTCTGAACTTTAAGTTTAACATACTTTGTAACCATTTGCTTTACAATCTTCCTCTGTTGTTATTTTATTTTATAGTAAGTCATAAAAATTTATTTAAGATCTCATTGCACAAATTTACACACTTTTAAAAGAATCATTGGATGGTTATACCCAATTAAAAAATTCAATTGGACTTTTAGCTTCTTAATTATAACATCCCTTTAATAATTACCAATCTGAACAATCATATGTGTCTATTTCTCTATCTCCTAAACAAATACATCCATCTTATGTTCCTGGTATTTAATAAAAAGTAAGCAATTCATAATTTGATGGACAGGAATCTAATATTTTAATATCTATTAAAACACCAAGCTACCAATTTTCTAATATTTTTGTTATTTATTAATTTGATAAAGAGGCTTTGCTTTAGATAATTGATGTTAGGATCACAGCAACTATTGATAATATTAAGAGAAGAACTGCATTAAAGTATCTATAAGTTCTTTTTCTATTCCCAGATATGTTTTCTTTATATCCTTGATAACAACAAACACAGCAACAAATAATTCCAACAATACCTCTTTTATCATCATCTCCAAAAAAACACTCACATAAGCAACAAAGAATTTCCATCTTGTTGTTATTTCTTAATAAAATTTATTTATAAAGGAGAATCCTAATATAAGTGAGTATTTATAAGTTAATTATTTATTTTTCAATATCATTATAAATGGAATATTTTTTAATGTTTTTTAAATTATTCATGAATTTAAATTATTAGATGATTTCTTATTAAGAAATATTGAAGAGTTTCAACCAGTATTGGTTCAAAATTTGAATAAATTTGGTAATTTAAGGAAAAATATATGTATAGATTTGAATTTAAAATAATAAAAATCAATATCAATATTAATTAATATTATATTAAGGTTATGTTTTTTCAATAAAGACTTTTAAGTAAATAAATTATGAATAGAATAATTTTATATTAGAAATAATCAACTCTATTTGTACCAATTAAAATTCTATAATATAATGAAATTAAAATTATTTCTATTAAAAAATTAAAAAATTTATCATTAAAATTATACATAGCAATGACGTATCAATGATTAATTTGATAATTTTAATATATATTTAATTCAATCAATTTTAATTACTTTTGATTCATCTTCATGTTATAAATAAATATATTTGCAGTCCTTATCCCATTCTAATTTATAATAAAGTGGATATAAAAAGTTAAATTAATGAGTTAATTTAATGTATATATTTTCATATCCAGATATAAATGAACTAGTTGGTTTTAATTTAAAGATCTTTAAATTTTAATCCTTCTAAGAAAATGAAGCTAATTAATTTCCCTTACTATCAAAGTCTATACTTGTTATTTATGCTAATTTATCTATTCAATAATTACATTGATATCTATCTAATGGTTATAACTTTACACCATATCTTAGATCATAAATTTAAACTAAACCATCAGATGCAAAAGCTAATTTTAATATCTGTTAGGAGTAACTTATAAATTCAAACTTTTAATCTAAATATTATACTAGTTTAACATAATTTTTATATGTATACTTTCTTAATTATTGATTATTCTAATCTATGGTTCTAATTTTATTAATATATTTAATACTTTATTGATAAATCTAAGATGAATTATATATTATGAAGTAAAATATTTGTTTTGGATAGACAATGCAATAAATCAAGAATTGAACATGCTATAATTGGATAATTGTCTGTTTAATTAATCATTTCTTGGATAGTCACCTTAAATTCTTCAAAAAAATATTCAGATAAAGCAATAATTAATATTCTTAATCTTTGTTTTATTCTCTATAAATCTATTCGACTCATTTATTAATACTATCTCAAATTTTCATATTTATCCTTCTCTTTTGATTTCTTATTAAGAGGGGAATGAATTATCTCTTTTAATTAAAATCCATATTTATAAATAGTATAAATGTAATAATAAATTGAAATAAAAGTCTATAGACATATTTTAGGTTATTAGATGCATTTATGAAATTTTTTCATTCCATCTTCTAATAATTTAATAAATACAAACACAATATTAGGTTTGTTCAAACATAATTAGTGAGTGAAACCTGACATTATTCTATTAAATACATAATTAATCATTTCAATATTACTCATCATTTATTACATTAAATATGTTTGGATTATTAGACACATAATCTCTAAAGAAAAATACACATTTGAATTATTCTTTTCAAATTACTACAAAAATACTTTAGAAGTACTTTATAATACCATAATATCATTACAAAAACTATCCATTTTCTTTATTTATTAAGATATCAATTAACAAGAAATCTCAACAATATCCTTTGAGTTATCAAGACTATATCTAGATAGACTTAATAAACTTGTTTAATTGTTAATTTCTTAGATTGAAAATCTACTTTTTATTTATTTTAAACATAATGCTGCTGCTATACTATATTAAGTAGACATTAATCCACTTATTTAATAATTGTTTGGTTCAATTAATCTTGAAAATCCTTCTGCCATTCCTTACAAACCAAATTAACACTTAAATATAGGTATTAGATTCAAAGAATGATAAAAGTGAACATAAGTAAAGGGTATTTTCATAGAAGCTGTATTTTCCATAGAATCTTTTATTATTTCAATATTCTTTTTACAATCAAACCATAATAAATAATATGAAGAACTTGAATCTTATCTTCTTTGTTCTTTTTATTATTTATAAAATTTATTTACTCTATCAAATTATAATGTAGATTTGAATTAATTTAAATAAATCTTATACAATAAGAACATATCTCCCATATCTTATGACTCAAATATAGTTATTGATTTATCTCTATAACTTATTGCTGGATCTTCATATGATAGTATATGCAAAATTTCATCAAATTCAAAAGAATTTTATTATATTTTACTTAAAATTCCTAAAAAATCATAAAAATATTATTGAGATTATTGTTTCAATTCTTAGGAATAATTGTATTAAATCTAATAACTTCTATTTGAGTATTCTAAAAGATCAAATTATGAAACCTAATCAGTTTTGAATGATTTGAAATCATATGAATTAATCATTTAATACAATTTCTATGTTAATAATGTATCAATATTGAAATACTCTTATAATTATTGAATATTAATCATTCTTTCAAATTTACCATTTTCCATTGACCAAACAGAAACTTCAACTCCTTTTGAATATAAAAATATCAATAAATGTGGTACATAATATAATTTTACTTATCCTTAATTTAATTTAAATTAATTATGAAAAGAGAACTTCTTAATATTTAATATAGTATGATATATTAAAATAGAGTCATCTTCCAGTAATAAGGCCACAAAATGTTTGGCTAACTTTCTTTTAACAATAAGTGCATCATTATTTGTGAAGGTGCTATTGTTAGATTCTTAGAATAATTATCTAATTTATATTACTTACTTTATATTTGATTGTAAAACTGTTTAATAAGTTGAAACAAATTCAACTGATTAATTATCAAATCTACCAAATATATTTTGTAAACTAAAGACTAATAATTTTAATGTTTGATCAACAGCAAAAATAGAATTTTTAATAAATTTTAATGAAATTATACTTTATTTTAATTCATTATTAATATAAATATTCCATCTTTTATTCTTTTCATAAAAAAATGGAATCAAGAATATATTTCCTTAATCTGTTCCAAAAATAGCAAAAAGATCAGTCTTATTATATAAACCAATAGTATATTTAGATATGTTTTTAATCTAATTCAATTAATCTTATATATGTTCTGGTAAATTTAAATTTAAAGATTTTAGAATATCATTTTATTCAAAAATTTAAAGATCTACAATATTTTTTGGTAAATCTGTTATTTCTTATTATTTTGATTCATTAATAAATTTTGATTATGAATAAAGGTAGAGTATAAAACCTTCAGAAAGTAATTTTACATCAAACTAATTATCCTATTAAAGGTTGCAAATACGAAAATCATCATAATAGATAGAATCTGGTTTATAAATTTCAATAATGCATCCATTTTATCTAAATAATAAATTATTAATTGTGAATATCATCTATTAAAAAAAATATTTTGAAACTTAAATAGGTGTCAATTATTAATTAAGTAATAGTAATAGTTATCCTTAAGAAGATTAACTTTATTTTGAAAAACTAAAACCATTAAAATCAAATGTTATACATTAATTATAACTTTTAGATATTAAACATATAATATCTTAAATATCTTTTTCATAAATGAAACTGGTATCACCATTTAATTATTCAATTATTATTATATTTTTATTTTAGCTATTAAATAAATGAATATTTCTAAATTTAATTAAATTTGTAGAAGATTTAATTGAAAACATTTCTTTTTATTACTCACTCTCTTTAAAAGGACAATTCACAACATAAATTTATTTTGAATAAACTATATACATGATCTATGATTTTGTGTTATAAATGGTATTGATTATTTTGTTTTAAGGTAATCCTTTTAAATAAAAATTGGAAGTTAATCTTATTAAAGACTTTTTTAATCCATTTTTCTTTTTCTCTTATGCTTTCTTTTCAATATACTTAAAATAATTTTATCTTTCAATTTTTTTATATGCTGATGTATTAATTTAATAGACTCTACATTTGCTATCTTGAATATCATCAAATTATACCAATAATAGCTAATTCAGTTCCAATAGATGTAAATATAGAAAATCTAGGCTAATCAAATTCATCTTAAATCTAAAATATTTTACTACAACACATTTTCCATAAATCATAAATATAAATAGCTGTTCCTTCACCAAAACAAGTAATATATCTACTTGTTCTATCACCAACTGGATATATTTGTGTGATTTATTTTGAATACAGAAATTAATCATGATTTGAAATCAATATTTATTTGCCATCTAACATACTTAATATTCTTATTCTTTTATCTTAATGAATTGCTATTACACAATTCATATTGCTATCTTAAAATTCTGCAAATGGTCTTCTCATTATTTATAAAGCTGTTACTCCTCCTACCCTATATATCAAATGTGGAGTAGACTTTATAAGTGGTTTTAAATTAAAGTTGTCGAATTCCCAAATGATTATGTCTCCATTAATTGAACCTGTGGCAACCCTTTTTTTTTCTAAATCATCAGCCCATGTTGTAATAAAATGATTTTTTAAGTCAAATGAGCCAAAATAAACAGGAATAAATAACTCTGGCATATATATATATTTGCAAGTTAAATATTATTAAATAAATATTTTATAATTCATATCCAGAATCATATTATTACGACTATAAAATAATATTTTTATTTTGACTTTTTTATGGTTTCAATTATAATAAATATATTTAAGTTAAACTTGAAGAAGCTTATGAATCTTTTTAAAAACAACCTTATTTTTTCAGCATCAAATTTTTATAGTGAATTTGATAACTGATTATAAGGATAATATAATATATATCATGATGGGAAGAGAGTTTCTCATTTTGAATTTGAAAATCTTAAGTTAAAACATATTCTATTTCAACTAGACTTTGAATGTATGGATATATTTAATTGAATTAAAAAGTTTTATTTAATGACAAATAAAGTAGTTTTGTATTACCATTTACAATGTCTTCTTTATATAATTATTGGAGATTTGAGAAATATTCAGATTACAACTTAAATTAGTTGTAAATTTATTTTATAATAAACGAAATTTAGTTTAATTAGATTAAATTATTAGAATGATCATAATTCAATATATTTTTGATTAGTATTATTTTATTTGCCTTCTTGAATTTAATGTTTAACATAATTCAATTAGATTCCTAGAATATTATATTCTTACAGATTTTGTTTAGAATTCAATATAAAATTTAATAAAAATACGATAATTAAATATTATTTTAAAAACAATCAAAAGATTTGGAGTTAATATTTATAATTATTACATAGATATACTTATAAAATAAGTACCATTATTCATTAGTATTTCTTTCAAATATAACTTAAACAGAAACTTAATTATTATTTGTTTTTGAAATATTTATTAATTTAAAATAGAGTAATATTTTATCTAAGTAAATCTGTTGAACCAATCTTGAAATTACAATATTATATTTGTTAACAATTGAAGATTAAATAAACAGTAACGCAAATATCATTTATACAAATGCATTCTTGATCAAAATATTAGTTAGGTAATTTAATAAAATTGAGATTAATAATATTTGAATAACTTATGAACTTAATTAATTAATATTTAGATTTTTACATTTTTGGATCTTTTTTTGAAGCTTCTTTGGCTTCTGAATAGATGTGTTTATGTTAGATTATTGCCTAAGAAATAATCAAATATCATAAATAAACTATCATTTATGTATTGAATACCTTTATGTCGTTATTACTAATACAAATGTTTAATAATTAATTAATTTAAAAAAACATTTAAAAATAACCAAAATAGACATGAAATGTTAATAATAGTCTATGGTGTAGAAGAAATATTGTATTATTTAAAAATATGAAAAGTTTAGTTTATATATGAAGCACAAGAAATTTGACTATTTATTGATTAAAAATGATCAGTCTCAATAAAAAATGGTAATAAAATTTGAAATTTATATTTTAAATAAATAACTTATTCTGTTTCTAATAGACTATATAAATATAATCAAGTATTCTTTAATAGTATTTATTGTGGGTAGTGTAAATTATTAAAATTAAGAATACTTTTGTCCCATACTAATTTTTGCTAAAATTATACTGTAAGCAAGTACCTCAGCAATTATTTCTTTTTATAGACTGCAAAATCTTATAAAATGTTCTGAACAATCTGTTACTGTATTTTCAAAATATCTATCTATTTGTGAAAATTATGAATAATTATAAAAAGCAAATATGTTTTTAAGATCTTCCTATAAAGTAGTTTCTTATGGTAGCATTATAGCTAAACTGACTTCTCTATTTTAAGTTAAATTGCTTTCCTATAAGGCTTTAATTTATATAGATGATACTTCCCATCTATTATAATCTTATAAAGCAAATAGTTTATTTTTCTTTAATTCTAATTTTGATTTATATTTTTCATATTCCTATTGTGATTAATCTTTTTATTTAATGAACTATTTTTGATATTTTAGTTACCTCTTTTAAGGAGGTAATTGAATGATGATTAAATTTAAAAAAAGAACATAGTTCTTCTTGTACAATTTTAATTTAAGCTGTTAAATTATTTCCCCATTAAACTAACATATTATTCATTGAAATATAAAGTATATCTAATTTAGGTTGTTTTCCTTAAGGAATTGATTAGTTAAACTTATTTGTAAATTAATACAAATCAGTACAAGTCTAGCCCATATTATAAATAGTATTTGATAATTAATCAAAATCTAATAATAATTATTTAGAATCCTTTTATAGTGTTTTATAACTTAAATCAATTGAGTTAATTAATAAAGCAGATTCATGATTATATGTTCCTAAATTATCATTAATTTATAATTAAATTTATCCATCTAAAGAAATAATTTATTCTATTTTTGTCACTCTAGATAATAAAACACTTAATTTTTATATATGTTTGAAATCTTTATCATCTTTTATTGACAAAAAAGCATAAAACCATTTATCATGTCTAATCAATTCATATTGTAACAAAGTTTAAAGAAATTTCTATTATATTAGTAACTTTTCAATACTTCTAAAAATTTCATTCTCTTTAATAAAGAAAGTTCTTATTCATTCTTCAATATAGCCTTTTTAGGTAATGGAGGAATCTATTATATATATATATTATACATATTGACCAGGATATACTTTATTTAAAACTTCCCTTAACCATAAAAATTCATTATAACTTCTTTATACATTCCAACCTGTAGGTTCTGTATTTACTAGGTAAGTATAATAAGATGCTGAAAGTAAACTTCCTTGATTTTTTTCAAATTTAGTGATACATATATTTATTTCTTGAACTATAAGTATCATTTTTTTATCTTATATTTAACATAAATGGATTTTTTAATAAAAGCGATCATTATCAATATTTGGTTTAGCAAGAATTTCTTAATGTATTTAATTTGATACAATCTGCTACTACTATTATACATCCAATTATAATTTATTTTGTTTATTTTATGAAAATTATTGTTCTTATGTTTCAAATTACATATGATTATCAAAATCTGATTATTTGCAAGGTTCATCATCTAGGTTGATAGTTTCCATTTATAGTTAATTTTTTGTCTAAAATAAAGTTATTGTTTCTTATAGTTCTTAATATGTCCATATATTAATATCTTATCCTCCTATATTTAAATAAATGAAATTACCATTTAAGTTAAGTTAATCCATATAATCTTAAAAAACTTAACAATCATATCCTTTATCATATATTTCTCTTCTTAGTAATATTTTTTTTCTATTTATTTGTTCAGATTCATTTTAATATTGCATTAAGTATTAATAATTCTTTTATTTTATATCAAATTTACTTAATATATAATAATTATGTATAATTTATTGATTTTATTTTAATAAAAACATTATCTAAATTATAATTTGATAATCATATCTATATTATTAATATTATTTCATTTTGTGATCTTAAATTTATGATTATGAAGTGTCCAATATTTTATATATTACTATTAGATACTATGTAGATACTACTCATTTAATATGTTATATAATATATATATATTAGGAATTTTAATATATTTATAATAGAATCCTAATAATGTTTTGTAAATAACATTTATATTTGAATTATATTAATTAATTAATATTATATGTCGAAGGATCAAGGAGACGAATAAGGATTATCAGCCTAATCATCTAGATCATAATCACCTTAATAGACTAAAAGGAAGAAATAATTTTAAATCGATTTTTTTATTGAATGGAAATACATTGAATAAGATGAATTGAAAAATATATTAGAGGATGTGAAAGTACCATAAATAACATGATTTAGTCATAATATGATGTTAAATCTATTTAACTTAATCGAAATAATCAAATTCCTGGTTTAGATGGCACAGCTTTTTCAATAATTGATTCTGATGATAGCAAATTAAATTTATAACTTGAAGCCATCAATAAAATACTTTCATTAATTGAGTAAAAGAAAAATCATACTTTTGAAATGATGATGCTTATACCTGAAGGTATAGAAATTCTATAAACATTAGGAACTGTGTCATACTTAATTGGTACATCTGGAAAGCAAATTAAAAATATCCAATTAGAAACAAAAACTGATGTTGTTGTTAATAATGCTATAAATAAATTTTCCTTACGATCAGTTAAAATAGCTGGTAAGGATATAATTATAATTATTTAGGTTAATCAGATTGTATATACAATGCCATAAAATTAATAACTAATAAATTGCATTAAAGAGGGATTACAGAAGATGACTACATAAAGAGAGCTGAACCATTAGATCCAGGAAAACTAATTACTAAAGTATTTCTTATTATTAAAGAGGTTTAACTTATTTTTATGGATGTAATTGTGGATTATATTCTTAAAAATAAAGATTTAGAAAAAAAATATTAAATAAAAATGAAATCTAAAAGTATTAATGAAATACCAATCAAAGTATTATTCAAATTAATTATATTTAGAATAAATTAAAAAAAGATGAAGAGATATTATAATTAGTTGGAACTTTGAAAAATGTTCAAGAAGCAATTAAATCTATAATTCGAAAAATAAGTTCATAATTTAAAAGACTTGAATTTGATGTTAGAGTAGTTATGCCTGCTAATTTTGCATCTAAATTAATAGGAGCAAGTATATTATTATAATTTATGATTTTTCAAAGAGGGTTGCCAAATAAAAGAACTTGCAAATAAAGCTAAAGGTGCATAAATAAAAGTTATGTCTGATAAAGATGATACTGATATAGGATAATGTATTATATAAATATAATTAGATTGTTTGGTTTAAGTGATTGGATCTGTGGAACATAAGTTAGAGGCTACAGTGTTAATTTTGGAATAGATAGAGTGTTTTAAAAATGGAGGACCTGTATTTAAATAATTAAAAAGATCCTTGAGAGCGGAAAGTACATAAATGAAAACTTTGCATAACAATACAAAAATTCAGTTTCGATTCAAGATATTAAATAAAAAAGGTTATATAATTATTCTAATTCTTTTTAGATAGAAATCCTCTTCATCCAGATCTAGTAGAAGATTGAGATCCAGATCAGATTCAAACAAAAGACATAAAAAATAAAAAAAATCTAGATCAACTAGGTACATCTAATCAATAGAAAAGTTCAAACTAAAGAAAAAGCAAATATAATCCATTTTAAACAAAGATAGTAGTTCCAATAAATTTAATTGAATAAATGAAGAAAAAATTAAATCGTATTGGAAAAGAAGAAGGAGTTAATATTTAAGCAGATAATAAAGTATAATTAACTTATATATATATTTAATAGGAATTCAGAGATGAGTTTGTCCTAAAATTGAGAGGTGAAATGAAAAATTGTTTGAATGCAATCTAGCTTATATTAAGTGAATAATGTAAATTATAAAGAAGATGAAAATCCATAATATTATCAATAAAATATTCTCAATAATAATAATTATACAATTATTATTTATATTTCTATTTAGATGAAATAAACATTGAATTTCTAAAATACAAGATCTTTTGAAGAAAGGAAAAATGAATCTGATAATTGCAAATAACTCTATCCTAATGATGTATTAGTAGTAGTGGAATAATCAAGTAAAAGTAAATTACCAAAATAAAATTTTATAAAGTAATCTAAATATTTTAAATAGATTCAAAATGCCAAACACAATGACAATTATGAATGTTCTGTAATACATTAAAAGCAAAATTAAACTTTCATAATATGATTCAATTAATTTGTATTGTGGGAAGACATTGTTGAGAATAGGTATTAAAATAACAATAATTTTAAAGATTAAACTTTAAAAGAATTATATCAATAATTTAAAGATTAAGATGGCTTTCTTTATATTAATTACATAGAAATGAATTCATTCGGTATATAATTTTGAATTTGATATTTTTTTCATTTTTATTTATTCATTTTCCATAATTAAGTTCCTCAACACTTAAAATTTCCTTCTCAATTTCATGATTTATGATTCTATTTTAATTAGAAATAAAAGTTTCAACAATTTACTTAGCAATTTCAATACCTACAGTTCTGGCACCAAATGAAATAATATTACATCCAATTTCTATTGCTTTTAATGTTGAATCATAATCATTAACTTATCCACATCTGATTCCCTTAACCTTATTTGCCATCATTGAAATTCCAACTCCACTTCCACATATTAATATACCAATTCCATTAGATTTGATTACTTCATTGCATACATTAATTGCATAATCATTATAATCACAACTTTAATTTGTATATGTTCCTTTATCATCTATTTAATATCCTTTTTTTTAACAATATTCTAATAAATTATTTTTATATTCTAATGCAGCATGGTCATTTCCAATAAATATTTTAATTTAATTCATATTTATTTTAATAAAAATACTACGTAATTATTCTTAATAATAATTATAATAGTATAAAAGTTTTCCTTTAATGAAATAAGTAATATGATAAATAAGTGGAATAAATTGTGACGTATGAATTATATGAATTACATAAATTGATTATTGTATAAATACTTTTTTTAAAATGTCAGATTTTATTCAATGGACATATGAAAATCGATATTAAATCTCTATTGATTTAGCAGCTGGTTCTATTAGTGGAATGTAATATTCATTTTTTTTTAAATCATTAGAGCAAATTGTATTTCAAGTCATCCATTAGACACAGTTAAAGTTAGAATGCAAATGTCAGAAGATGGAGTTCTAACAACATTACGAAAAATCATAAAAAATGAAGGATTTAAAGGTTTCTATAAAGGAATGTCATTTCCAATACTCTCTATACCAATAACTAATGCAGTTGTATTTTCAGTTTATGAATTCTGGAGAAAATTTTTTATTGGAAATTCAAATAAATAACTTACATATTTCCAAACGTATTAATGTTATAAGAATTTTAGTGCATTTTGTGGAACCATAGCAGGAAGTTCAGCTGCTTTATTCTCATGTCCAATTGAATTAACAAAATGTAAATTATAAATGCAAGAGACTGAAAAAATTTACAAAAACCCTTTTGATTGTGTTCTTTAAGTATTTCTTATACAAAAATAATAGATTTACAAAAAAGAAGGGTTTAAATATATTTTTAGAGGAATGCATGCTACTTAATAAAGAGAAATTCTTGGCTACTCAGCTTAATTTGCAGTTTATGAATTCATTAAAGATATACTATGTGATTTATCATAGAAAGCAGAACCTTCAACAGCAAATCTATTGATATCAGGAGGTTTAGCAGGTGTTTCATGTTGGACAATAGGATATCCTTAAGATGTAAAATAAAATAATTAAAATCAAGACAATTAAAACTATTCTTTAATGTTAAACTGGCAAAAATCCAGGGGTTTATAAGGTTAGATGTTATGATGGAGGATTTTTTGATTGTTTGATGCAAAAAATATTTACTGAAGGTTTCGGTTCTGTTTGGAAAGGATATTCAGTTTGTGTCTTTCGGGCATTTTACGCTAATGCTATCGGATTTTATGCGTATGAATTGGCCAAAGAATAACTTACTTCATTATATTAGTTTTGATGTAAATATATTCAATGTTTATATTTCACTTAAATTTTGTATTATATTAATCTAGTAATATAAATTGTAATTAAATAAAAAAATAATAATGATATTTAGAGAAATTTGTTAGATATTTATATTAATATGGTTTTAATATCTTAAATAGATTTATAATTATTATATTTGTTTAATATAACCTATTAGCACATTTTTATTTATAATTTTATTTATATTACAGACCGGTGTAATTAAAAAATAATACAGTATGGATATTTAATTAAGGGAAAAAACGTATATAAATTATTATTTATAGAAGTAGGACTAATACACTTAATAGAATCAAATTTAACTCGTCGATGCAATTCTCCTTCTTAGAATTGGGTTTTGAGATATATCATAATGGTCAATTTAACAATCATAAACTTTTTTCCCAATTTACTCAATTTCTTAGGAGTTGGTTAAGGTTTGATTATATTTCTCATCACCTTTCTTTTTTAATATTGAAATAGGAATCTTTTTTGATATCATAGATTTTTGTTTATCTAAGGCACAACCCATCTTATTTGAAATCCTTCAATAAATTTAAAAATAATAAATATTATTTTAAAAACCATTAAATATAATGATTAATAAAATATCATAATAAACATAAAAGGAGTTTATCATCATATTCATTCGATTGTAGGGTCATAAAAGAGAACTGTGGGCATTTTTGGTCCTTAAGAACAGTTCTAATAATATTTAATTTAAAGTAAAAATTCTGTAAAAGGATTAATTAAGTCCTTATATAATCTATAACTGATATGATCCATATCATCTGCCAAATGTAGAATACATTTCTCAGATTTACATGATTCTAATTAAAAATATTAATTTACTATATAATTCTTATGCTTATGAATATGGTATGATATTGTCAGCCATACCATGTAAAATAAAAATAGGTACTTTGACTTTCTAAATTTATTCTAAATTATCAAATCTTTATCTAATAAGAAACTATGCCCATGAACCAATATAATCTCTTACTGCAGCTTTAAGTGAAGTAAATGGAGACATTAAAGCCAAACATGCAGGTTTGTATTTATTTGATAAATAAGTAGCTGGTCCACTTCCAATACTTCTACCAAATATAATAATTCTGTTTTCATTATATCCCAATCTTTTTGTTAGATAATTAAACACATATTCTGCATCATTTAGTATAGACTCAGCTGAAGGTTATTCATTTTTATATTTCCCATATCCAGGATATTCAACAGCTATAGCTGATACCTAGATAAGACAATAATATATTAAAGTACTTGTAAATTATCACGTAGATGAACTAAGAAATTATAGGATTATGTTATATCTTCACAATTTGCATGAAAATAGAGTAATATATTTGGAGAATGTTTTTTTGAGTCTACATACATGCATGGAATATAACCATTGATTTAATGGGATTCCCTTGAGTTTGATCTTGGAGGAGGCTATTCATCATTAGATTCATTTAATTGTTTTTATTTCATATCAATTAATTCTTAAGGTAATTTGATAAGTGGTTAACTGAAACAAATACTCTAATTGATTCTTGTCTTTTTAATTGGATAAAGATTTGATGACATTCTACACAATTGAGGTTTTTTTGCGATGATTTAAACAGATTACATATTTAGTTTTTATAATTTTTGTTGAACATCTGGACTCCCCTCATTAGAATCAAATGTTGGTGAGTTTATATCAGTAGTTTATCTCTTTCTTTATCTACTGGTTATTGGTTTCCATTAAAAATTAGGTATTGGCTGTAATTAAGATTCTCTATTCTTAATCAATATATATTTATACGTAGGCTCATCAATTAAAAAATGATCATCATCAAAATCTATTTCACTTTATTTAAAGAAAATTCCCCTCTTCTTATTTGTTCTTGGTACATAATTTTGAAATGTAGGATAGAGTTTTGGATATTTTGGAATCCATAATATTTGACCATGTTCATGATCATTAGATATTTCTTTTGGTGCTGGAAAAAAGATAAAGTCTAAATCCATAAAACTCTTATTATATATTTTAATTATTCTTTTGATTATTAATATCAATAGAAAAAATAAAAAACTTCCAAATTCTAATTAATAAATTTCTTATTGTTCTAATCCCCTCAAAAATAATTCAAGATAATTTAAAGAATAAATTACAGTATTTTTTTAATATTTACAAATACAAAAAATTCAATTAAAATATTATCATATTTTCAGATTTCTTATGAATTTTTACTAAAAATTAATAAATCTAAGATATAATAAGTTATAGTATTAATCTTTTTTTTGTTTAATAAAATTATAATCTAATATTCATAATCTTTAAAATATTATGATTTAATTTTAAAGAATGAAATTGCAAATGATTTTTATTTAATTATGGATTTGGAATTTGATTTCTTTTATATATATTGTAGTTTATAGATTAATACAATTATATTAATATATTATAATACGTCATTAGAACTGTATAAATAAAATATTAATATTTTACATGTGAAATCATCATAGAAAAAAATAAAGTCATTTTGTAAAATAATTAATATTAAAGAGGAGATAAGATAATGAAAATAAGATTTAAATAATTATAAATAATAATTATAAATAATTAATTATATATGAAATATCTTGGTAACACAGATAAATTATATAATATAACATGATTTAAAATTGATTTTTTTCATCAATATTTCCTAGAGTACTTTTTTGATTTATGAGTAGATCTTCTTTTATAGCTATCACTACTTTCAGATTTATTTCTCTACTTTGAACGAGATCGATCTTTACTTTAATAGCGAGAACGATCTTTTGTTTCAAAATTTTTGGAAGATTCTATTATTGTAATTTATATCTACTTTCATAATCATATTTATTAGTTTTAGGATGTCTTCTTTGATATTGAAATCCACTATAATATTTATTATTTTTATATTTATCAGAATCTACAGATTCCTATCTTTTTCTTCTTTATTCTTGTGATTTATCAGATTCTTCACTACTTGATCCTAAAATAAAGAAAAATATAAATACTTTTTTTATTATGGAATCTATTTTTAGATAGATCATCTTCATAATATCTTTTATTTATATCTCTAGATTTATCTTATTTTTGAGATTAATATCTATGTCTTGATTTTTGTTTATCATAATAATCATTTTTATCATATTTGTGTCTAATATATTTTTCAGTTGGACTTTTTTAATTGTTATTATAATATTTATGATGATGATGATGATGATATTTATGTTTTTATCTAGTAGAGAAATCTCTGCTTTTTTCTGATTCAGAATTACTTTACTTTTTTTAGTATTTACTTGAACTAGATTAACTTCTTTCACTAATTTCCTTTTTTATATCACTTTTTTTATTTATAGATGTATATTAAGGATTCAAAGTTATCAATTATAGATTAGGTAATTTTAGATTATCATCTTCTTATTAATTATTAAATCTCTTTATAGTTTCTTATTATTATCCACTATCTAATGTTATTTAATCAGAGGGATATCTTTTAAAACCTAAAATAGCCTAGAGAATTTTTTTTGTTAATTGAATTAAATTCTTTTTTCTTAGAAATTACTCATGATCTGTTAAATTCTTTTAGATTTCTTTACCTAAACAATATTATATATATAATTATGTTTCATAATCTCTTAATAATGAAGAATAACATCTTTTTACAAACCAATTTTCAAATTTTGATTCTCTATATTTCATAATATTGAATTAATAAAAATAAGGAGTTATAAGATCCCAATTTTTCATAAATGCCATATCATTAGTCATCATAGTATTTTAAAGATATTTAAATACATATCTACACATTTACATAGACATTTAATCTTAAAATTAATCTAATTTTAATTAGCATTGTTAATAAATCAAATCTGAAAAAGTTTATTTAGTTTAAATAATTTAATTTCTTAAACATAGTACCAATATAGTCATATTCTTTCTAGGATGAGAAGCTTCAAAAAGTAGAACTTTTGTAGATGAAGAACTTCTTTCAATTATTTATTTAACTTATTTACAAGATTCTTTATATTATGGAGATATTAAAACTGTAAAGTATGTCATTTCTTTTTCATTATTAGCTTCTTATTCTAATAATTTTTTAATTGCAGTGCTTGTTTCTTATATTTATTATAATGTTCCAATTAAACAAACTTCTTTTTCTCTATATTAAATATAAAAAAAAGGATGATTAATATCTCTTTATGTTTATTCTCCTCTTGCATTATAAACAGAATCTCTTGAAATTCTGATTTCAGCATTTTATTTCAATTAAAACATATTTTATTAAACTGATTTAGTTTCACTTCTACTTATATATAATCTTTAAACACATAAAGTTTTTAAAGTATTTCTAATTTCAGAAACTGTTTATTCTATATTTTATTTAGATCCTTTAATTTTAATAGGAGTTGCTTTATCCATTGGAAATATTTCCTCACTATGTGCTAATGATTTATTGTAAATAATATTGACTTCTTATTTATTATCTAAACTATTACTAAAATAATAATATTAATAATAATTACAATTTATTTATTAATCTCTTCAAATAAATAATAGGAACTTTAATCTATCCTTCTATAATTCCAAGTTCTTTCTTTAATTCTTTTATTATATGTTCTACCATATTTAATATAGATCTAAATATATTAATTTATTATATAGATCCTATTACAGTAAGATTATTTTCCTTTTTAAAGAAATCAGCAAATTATTAATCAATCTATTCAAAACTGATCTTGTTTCCAATTTTATAAATTAATTAAGCATTCTTTTTGACTACTTTTTATTCTAATATATTAATTTTAAAACATTCCTTAATCATATCAATATTTAGAATATTCTATTATTAAATGGATTCAATTTATTCATGTAATTCTAATTTCTCCTTATATTATTCTTCAAATTTCTATTAAGCAACATCTACAATAGATTGCATTTATTATAATTTTCCAGAATCTTAAGGTTGAACTTCAATGGATGATTTAATAAATTAATCATTTTTAAAATAAGATGTTCCTGGTATATGAGATGAAGAAACTTGTATTTCTGATATTGGATTATCTTCATCCTTTTTTAATTCTTCATCTTATCTAGTTGATAGATATTATTATGGTTATTTGAGTGACAAATATTCTCTAACAGTTTGCTTTTCTAAAATCTTCATCATTTTATATCTATTATCATATTCACTATCAGAATCACTACATGATGAAGATGAAAGTTCTTCTCTTTTCTTTTTCTACTTTTTTTCATTATTATAATTTTTAGCTTTCTTTTATTAAATTCTATCTATATTTGTTTTCTCTTTTTCTTATTCTTCCAAAATACGTTTTTCATCTTAACACTCTTAACAATACCAAGCATCTTTAGGTACTGATTCTAATGGAGGTACTAAACATAATAAATGAAATCCACAATTGCATTTATCACATAATAATAATTATTCATCATCTTATGGTGTTTTAGTTTAACATATTTTACATACCATATTTTCTAAATGCTCTTCCCATTCTTCTTAAGTAACATCAGTTGGTTTCAATCCTAAATAACCTTTACATTTATTTGCACCACATAAACATTTTGTTAAAGGTGTATGAAAAACATCAAATTAATAATCAAATGTTAATTCTTCATCTTCATTTATATCACGATTTGCAAATATACCAATACAGACTTCTCCTAATACATTCCATTTCTCTGTTATACAATTTGGTTCACATGAATGGTTAATGAATCTTGCCAAATTACCTTTTGATGTTGGATCAATAACTTCCTAGTTATTCAGTTTCATTAAATATGTACATGTCGATTTCTAAATAAACACACAATTCAAACCGAATATTCTTGCACTCTCCTTCTCCCTAAAGCACTATTTATCTAGAAAATCTCTCCAATATATTGCATTATAAATTATCCTTTTTATATGCGTTCACCAGCATACAAACCCATTCCCTTTCCTCCACATTTTAGTGGATACACACAAGCATCCTCGTGCTTTTAAAATCTTCTATTCTTGCATAGTTCTGCACATGGACACAGTTCTACATCACATTCTGTACATGTAAATTTATTTAAACATCTATCACCGCAATTATACGAATATTAAGGTCCTTAGATACGACTAAATTTAATACAATCCTGTACCTTCCAATTTGATTTTCAGGACAACAAATACAAGAGCATACTAGAGTTTCATCTCTACTTACTCGAAATTGTTTTCTTTCTAAATATTGATTCTTTTTCAATAATGTGAAGTACTTGAAACTTTCTTTTAGACCTTACAATCTAGAGGGATTTCCTTGTAATTTATTAATTATCTTTTGACAATAAATGATATTTATACATTTCTATTCTTGGATGTTTCCTTTAAAATTGGTTAATCATTCTTTTTAGTTTTATTGCTCTCATCCATTTGCATTAATTTAAAATTATTATCATTAGAATAAATTACAAATAAATTATTTTACGCACAATTATTTATCAGAATTACAAAATTTTTATTAAATAATTTTTAATCATTTATAAAAAAGAAAGTTGATTATATCAATTTATTAAAATTTATCATTCATTAACAATTATTATTCATTAATACAATATAATAATTACTTATTTTATATTATGTATATACCATTTATAATAAGTAATTTAGATATGTAAATATTAGAATAATTGTAAGATGAATACATTTATTAATATATATATTTAATGAAGTAACTTAACAAATTATATTAAGATATATATTCTATTTTAATTAAAAAATCTTTAAATATAAATATAAAAAAATACTTTTCACCTAAAAATGAAACACCATTGTGGCAACATATTTTCTTCCTTTAAAAGATTCCTAATTATATTTTTCCATAATTATCTTAACTGTAGAAAATAATTATGTAATTATATAATTTATAATTAGAAATCTAGAATTTTACCAATCTTTATCATAATACCATAGTAAGAATAAAAATAGATCTTGCTTTTTAATAATTGTGTAAACATGTTATAAATTAGAAATGTTTTTATTTATCATTGAATTTTCAATTAAATGTAAACTATAAATAAGATGATTTTTATCACCAATTATTATTTTGTTGGATAGTTGTATTATTGAAAAAGTTAATCTACTGGTTTATAGCAAATTGAATTTCAGTATAACTTAAGACTTCTTTATAAAATTCTAAATTTTTTGAGTATCTTTCTTATATGATATTATATGTTTATAGATAAATGTTCACTTAATTAAAATTATTAGACAGTCTATAATAAATTAATTTTTATAATGAATAATACAAATTGTTTCCCTAAAATCTAAAAGGGATAATCAACAGTAAAAGTATTTTATATAAATATAGGCAAAACTTTTTATAAAGACAGATTGGGATTAGAGTATCAATTCAAGTATACCTCTAACAATAAGAGCAGAAATGTCATCAAACCGAATGAAAACTGATTTTACTAATAAAAACTTTTAAACTAATTCTGATGTTTCTTATCTAAAAAATAAACATAAAAAATTTCAATCAATTGAAAGCAGCATATACAAAGATCCAGAACTATCTTAAACAGTAAAAACAATATATATTAGTTTTAGAAATATGATAAATCTTTACAAAGTTTTTATAGTACAATGTACAGAAAATCATAAAACAAATTGCAATTCAATAATAAAATTGATAAGACTATTAATAAAGGTTAATGGTTAGACTTTGAAGAATTATTAAAAGATAAGAATTTAATGGAGAATGGATTATAAAAATACTTTTTTGATATTTTGAAACATGAAATAAAATAATCACCAAATTAATCAGTTATTCCACCAAATAGATAATAAGCTTTAGATTTGAAAGAGTGGTTATTCTTTATGCTTTAAAGAACAAAAGATAAAAGCAAAAATTTAACATCTATATAAATAGCTGAAGAAATTCAACTAATTTATACATCTTGTTTTAAAGAAATTATAAAGTATATATAATTTTAATATATAGATAAGTTAAAGTTGAATGTGTTGATAGAGGAGAATTACTCTAAATAATATGGGACTTTTATATTTAATTGATTGACTAAATAATTAAAAGTTCAAATTAATAAATGCAATGTGTTGAATAAGAAATGAAAAATAAAATGATTGAATAACAAAATTTTTATAATGAATAACTTCATTATTAAGAACTCATTTATAATGAAAGCTAGAATTAAATTAAATAATTATAGTTTGACTATGATAGAGCTTTAGATGTTGATTAATAATAAAAATAAGAAATATTATAATTAACATAAGAATACAGAGAAGCACTTGAAGTTATTGAATAACATAGAAAATAAATAGATGAATTACAATTATAAATTGTTATGTTAAAAACTGAATAAATTAATGATAATAATCCAGAAAATGAAAAAATAAATATAAAAGTATAATAGGGATAGTCAATTGTTTCACATTTAATGAATTTTCAAGCTAAAATTGATAATAATTAGAAATATAGAATTAAATCTCCATTTAAATCATAAGGTAGTAAATCTCCTGGTAGATCACCTAAAAAAAATAGTATTATGTTTGATAGATGGGAATAATTAAGAATATAAGAAAATTAATTGAAATCTTAAATCATATCACTAAAATATTTAGATTTTGATAAAGATTAACAACCCTCTTAAAATAAAATAATATAAATAAGCGGAACAGATGATAAATCAGTATAAACAGAAGATTAATTTTTAAATTAAAACAATAATTAATAAGAACAACATAATTTGTAAAGTCAGTAAAATATATCTATTTTGGAGAAGAGCAAACTAGTATCTAATAGTTTGGAATAAAAAATATCTATGGCTATGAAAATGTTAGAAGAATAGAAATTAGATGAGAATAATAAACAATTATTAAGTAGAGCATTAAGTGAAAGTAAGGAAGTTTGTGAATAAAATAAATCATTATCAATGAGATTGATTTCAATGAATAGATTAGATTCAATGTAAAAAATGGAATTATTGGAAAAGGAGGAATTATGTTAAGAATTAGAAATGAAATTATAATAAACAGTATAAGATTTTATATCAATAATTTAAAATAGCAAAAAGAAATTGTATAAACTTGTAACTAAAAATACTTAATTAATTGGAACTTTGAAATAGATTGAAAGTAAATATGAAATTAAAATTAATGATGTAATAGATGAGGAGGAATGTTAAATCAATAATTATCTTAATGATATAGATTAAAATAAAGAAGATAATGAATTAAGTCTTAGTAAAGAATCTTAAAATTTAGATGATGAAAGATATCCATAAGAGAAATCAATTAAAATGGTAGATTCAATCAATCTCAAAAAATAAACAAATTAAAAATCTCAAAATTATTAAGAAGATAATTCAGAAACTATTAATAATGATTAATCAGAATAATTTGATAATTATTTTGATAATTAAACTAGCCCAAAAGATATCAGATACCTATAAGATATTTATCATAGTTAAAAAGAATCATAACATACTGAACCTAATGATGAAAATACATTCAAAGATTCTCCAGATTAAATGCCATCTGATCATTCAAAGTCAGTACTTTTAATAAATCCTAATCAAAATAATAAATCTAAAGAATTAGATGAAAATCTTATATAGAAAAATAATGATTTGAAAACTTCTACTAAGAACAAGACTAATTCAAAGAATAATCCTACCAATTCAAAATCTATATAAAGAATTTAATAATAATAATTAGGAGACTCAAAGATTATCAATCAATAATAATATCATATTCGAAATAGTAAAAATTAATTAGACAATAATTCTATTAAACCTACAAAAAATAATTCTAAACATAATATAAGTAATAGTCCCATAAGAGAAACAGATGAAATTTCTTAAATAAATTAAAGCTAAAGAAGTTTAGTAGAATCAGATAGAATGGATTTAGATGATGAAAAAAACCGTTCTCAAAGAATTAAAGATGTCATATCATAATATAAAGATAAATAATTTACTAAATGTAATATATGTTTTATATATATGTAGATTCTTCTGCTCATAAGACTCTAAATTATAATTTACTATAAGAAACTAAGCAAGCTAAAAAATTTAGAAGGGTTTATAGTTAAAATACTGATGTAGCTAATAATTTACTTAAATAAGTAATGAATAGTAAAAATTTAACTAAAACTTTATCTTTTCTACAATTCAATAAAATTATTAATTAAATATTAACTGATGTTTCAAAGTAAAATGAAGCCTATAAAATACCATTTCATGTTTGTATTTATGATTTCATAAAAAATAAATATGGATTTAAATAAGTGGCTGAAAAAAAAATAAAATAAGTAATTTATTATTATTTATTTTTAAGATATATGAATTTATCATAATTGAGAAAGAAAAGAATGCAAAAGTCTTGTTAATCTCAAAATATTGTAATCTAAAAAATGAAATTGATGAAGTTGCTCAAAAACTTTTAATAGAAGCTTTTTTATTTTTTAATAATAAAATTGAATCCAATAAAACAGAATTTTTTATAACTTATGAATCAGCAAATGAATTTTTAAATGAAAAATCTTAACTTTGGTTATAAACTAATTAAATGCAATAATTATAAAATTAATTTAAGGTATTAAACTAATAATATGGATCTAATAAACATTACATTAATTTTGATTAATTTATAATGAAAATCTTAGATTTTTATATATTTAATAAAAAAGACTATTAAAAGATATTGGAAACATTATTTAAGGCTGCAGATTTAGATGGAAATAAACTAATAGAATATTAAGAAGTAAATAATATATAATTAAAAATATAGTTTAAAACTCTTTATAGAGCAATCCATACTTAATAAATGTTAAATGAAAGTTTATTATAAGTGTTTTTAAAAAATGCTGACTTTGCTGATGATTAAGGAGATAAGTATATAACATTACCTAGATTTACAGAAATGGCAATTGAATTAAGCATTTTTCCAAAAGAATCTGTTATTAAATATGGAGAAGGGAGTGAAAAAATAAAAGAACATTGGGAAAATGAGAAAAATACAATAAAATCTAGGTTTTTAGAAGCTAAATAATATTCCAAAGTTAAACATACATTCGTAGAATTAGATAATTTGATAAATAATAATAAAAAAGAGATTTAAAGTAAAATATTATTATTTTAATAATTAGATATATTATGGATGAGTTATAAACTTCTTAATGAATAATCTTTGAGAGTCTATCTTAAGTATAATTTATACTTATTTCAAGATATTAAACTAAATAGTGTCTTTCTGAATTGCTACCTTTGGAAATATTAGAAATTCAATAATAATATAAATAATTAGATACAATTGAATGAAATGCTTCATAATTATATTTAAATTTATTTTTTTCTTATAATTAAGATTGAATACTTTTATTCTTATAAAAGTACTTAATTCAATGTAAAATTAAAGCGGGAGTTTGTAATATTATAATAATTAAAGTAATTTAATAATAAAAATGGGAAATACTTAATTAACGGATTAATAGATTCTATTATACAAAAATGAAACATAATGTAAGTCATATATTTTTATATTAAATTCACTCCTGCATAAATAAGAAGAATACACAAGAAATTCTAGTAACTTGATACTAATAATAAAGGATTTGTAAGTGCAACAGATTTTATTAAAATTATACAACATCATAAATATAGTCCATTGTTAATTTAATAGTTGATTGGTAGGAAATAATAAGAGATTGATTTCATTTCATTAGTCAGATTATTAAATGCTATTTAATTTGGAGATAAAAATACTTTATTAACAAAAATTATTGATCAAGATAGAGATGGATTAATTGGTACAGAAGATATTTAAAAAACAATAACAGTTTTAAATCCTAGTTGTTTTAAAAATTCTTATGAATTAGCACAATAGATAGTTAATGATAATGAAAAACTTACTTATAATAAAATGATTAAATTATTGATCGATGATTGATTATTTATTTATTTCGTTTATATTATTTATACTTTTTGACAATATAATATAATTTATTAATCCTGGTTTAATCATATAAGTCACTATTTTTATGATGAAAAACAATTAATTATCAAAAGGTAATTTTCATTTATTTTATTTTTTTATAACAAGTTTATTATTGTTGATAGTATTAATTCTTAAGAATATATTATAATACTCCTTTAATTTATATTTCTTGATTAATTTTATGGGCAATAATTGTATGATTCAAAATTAGACCATAAATTAAAATGAAAAAGTTATTAGAATAGGTGGCTATTCTAATTTATAGAGACCTAGTAAATAAATTTTGCATCCATAGATTTAGAACTTATCATAAAATTTAGATACATTTGAAGAAGATTTTTTTAAAAATGAATTTCTTTTTGATGTTACTAATGATAACATTACACATAGCTGTGATAGTAAAATTAAGTTAGAAAAGACAGATATAGATGATATTTAACAGAATACTACGAAATAATGTCCCTCTTTAAATTTTGTTGGTGAATAATAAATTCAATATAAAATTAATCTCAATACAATTTAAGAAGACCCTCTAAATTAAGCTTTCATAAAGAAAAAAACAAAAAAAGATGGAAATTCTTCCAAAAAGAGTTAGAAATAATATAATAAACCAGTATAAAAAAAACTAGAACCAAAAGGTATTTTAAAATAAAACAAATAAAATTCCTCTTTGAGCAGCTTTTCTGATAGAAGTAACAAGCATTCTGTTTCATTTAACCTTTTATTAGGCTAAACTAATAACAAAAATACTAGATCTATGTCTCCTATAATACAAACAAAAAATAAGATAAAACCTAATTGTCATACAAAGAGCATGATTTTTATGTAATAGTTTCCATATGTATGATTGAAAGTTTTTAAATATAAAAATATTGCAGTTAATATCAATTCTTATTAATGAATATTATAGGAATTTTAAATAAATTTTAATCTTTTTTTATGAACTTTTAGATCATTCTCAAAAGATCATTAGAATTTGTAAATAGAAAGTCTTATTGTATTGATTATTTTTAATTAAATACTAAGTAAAGCACAAATAATTTAAAATAATATAACAATAAAAAATAATGCATACATATGATATTACAACAGAAATTTTAACTCCAAGATTTTTGGAAGCATGTAGAAGAGAAGGGTTTCATGAAAATGAACTTATAAAAAAAACTAAAGCTTAAGTTATTTAAATGGTAAAATAAAAAGATCCATCTCTTACAGATGAATTTATTTGTGAAATAGAAAAGCATTTGGAAGAAAAAAGAAAATAAAAGATAGATTTGGTTAGAGCATAAAGATAAAAAATACTTTAAGAAAATGGAACAAGAAGTAAGAGTACTCATAATTAATCTTAATTAAATTTTAGTTCAATAAGCTATGCAGAAAAATAATCAAAAATATTAGAGAACATTAAAAGAAGGTAATAAATAGAAATTGATAAAATGATTGAGTAAGAACAACTTAAAGAATAATAAGAAAAGGATATGCAATAGAAATTGCTTAAATAGCAATAAAAAGAATAATAGTTTTAAGAAGAATTAAAAAGGAGAAGAGAATATAATGAAATGAAAAAATAATAATTAGAAAAGGAAAAGCTAAAAAAAGAATAAAGAGAAAAAGAAATTTAAGAACAAAAAATAAAAGAAAATGAAATGAAAGAATAAAAAAGAAAATAAAGAGAACTTGAAAATTTATAAAGAGCTAAATTAGAAGCAGAATTCAAAGAGAAAGATAGAAAATAAAGGTAGGATTAAATTTTAAGAGAATAAGAATAATTTTTATTAGAATAATAAAAATTATAGGAATAAAAAAAATAATAAATAGAAGAAAAAGAAAGAAAAAGATTATAATTAATTGAATTTAAGAATGAAGAGAGAAAGAAATTTGCAGATCTAGAGAGAAAAGAATTTGAATAAAAATTAGAGAAAGTTAGAAAATATAATGATTAAATTATGGAGAGAAAAAGACAAGATTATTTAAAAAGAGAAGCTTAAGTAGAAGCAAAAAGAAAAGATTTTGAACAATTCTTAGATTATGTGAAGTAGCAGAAGTAAAAATAAAATCTTGATAAGTAATAGCAAATTAATAAGATTATGGTAAAAAATAGTATAATTTTAAGTAAATGAATATTAATAAGGAGGAAGAAAAGAGAAAAAAATATGAGGTTAAGCAATAAGAATATTTAAAAAAGAAGGAATTAATGGATGAGTTTTAAAGATAGCAAATGGAAGAAAAGATTAAGAAATATGAAGAGAAAGAAAAAAAAATAAAATTAATATTATTTAATAATGAATTTATGTAAGAATAATAGAAGAATGAATTGTAATCAAAATTGAATAGAACTCAATAAAAACTGAACAATTTGAATAGTAAAAAAGAATTTGAAAATAAATACAGGTAGAATTATATAGAATAAGACTAGAATTACTTAATAGATTATAAAAGAAATAGATACAGAAGATAATATAAGAAGAATGGAATAATTAAGTGGATATCGTAGATTGAAATTAGAATAGAAGATGACAAAAGATGAAGAGAAATGTTAATAGATGAGAAAGGACAGAGAATTGATTAGTAAATAGGCAGACTAAATAAGAAAGGAAACAGAGGAAAAAAGGAAAATGTTTATGTTAGATTATGAAAAGAAAAAACGAATGCAATCTGATGGATTTAGAAAAATGAATTCTTCAATGGGATAATGATTAGATTTTATTCAAAAACACTTTTTATGGTTATGTATTTTTTACTTAATCTTGAGGAAATTTTTAAATCTTTAGGATTAATCATTATTTTGCATTCTTTTAGAAAGATTTATTAAATTAATTCATTATACATTTCTTTAACTATAGCTCCTCTTTTAGCAGAGCATTTAAATGTCTAATTGAATACTACTATATCTATAATAAAGTAATATTATTTATACCAATTATCAACATCATCCTTTGAGATAGTCTATTAAACAATTGCACATGTTGATTTGGAATTAATAATTAATTTAGTGATTTTTTAAATGGTATTCAACTTCCATAGTTGCTTTTAGAGAATCATTAATTTATTATCAATAGAAATAAAAGAGAGTACTAGTCTAAGCTTATTTAATTAACCATAATAACTTTAACTTTATTTTTACATTTATAATTTATATTAATTCTCAACTATTATGTATAATAGATAGATTGAAAAATAATATAGGTTATGGTTGATGAATATAATTGGATTTAATAATTACAATTTTTATATTGATATGAATAGCATTTTTTACTTCTATTCAAAAAAAATAACTTGATGATATAAATAATTAGGAATAATATAATACAATATAATATCTAATTGAAGAATAAATAGATATAATAGGATGATAAAAAGAACGTATTGATTGAAATTAAATCATAAATTAAATTATTCATAGTCTTTTTCATTAAGAAATTCTAGTTCTAATTCATGTATATCTGTTTCTTTTTTACATTCTAATCTTACAATATTATTCTCTTTCTTTGTTTTTTCTTTCTCAATCAATCCTTCAAATAAATCAGGTCTATATTAATAAAATAATCATACTCAATTATAATTTTATGATTCTCTCCTACTTTTTATACAATTAATATTATGTCTTTATTCTCATGCTCTTTTTCACCTATTTTTATTTTTTTTAATTTATTCTATGTCTTAATAATAAAATTTACTTAAAAAATTTCACCTTTTTTATTAGTCTCCTAATTTGGAGAAGTAATTGATTTATCACTCTTTCGAATTGATTTAAATTCTATTATAGGACTAACCAATCCAATATTATTTTTTTATTGCTAAGGTAATTATAAACTATTTAATGGCTATGTATTGAAAAACAATTTTTCTTGTTGAGAATTAAATATATTCGTTGGTTAAAACTTTTTAGGAGGTGTTGATAGTTTTTAATCAGATCCTGCTTATTCAAATGATGGTGGTGGGGCAGTTATAACAATTTTTGTATTTTGATTATTCTCTTTTTGTTTTGGTCCTTTGATCTTCAAAATTCTTTTATATTTACGTAAATTTACTTTCTTTCCTGAATTTCTTCTGCAGTATTAATAACACCAACAACTGGTAATACTTCCTCGTCATCTCCATCTTTTCCTATATCAAATTATGGTTTTCTTTTGGTCATTAATTTAATTATTAGATATTCCCGCTAATCCTTATAGTCTTAAAATAAAGAAAAAATATTTTTAAGCTTTGTTGCAGATTTTTCTAAGGCATTTCAATCTTAGACATTTTTATTACATAAATATGATTTAATATATCAACTCATTTATTAATTAGACTCTTTTTTTTATTCTAATTTTATTATTCATATAGTAAATTACTATATTTAAAGCTTATCGTTGTGTAAAAAAAGATAGTATCCATATTAAGAATTTGATAATATATTTTAATTATTATTATGATAAAATTTATATAAACTATATAAGAATCAAATATAACCTGATATAAGACAAGTCTTTATATTTCTTGATTAAATGAATTTGGGTGGTTATATTTTAGAGAAAAAAACAATTTTTAATTTCCTATCTGTAGCTTAAAGAGTCAACTTTATTTAATAAAAAAAATTAATTTGGAATACATCATTTGATTTTAAATTTCAATAAATTGTTGAATATTAAGAGATTTTTAAATTGATTCTTATTTCAAAATCTACATTATATTATTCAAACCTTTATGATTTATAATCATAATAAGATGTTATTAAGAATATATTATGTATAAAGATAGTTTGATTACAAAATTCTTACTTATCAAGAAAGATTCTATAATCCTTATAATAAGATAACTAAATTATTAATAATAAATGATATAATTTATTGAATCATAATGGTTTTTTAGCTATCAAAGATAATGCTTCAACTGTAAATGGTAGATTTAGATTCAATCTATTTTATACTTCTGATTTATATAATGAATAGAATTAATCAACTTATTCTTTTGAAGCTTTATCTAAAATTTCTCTAAATTATGGAAAAATATAATTATCATCTATATCAAATAAATCAAATGGAATTGTTTAATTCCAACATACTATAATTATTAATATATATTACCAATCTCTTTAAAACCATGTTTATATAAGAAATTTATTATATCTTCCCTTGTTTCAATATCGGTTGGTTTAAATGGCATATCTTTTATTAAACCAGCTTATATAAAGCATTTAGTTAATGTTGACATTAATAAATTCCCAGAAACTACTGGAATCACAATTCCTATTTTCCCTCCAGGCTTTAATACTCTAAAAGCCTCCTATAGTGCTAGATCTTTATTCTCTACTAAATGTATCACCATATTTGAAATATAAATATCAAATTAATTATCATTCAACTAAGGTAATGATTAAACATCTCCTTAAAAGACTTTATATTTGTTTTATTCGAATAATGGACTATCTATAAAATTTGAACATCAAAATTACTTAAATCAACATTTTCAATCTCTTAAGCACTGATTTCTGATATTGCTCCATCAAGTGGGTTATTTAAAAATTTTAACATTCTTGCAGATGCTAACTTGACCATTTCCATAGAAAAATCACATGCAGTCAATTTACAATTCTTTTTCCTTTACTGTAAAATATATTAATGTAGTTGTCCACCTGCACATCCTGCATCTAAAATTCTAATATTATTCCATAATTATTACTCATCTGCTTGCTCAAATCTCAACATATTCATTAAAGTGAGTTAAAATGTAGCAGGATTTTTCTAAATGTTTAAATAACTTTTGCTGTAAGCATCCCATGTGTGGTGATTCATGAATTAAAATTTTAAGATTTTAAGTTTGAATTGTTGCGTTTAAAATACTAGATTGATGCGTATTATTTTTTGATGAAATCATTGCAAATACTCAATTTCGTCATTAATTTATTACTATATTATTAGGAAATGAATTTTCTGAATTCTTAATAAATATTTTCGATTTTTTTGATAAATAACTTTAAAAATTAAAAAGTATATGTGATCTCTATTTAAATTCTTATTTAAATGAAATCATTGATAAAAATAGCACTAAATTTCATAAATTTTTAATTTAAAATCAAAATCAAAAAAAACTCAAGTTACACCTATTTATCCTAATCATTTGAAATCTCTTATATTTTTATGAAAGCACTTTTAATTTAGGCTTCTACTTATATTTATTAAAAAAACATTCCAAAATAATATTATTTATTTACAACAAATGTGTATGAGATGATAAATTATTTTATTCCTTTAATTTTAATTATTTATTAATGTATATAAAAATACATTTTAAGAATTTTAGTACATCTTTTACATTAATTAAAAGCATTTTTAATATCAAAAAATAACCTTATTAGTTATTATTTAATTATGAATAACTGCATTTATAATTTATTTAAAATCCTAGATGAAAATAGTTAAGTAGAGAATGAATGAAATTGAATCCTCATATAGCAATTAATCATAGTTAAATAAAAATATGATGATATTATATCAATTTAACTTATATAAATACATTTTTTATTTATAAATTCTAATAAAGCTCATAACAATAATGTATTAGGGTCTTCAATATAAAATTTAAATCTTTGTAACCATTATGCTCCAACAGCTCCATCAACTACTCTATGATCACATGATAATGTAACATCCATTTAGTTTTCAACCCTTAAAATTATTTTATATATTACTTTGGTTAACCATTTTCATCAGGAACAAACCTTTTACTTGTTTTTCCAACTGCTAAAATTGCTGATTAAGGTGGATTAATAACAGCAATAAATTAATCAATTCCAAACATTCCTAAATTTGAAATGGTAAAAGTGCCACCAATAAATTCTTAAGGTTTAAGTTTATTAGCTTTTGCCTTATCAGCTAATTCCTTAACAGTGGAAGCAATTGTACCAAGTCCTTTGCTACCTGCGTTGAAAACAATAGGAGTGATTAGACCAGCATCAGTGGCAACAGCTATTGAAATATCAGCGTTTGCAAATTTTCTAATATATGTGCCATGCCATTATGAATTAGCTTATGGGATATCTTTCAAAGCCAAAGCACTTGCCTTGATTATGAAATCATTGACAGAAATTTTCACTTTTTATAGTTTATTCAATTCTTCTCGCACTCTTTAAATAATGAAATAGGTTTTACTTTAAGACTTTATCCATTGTAACTGTCATTGTTAAGTAATAATGAGGGATTGTTGTTTTTGATTCTAACAACCTAGCAGCAATTGTTTATCTCATATTAGTAAGTTCTGTGTCAACATATGGATTGCCTTCAATGGCAACTGGTTTTGTAGCAGTTGTTGGTTTAGTTTATTATTTAGCTTAAACAGGAGGAGGAGTTGTTTGTTAAATTGGTTATTCTTAAGAAGAAGTTTAAGTTTATTATGATTATTAAGGAGTTGAAACAGCTTATTATTATTAAACTTAGACTTCAGGTTTTGATCCAGATTAAATAAATCTTTCAACATCTTTTTTGACAATACTTCCGTCTATACCAGTACCTCTTATATATTCTAAAGCAACATTATTCTTTTTAGCAAATTCTTTAGCAAGTGGTGAAGCAAATATTCTTGAACCAGATTAAGAAACTGTTTATATTGGTGTATCATTATTTAAAGATTATTATTATTATTATTCTTATTATTATGTTGGTTGTGCTTATATAGTTTAAGCAGCTGCAGTAGCACCCTCAAGAGTATAATTAACAAAACTAGATACATTATCTTTCTTTGGAGTTGAGATAGCCAATATCTAAAATTAAATTATAAATTACAGTTCCTAATTTGATATCTTTAGTTCCAGCAGGTACCATTAATTTTGCAATGTAACCATCTTCTTGAACTTCAAAACCAACAGAAGCCTTATCTGTTTCAATTTCGCAAATCACATCTCCAGGACTTATTTTATCTCCTTCTTTAACAAGCCATTTCATTAAATTTCCTTTCTCCATTGTTGGGGATAGAGCAGGAAGGCCTAATTTTGAATGTTTTGGAAGTGCACCTCCTGTAGCTCTAGAAGGTGCTTGTTAAGGTGTTGGAGTTTATTAGGGTTGAGATGCTGGTTTTGAAGCTGCTTAACTTTACTCAGGTTATTTAGTTGGCGAATCTTTGAAATTAGCAAATGATGCCACATCTGACTACTTTGGAACAATTACTGCAACTAATTATCCAACTTTGACTCCCTTTGAGCCTAAATTATTTTATTTAATATTATTTACCTTCAGGGACAAGGATTTGAGCTAAGAATCCCTCATCTTGCATTTCAAATCCCACTGTTGCTTTATCAGTCTCAACCTCACAAAGTACATCACCTGCTGTAATTGGATCACCTACTTTCTTTAAGTACTTCTAAATATTTCCTGCCTCCATAGTTGGTGATCTATAATTGTATTACATCTTAAATACAGTGCAGGCATTGCTAATTTCTTGTGTTTTGGCAAGGATGTGCAGAAATAGCTAACAGGAATGTTAGTAAAAAGAGGTCCTCTTATTGCCAATGTCTAAAGAGGTGTACAATGCAATAATTTAGGTCTAAAGACTTACATCACTCTTAAGGCATGCTTTAACATTTTTAATTTAATTAATTTAATGTACATTAGAATGTGTGGCTGTATTGTTATTTATATTACATATCAATACATTTCTGTATTAATTATTTTGATGCACAATTCCATTTCATAATTTTTATTTCTTAATCAAGTGAATTAGATAATAATGTTCATAGATTAAAGTCAATTATATCCTTTTATAGAATTCAATTGATTTATACAATTTAGGATATATTAATAAGCAATTTACAACTTCAAAATTTAAGAATCAGTAAAAAAATATTGCATTAATTTTATTGTGATAAACTTAAATTATGAGAAACTATATATATATCAAACTTTGGAATTAAGTCTATGAAGCCGTATAATTTATTAATCTAATTAAAGGGTGCTACTTCTCTCATTTGACACAAGAATTTATATTATTTATAGAGTTTTCTTTATTTTTTCGGTTATTTTTTCATCTTACTATTGATCAACGGCTGCTTTATTCAAATAATTCAGGGAATATTTCAGAAAATCTTATGTAAGAGTAAATTTGCTATGAAAAATCTTTTAAAATTCCTCTTCCTTTAGCCAATAAGGATATTTATTCTTAATTTCTCTTTCTAATTCAAAATAATCATTTTGACAACTAACAAATATTACTTTTTTCTATTGTTTAGATTATTCTTCTAAATAAGCCAAATAATAAATGTTAACAAGTTTAAGATAAATGAAAGCTAATTTAATTTCTTTGCCATTTATTATTAATTAATAAACTTTATAAAAATAATTAACCAAATCTAATAAAGAAATAGTTTTATTATTAGAATTATTATTATTATTATTATTATTATTATTATTATTATTATTATTATTATTATTATTATTATTATTATTATTATTATTATTATTATTATTATTATTATTAATACTTGGATTAATAGGAGTATTAGGATTAATTTATTATGGATATTAAATATTCTTTTGTGGAATTTTCTTTACATCAGAGTTTTAAGTATTTTATGGCAAACTTTATTAAGAAGGGGTATTATTAATTTATGAATTGATATTCCTTTAATTAAGATTATTTAATTATTGCAATAGTTTTTTTCTCTTAGCACTTGAATTACTATTTTTTGTACTTCTTCTATGTTCATCTTATGAATTATGACCTCCTGTATTCTTTTAGTTATCAGGAGTAGATTGAATATCCTAAAAAGAAGTTTAGTTTGATTATGAATTAGAATTTATATTAGTTTCATTAATGTTGGCCTATTATTATTACTAAAGCATTTAATTTGGAGCTTCTTTTTCATCCAAGTTTAATAATTCTTGCTTAATTTTAATTTGATTTTCATTTAATTTAATTTATTCATTGACATTCCCTGGTTCAAGTAAAGCAACTGTTTATGAAGCTGTTAATCTCTAACTTGGATCTATTCTAATTAAATATAAGATTAAAGCTTAAATTTTCTTAGAAACTCCAGTGTTTGGAAATGTTAATTTACCATGTTCTTTAAACTTTGATAATGTATTTTTTAAAATATCGTTATTCTCAGAATAAAATGGTGATTATCCATAAACCATTTCATATAACACACAGCCTAAAGACCACATATCTGCTTAACAATTTATCTCATTATCAAAGAGTACTTCTGGTGCCATATAAAGAGGTGTGCCTATTATAAACGTTTATTAAGCCTAATCTATTTTCTATGCAAAACCAAAGTCTGCTAAAACACATCTATCTGATAGTAAAATGTTTGCAGATTTTATGTCTCCATGCACTAAAATTAAATTGAATACATACTTATATTATGTGAATGAATAGTTTATAATGCTTTAGCAATTTGTAGAGTATATTGTAATGCCTCTTCTTCTGAAATTAGAGATCGTTATAATTTTTGTAAAAGATCACCTATGAATTTGATTAGATATATTACCTTTATTGCAAAATTCAGTCACTAAAAATACAGTTTTATTGTTTTGATGATGATATAATAGTTTAAGTATGTTAGGAGAATCCAAAAGTTAAAGAGTGTTGATTTCGTTTTCTATCATGTACATTTGAATTGGATTGTTCGATTGAATTGTAATCACTTTAACCGCAACTATTTGGCTAGGTTTATTCTATTCATATCCTTTATACACAACAGAATATTATCCTTTTCCAATTATTTAAGAGCGATCAAATACATAAGGACCAGTCTAATTAATATAAGTTTTTACCTACATCATAAGAGACTGTTTGTGTGGAAACTGTAAATTTACATGAGGAGGAGGAGATTTTACTCTCTCTTAAGGACTTAAAAATCTAGGGCGTCTTATCATGAAAAATTATATTTAAAATTATATAATTATCAAATTTGAATTCATATCTCTTTTATGAAAAATTCAGTTATTTTTGTTATAGCAAAAATGTATATTTAATTAAAATATTCAATTCCATTTCACAAATTTTTAGATATTCTATTATAAAAAATAAGAGATTTATACAGTATTTTTATGAATTCATAATAATCATATTTGTATTAAGAAATCATAATTTGTTTTATTCTTCATTAATAATTACATTATTTTACGAAAAATTAAATTAATAACAAAATAATTTAAGCGGATTCATTATTTTTATATAAGTATTTTGTTATTTTTATTTAATATCTTTAACTATTAATGAATCAACCTAAAATTTGGGATGCCTATAGTAAGAGTTATCATAATATCGAAAAAAATCCAGCAGGATTTCAATTTTCTTTGTTAAACATGTTGAGAGTGAATGAAGCAGATGAGTAAACTATTAAAATAAATAAGAATTCTAGATGCTGGTTGTGCAGGAGGCCATTTACATTAATATATTTTACAGTAAAGAAAAAAGGACTGTAGGTTAACAGCATTTGACTTTTCTCTTGAAATGACAAAAATAGCCGCAGCAAGAATGATTAAATACTTTAATAATCCTCTAAACAGCTAAATTGAAGATATCAGCGATTAAGAGATTGAAAATGTTGATTTAAGTAATTTTGATGTTCAAATTTTATAGATAGTCCATTATTGGAATAAAACAAATATAAAGTCTTTTAAGGAGATGTATAATCATTACCATAATTGAACGATAATTAATTTGATATCTATATTTCAAATTTAGTATTACAATTAGTGGCTAATAAAGATTAAGCTTTGTAGGAAGCTTTTAGAGTATTGAAACCTGGAGGGAAAATAGGAATTGTGATTCCTGTAGTCTTAGGTAATGTTCCAATGTTATCGTTATAAAAATGCTTTATCTAAGCTGGTTTAATACCAAACGCAGCATATAAACCAACTGAATTAGAAAATCGAGAAGGATTAATAAATTTCTTATATAAACATGGTTTTAAAGAGATTGGTAATATATATTAATAATTATAGTATGTTGGAATTAAACAATTCCATTTGATTTATTTGATATAGATGATAATTATATTTTTCCATAATTTAGAGAAATTTTAGATAAAGCTTCAAAAGAATAAGTTGATTAATTCTATTCATTATATAAATCAGAAGTATAAAATAGATTGAATCTAAATCTACCATTTACAGTTGAAGCATTATCTTTGATAGCTAAAAAACCATTATGATTCAATAAATTATATCATTTATTATTAATATTAAAATATTTCTATTATTAACTGGCAAATAATCATATAATAATTCATTTTCTTGTATATATCATTTTTTAATTTGTTGATAATTCAAGATTATAAGGTTTAAACATTTGTTGATTGTTTGACACAACATATAAAGGTTTTGGTTATGGTTGTTCATATTTTGGTTTTGATAATTACTCCTAGGAGATTTTACTTTATATTTTATAAATATAATTACCTGAGTATTAATATTAAAGATAATAAACCAAACAATATTAAGAAGCCTGCTAATAAACAATATATAGAATTATTGGGAAATGAAAAGCTATCCTCAGTATCTTAATTGGATTATCCTATCATAATTGTGTTTTCTTTTGAATTAAATATTGCTCCATTTTATCTAAATAAATAATACCACATATTTACTGAAAGAATTAATTTCCTAAAATTGAATATTGGTTATGTTGGAATACGTCTAATTCACATTTTTATTCGGTCTATAAATATTTTGGATTTAAGGGCAGAGTAAAAGTATTAGGTAATCCATTGAATGCAATTTTAATTTTTGGTATCTTATCAATAAATTCTGGTTTTGGACATAGACACATTAATCTCTTATTTTCTATAGAGCAAAACTAAAAATTAATAGAATAATTTACCAAACTTTAATAGTTTTTTATTTAAGTTATTATCTTTTTAATAATATCTTATGTAAAATAGTTATATTTAGTTGTTAAATCAAAAGTAATAAATTAATTATCTTCTTTCTTAAGAAATTAAATATCTTTATATGATAATTAATATTATAATTTCCATTGATCTTCTGCTTAATTTTAATATGATATTTATTTTTGGAGTTAATAGCTACTTTATTCACTTATGAAGATTCTTTCTTATCCTACACTTGTTGAAATTTAGTAAATTTATTATAAGCTGTGTTGTTCTAATCTAATTCAAATTTTACTTACTAATAAAATAAATTTGATTTATTTGGAGATTCTGTTAATTTTGTTAAACTCAAAACCCCATTTAATTTATATTGCTGATTAGATATATCATAGGATAGGCAAATCTAAAATTTATCAAATGACTGGCGATCTAACATAATATTCTTATTTTTTATAGTAAATTAGCTTACATTTGTAGATAAGATGCATTTATTTGAGTTTTATAATGTAATTGGTTCAGAATTCTAAACCTTTACACAACCATCAGTTTCTTTACAATCAAATTATTAGACAGCTGATGGACAATTGATACATTAATTGTTATTGGTTGGGTTTTTAGAATATATCCATGAATAAGAATTAATATTATCAATTACCATTTAATAGTTTGAACCAGCAATTTGTAAGGAAACCTAATATTTATATTTATCTAATTTACTGAATATGCTGTATCAATTAAATCTCCTTTCTAATAATTAAATGGTTAGAGTTTCAATTGTAAGCAATTTATTATTGTGACTGATAAGAAAAATAACATTAATAAAAATTAATGTGTATTGATTAAATTATAAAAGATTAAAAATAAGAATGATTGTAAACACTAAATAAGATGAACACAATGTATTAAATAAAATATAAAGAACTTCTTATGGATATTTTAAAGAAATATTTAGAATATTTTAAACAAAATTTTGATAAACAAATAAATGATTTGCGATTATTTTAAGATTATCCTATTAAACTTTTTAGCTTATTAGCTTTAACTTAAATTTTCTGATATAATTTAAAGGAACAGATTTCACAGAGAGATAACATTTAGAAATTTGAAAACTATGCAATAAAGTCATTAAATGTAGATGGTTACTTTGAATATGCAGATTATCTATTTTTATTAATTATGTTATGATAACTTAAACTTAAGGTGACAATAATTAAAAATCCTAAAAATAAATTTTAATTTATCTCAAGGATGAGTGATATTTTTAAAAAAGCAAAATGAATATAATAATACTTTTTATGTTATTCTTAATATTAATATAAAAATATGGATTCAATGAATTAGCTATTTATATGGAAATTATATTCAATTATTCTATCTAGTCAAATATAAAGTGAAATATTACTATATAAATTCATAAGATAATTTATGATCAATTTGAAATATTCAAGATTATCAAATATAATTAATTAGATTACAAAATATAAGTAATAATGGATGAAAAATCACTTTTTTGGTTTAGGTAATGTATTATTATCATCTAAAGAGTGTCTAGTATTTTTAGTTAAATTAATTATTGCTGGCTCTTGACTAGATCTTTCTGAAGGATCATCTTAGTTCTCTTCTTCTGTATCATCTGATTATTCATTTTCCACACTAATTCTTGAGAGAGTTGGTAATTCAAAATTTCTTTTAAAGTTTTCACTTAATTCAAAACCTTTATCTTCTGATTCTTCTTCATCAGTACTATGATCCTATTAACCCATTCTTTATGCACTTTTGATACATTGTATATCATTAGGAATATAAGTGTAATCGATATATAAGATAGTTTATTTTATAGCTTAGATGATATCATATAGCCTGTTTTAGATATATAAAAGTACCCATATACTGGCTTCCAAACATTTGGATCTAAAAATTTTACATAAAGTTAATGATTTTTTAAATCAATATTAGGATGTGGGATATTCGACTCTACTTAAATTAAAGGAGGACTATAGGGGTAATTAATTCTGAAATCTAGTTAAAACTAAAATACTAAAGTTTAAAATACTTAGTAATTGTTATAAATAAACGAGCCGATTTTTGGAGATATTTATAAATACAATTTGTCACCATTCTAATTCATCTAAATCTAACAAGTATTATCATTTAAATCTTAAAGCTTTTCATCAAGAAGATCATTAGTTAATCTTTTGAAGGATTACTAGGCAACTGAATTTTTTTCTTGTTGGCTTTTATTAATATAAAATTGCATGTAAATTAATTAATATTATTAATAATAATAACACATTTATTAATAATATAAATTATTTAATATTTGCTAACTAATTAAAATTTAATTTTAAGTGTCATCTTATTTTTCCATAAAATATGTTTAACATTTAGACTTTGAATAAATAGATTGATAATTAAGTCAAATTTGAATCATCTGAAGTAACTATTTGCTTATTTTCTATATATAATTGGATTAACGTTCTTAATTTTGCAATAAATAGATTTGTTTAATTAATAATTCATTTCAAACTGTGCAATAATTTTTGAATAGTTTTTTGTTAAATTATATAATAAAATTATTCATTTTGATCTTTACTTTTAAATTTTGAGATAACTATAAAATGACCATTCTTAAAGTTATTTTCAATAATTTTATCTTTTTTGATAGTTTATTTAGTTTATTATTTGTAAAAGTATTGTATAAAGATAGTAATTGTCAACATCTTCAATCATCTAAATTAAATATAATTTCTATGAAATTCTGGAAGTGCGTCTTAATCTCTTTTAAAACTTTCAAATAGTTTTACTGCAATATAAATCTTATTAGATCTGATATATTAGTAATATGATTCTACAATTAGATTGTCCTTCTAATTTAATTATTTGATCATATGTTCTGAATTATTAAAAATTAGATTGATTGTGAATTGAGGGAATAAATAATACTTTTATTAAATATTTTACAATTAACACTCATATATTATATGAAATAGAGAAGTGATGCATATTGTTTCTATTGTTATGTTATCTATGTCATTTAAGAATCTAGAGAATATGGTATTAATTAAAATATAAAATTATCAAAATGAACTTAGACTTCTATCAATTCTAAGACATGCATCATCCATTAATTGCATCAAATTGTTTGTCATAATTTGTCTTTCCTTCTTTTCATCTTACAACATATATGATAAATTCTAATGCACATCATTTATCATATCAAATATTTTATTTTCCTTTTATCTCCTTAGACTAGATTCTTAAGAAATATAATTTTTAAGTTAAAAAAGATTTTGTTCTAATTCACCTTCTATTTACTCAAAGGATTACATTCTATTATTAATAATATATATTTACCTTTGTTCTCTTTCACTTTCTAGAATGTCTTCAATCTAATTAACTGAATCAGCAATCAATTATAATTTGTTTTGAAGACTAAAATCATATTGTGATTCATTTCTTGACAACTAGTCTTAAAGATTACTCCAATCAAGTAGATGAGTTAACCTCTTCTCCATATCCTATGATTATTAATTTTATTGTTGTAGACTCTTTTCTAAAGAATTATTTGTATTTTCATAAGTTTTTTATGTTTTGTGATTATAATCTTAAGTCAAATGATCTTAAACATTTTAGTTGAGAGTATTTATTGAATCTTATAATTATTTGATTTGATTATTATTAACAGTTAATGCTTATTTTTCAATCTATTTAATTTTTTCTTGTAGTTACTAGAGTCTGCTGGCTTTTTGATTATCAACTTCTGAAGATATTCTTCTCCATTTTTCAGAAATCATCTTTATAGTATGAGATGAAGCTGTTTATTATTAAGGTTGTGCCACACTCTTTCTTGATTATTGCAACAGCATTATTGATAAAATTTATTTATTATGTTAAAATAACAGTGTTTTATTTTAATTCAATAAAATAGATATTTAATATCCAAATGATTGTTAGATAAATTATCATATACAAAAGAATCATATTATTAATAATCTTAATATTTATACTGTATTTCTTTAAGACATCTAGAACATAACAAATTATTAATTTTATTTCTTTTTAATATTATGGATAATTCAGGAGAAAAATTAGATTTAGAAGATTAGCAAATTCCAATAAGTTAAGATTCTTAAGATGATGATAACTTAAATACTAATAAATCAAAGTTTGTTGACAATCATTAAGATATCAATCAAGAAAATATGATTAAATCATTACAAGAAGATTATTAGAATTAGATAGATTTGGTTAAAAAAGAAAATGAATCACTTGTCCAATAGATTTAACTTTTGAAAGACTAGTGTAATTAATAATGTCAAATGATAGAGGCCAACAATATAGAATATCAAAAAATAATTTAATCGAATGAAAAAACTAATATGGAATTAACATAAAAATATGATAAAGAGTGTTTTGAATTTTAATAAGAAATTTAGAGATTACAAAATCAAGAAAAAGATTTATATAAAGAAGTTCAAAATTTAAAAGATCAAATTAAATAAATAACTCAAGATCATTTAAAAGGATAAGAGTAAATATAAGAGTAGAATGAATTAATAAATTAATTACAACAATAGAATCTTGTAAATTAAAATATTTCTGAAGATAATTCTAATATGAAAAAAGAAATTGAAATTCTTAATTAAAAGGTTTAAGAATAATTACAACAAATTGACATGTTAAATATTAATCTAATTAATGAAAAACAATAAGAAAAGGAATTATTTTAATTAGAAAAATAACAATTATAATCATAATATGAAACTTATCAATCAGAATTATTAAATGAAATTGAAGCATTGGCATAATTATTAAAAAAATCTGAATTAGAAAATTAATAAATAGATGCCTCATAAGAATAAAATAGAAAAGAAATTGAAATATTAACAGATAAAAACTTAGAATTAGAAAATTTAAACAATGAGTTAACTAAGTAATTAGAGTCATTGAATATTATGATACAGGATTTGAATTAATAATTCTAAGATTAAGAAAGACAATATTTAATTATTAAAGAATAATCCCTCTAAGAAGTTGAATAAAAAAATAAAGACTTAGATATTCTCAATTAGTAGATTTAAAATGAATTACAATAAAAATAATAACTTTTATCAAATAATATAAGTTTATAGGAAAAAAATTAAGAATTAGAAAATTTAATAATTCAACTTAGGAATTAATCAAAGATATAAGAAGAAAAAACTCAATTAGAGATTGAAGTCATGTAATTAAGTTTAGAAGAGGCTTAAGAAAAAGAAAAAGAGAGTATTGAACAAGAAAATAATATAAAAATTAAATTTTAAGAATTAAATATAAAATATGAAAATTTAGAAAAATAATTCAACGAAAGTGAGAATAAATTAAATGAAGAGATATCATAATTAAAAAAAGAACTAGAAATTAAATAAAATCTATATTAAGAATTATATGATAAATTAACTATAATAAATGAAAATCATAAAAATGAATTGGAATAATTAAAAATTACAATGGATGAATAATATAAATTTAATCATGAATAAGAAAGATTGAATATAATTGAACAATTATAAATTGATAATTAATAATAATCTGAAATATAATAATAGCAATAAGGATAGTAGATTATTGAAGTAGAAGAATTAAAAGAATAAATTTAAAAATTAGAAATTTAAAATTAAGAATAAAAGAAATAATTATTGGAATAGTTAGAAAAAAAAGAAAAAGAGTATTAATAAGAAGTTGATTTATTAACTAGATAAAGAATGGAATAAGATGAAATAATTCAATCATTATAAAAATCTTAGACACTTTTAAAAGAGAAGGAGTTATAAATAGATTAATTGAATTTACAATTATGTGCTAATTAAGAAGATCAGTATAATATGGAATAAAAATATGAAAATAGATTATTATTATAAAAATAGAAGCATGAATCTTAGATAGATGATTTACATAGATTGATTTAAGAATTGAAATAGTAATTAGAAACTGTAGAAAGTGAAGGAAAGATGATGTAAAATAGTTTAAATGATATGGAAGTGTTAGATTTTAAATGTAAGGAATTGAAAACTGAAAATGATGAACTTAAATAAAAGATTTAAGAAAAATAAGTTTAGATTGATGAACTTAAATTGAAACTTGATGGAAATAATGATTAGAATGAATAAGAATAAAATAAAGATACTTAAATAGAAGAATTAAATGCCTATATATTAAAATAAGAAGAAGATTATTCAGAGTAATTTGAAAAATTGGGAAATTAGATTGAAAAGTTTAAGAATCAAATCAAATAATTGGAAATTGATAATTAAGAATAATAAAAAGTCATAATATAATAACAATCTTAATTATAAACAATAACTTAATAATAGCAATCTTAATTACAATAAGCATTATCATAATATTAATAACAGTAATAACAATAATAATAATAATAATAATAATAATAATAATAATAATAATAATAATAATAATAATAATAATAATAATAATAATAATAATAATAATAATAATAATAATAATAATAATAATAATAATAATAATAATAATAATAATAATAATAATAATAATAATAATAATAATAATAATAATAATAATAATAATAATAATAATAATAATAATAATAATAATAATAATAATAATAATAATAATAATAATAATAATAATAATAATAATAATAATAATAATAATAATAATAATAATAATAATAATAATAATAATAATAATAATAATAATAATAATAATAATAATAATAATAATAATAATAATAATAATAATAATAATAATAATAATAATAATAATAATAATAATAATAATAATAATAATAATAATAATAATAATAATAATAATAATAATAATAATAATAATAATAATAATAATAATAATAATAATAATAATAATAATAATAATAATAATAATAATAATAATAATAATAATAATAATAATAATAATAATAATAATAATAATAATAATAATAATAATAATAATAATAATAATAATAATAATAATAATAATATTAATAAGTTAAATAAAATATAGATTCAGTTAATTTAAATCCCTATTTATCAAATCATTAATAGACACACAATTAAGAAAAGACTGTAACAATACCTGTAAAAGAGTTATAAAATTGGGATAAGAAATCTAAAGATTAATTAAATTAGATTAAATTATTACAAACAGAAATTTCTTAATTAAAATAACTATAAGAGGAATAAGCAAAAGCATTAAATACTAAACAATAAAAAACTAATCTCTCAATGGAAAGTCTAGTTTAGAAATGTTAGGCTTTATAATAAATAATTGATGATAGTAGTGTTATAAATTCTAAAATGAGTGCTGAATTAGGATTGTATAAATAATAAAATTCATAACTTAAAGAAGATTTAAAACTATGTAATTCAGAACTAAGAGACTTAAGAATCATTTCTTAAAATAAATTTAAATTAGAAAGTGAACTTTAATAAGCATTAAGCACATTATCTGAATATTAAGATTAATAAAGTGTAATAATATTTATCATTAATTTTATAGTTAATAAAATAGCTTGAAAATGAGAATTAAAGAAAAATAGAAGAATTGGATAATACTTCAAAGTAACTAAAATAAAATGAAAAATAAAGAATAAAAGTAAATTAATATATTAAATTCTAGTTGCAAGAGAAATATGATGAACTGTGCGATGAATTAGCAAAGACCAAAAAATATTTATAAAATATATAATCAGAATTAGATTAAAAATCTATTAAATTAAAAGATTTAGAGAAAATCTTGTCTACTTAATTTTAAGAGTTTTCTATTTTAGAATAAAAGTATAATGATTAAAATTAGGTTAATGATGATTTAAGAAATTAGTTGAGACTCTTATAAAAGAAATATGCTTAAGAAACTGAATAATTAACACAAGATTTAATCTTAAAATAAAAATAATTAATTTAATTAGAGGAATAAAATCATAATATGTCTAAAGATTTATAAATTATGAGAGAAATGTAATTTAGATAAAAGCCTTCAATGGATGCCCCATTAACAAAAAAAGAAAAAATAGTAGTTGAATCATTGGCTAATAGAGTTCAAGAATTAGAAATTTAAAATAAAACCATAAGAGATTAATATAATGCCAAAATTGCTATTTTGACAAATTAATTAGAAGAAAAAATAACATATATACAATCAATAGCATATAATCTCAGCAAAGCATATCCCAGTTTATCAGAGGCAGATTTGTAATAATTTCAATATTAGCTTTTAGAATTGATAAAGAAGACATTAAATTAATTTAATCGTTAAGAAAGAAATAAAATGTTCAAGATATTTTAGAAGTATTATGATATTAATATTTTAGAAAACAATGATTGAAAATTTGCAATTAAGAGATTAAATAAAATTATTAGGAGCTGAATTGAATAAAAGAAGATGAAAATTACTTGTTTATTTATTTTTGTTAATAAATTCACTTTATTTTATCATTAATTTTGTTATTATTATTCTGCTTTATGAGCTTTCCAAGCACTTAAATTGATAATCTTAGGATGTTCCCAAGTAAATTCTGGTTCATTTCTACCAAAATGTCCTCCAGAGGCAGTTTTAGCATATATTGGTCTTCTTAATTTTAATTCTCTTATAATGACTCCTGGTCTGAGATCAAAATGATTTTAAACAATTTCAGACAAATCATCATCATCAAGTCCTTCAGCTTATGTTCCATATGAATTAACACATATAGAAAGAGGTTCACTTATACCTATTCCATAGGCAACTTGAATCATGACTCTTTTGCATAATTTTGATGCAACAAGTGATTTAGCTACCCATCTTGCAGCATAAGCAGCACTTCTATCCACTTTTGTAGGATCTTTACCAGAGAATGCCCCTCCTCCATGGCCACCCCATCCACCATAAGTATCTACAATTATTTTACGGCCTGTTAATCCAGCATCTCCATAAGGTCCTCCTACAGTAAAAGCTTTAGAAGGATTTAAATGGTATTGAGTTTATTCATCAACATATTTTGATGGTAAGACATATCTTAAATGAATAGAATAAATTATAGATACTTTAATACATGTTTATGTAATTCTGCTTCAATTTCATTATGAGTTATTTTTTCATCATGTTATTAGGATATAAGTACATTATGGATTCTAACAGGATAAAATGAAGAATCTTCTCGTTTGTATTCAACTGTAACTTAGACCTTTGCATCAGGTCTCATCCAAGGACAGATTTCATTTACTCTACATTCTTAGAGTCTTGAAATTAGTTTATTGCAGAGATGATGTGTTAATGGCATTAGTTCTGGTGTTTCATCAGATGCATATCCAATCATTAAGCCTTAATCACCTGCTCCAATTTCATCTTCATGTTTAGATCCTACAACTGCTTAATTGATTTCTTATGATTATTAATCTAATGATACTATAACTGAAGCATTTCTATAATCCAATCCCTTATCTAAATAAATTAGTATATTATATATTTACTTATATTATCATATCCAACCGACTTTATTGCTTCTCTGACTATAGTTTCATATGGGACTTGAGCATGAGTAGTGATTTCTCCGAATACCATAACAAGAGAGTTTTTGCATGCTGATTCACAAGCTACTTTTGAGTTTGGGTCTTATTCTAAACAAGCATCAAGCACACTGTCACTGATAAAATCACATAATTTATCTGGATGACCAGCACTAACACTCTCTGATGTAAAAAGGAAGTGACCTTTTGGTAAAACAAACTTTTTCTTATGAGGCGACTCTTAGTTGTTATCTACCTATTGCATTTCTTTAAACAGAATTAAAAAAATTAATTTTATTTTGCTTTATTTAATAAATCCATTTATAAATGCACAACGTCATTCTTTACAAAGGTTTGAGGATTTGATTAAAATTTACTTTACATTAAATATAGTTTTCTATTTTTAGAAAAATAATTAATTGTTATTATTAATATTATTATATTAATATATATATAATCATAATTATTTTAATTAATAAATAATTTATTTTATCAATTATTTAATATATTCTATAATCTATATAAATGAGATTTGATGAAACATCAAATATATTAATCTTAATTTTTATATTTTAAAATTTGATATACTATGTATTTAATTGATATTTATATTTATTTATAAATATCCAAAAAAATTTTAATTTATATATATATTAATAATATAATTAAGATATTCAATGAAGGCATTAAGATTCAAGCATCTTTATGGAGAAGAAATGAAATCAAAATTTGAATAAGTAACACCAACCACCATTACTTGTGACTCCACTATGGTCAAGGTATTAAATCTAACTTAAAAATTTCTAGGCCAATGGTTTATACACAGCCCTTCTTTGGTAAACTGGTGGTGGCGGACTTGTTTGTGTTTTGAGATCTGATAAACCCGCTAAGCTTCCTTTTGACACACCTATGATAAAAGGACATTAAGGTTTTATATTATGTAGATTATTTAGGTACAATATTGGATTTGGATTGGTATCCTTTTGATGATGAATACTTAGCTACCTCATCTTAAGATCAAAATATTTGTGTTTGGAAAATTAATGATTTGACAACAGATATCACTGAGCCTTTAACTACATTGTCAGGACATGATAAAAAAGTATATTAAATAAATTAATTAATTAGGTCAACTTAATTTAATGGAATCCAACATCTGCTTGGGTCTTAGGATCAGCTTCTCATGATCAAACAGTAAAAGTTTGGGATGTTCAAGCAGGTACAGCTAGAAATACTATAAATGCTAATGCTTTACCATATTCTATTGATTGGAATCTTAATGGTTCACTCATTGGATCATCTTGGAATGATAAAAAATTGAAAATTATTGATCCAAGATAATAGACTCTAACCTTAGAAGTTAATGCACATTAGGGAACAAAACCATAGAGATTTGCTTGGTTAGGATCCACTGGATATTTTGTTAGTGTTGGATTTAACAAAACCTAAGGAAGAGAATTTTCATTATGGAATGCAAGCAATCCTTCAGAGCCTGTTTCAACAACTTAAATTGATACAGGAAGTGGAGTACTTTACCCATATTGGGATGAATAACTGAAAGTCCTTTATTTATCCGGTAAGGGAGATTCCAGTATTAAATATTTTGAATTCCTTGATGGTTAATTACATTTCCTAAATCAATACACATCAAATAAACCTGGAAAGAGTTACGCATTTTTCCCTAAAAGAGCTGTGGATGTGAATATATGTGAAGTTAATAGAGTGGCTAAAATTGAAGAAAATGCTCTATCCTATGTGCAACTCATTGCTCCAAGAAAGGCTAATACATTCTAGGAAGATTTATTCCCCCCTTGTCCAGGAACTTAACCAGCCTAAGTAAATTTAATTTAAATATATAATTAGACTGCTGCTCAATTCTTTGGAGGTTAAAATGCCAATGCAGTATTAATCAGTCTTAAACCAGATTAATAATAATAATAACAATAATAATAGTAAAATGTTGTATTTACTTAATAACCACAAAAACCATAATAATAATAGCAATTAACACAACCAAATGCATAAGATGCTTAAAAGATTGTAATTAATTTTATTATTTTTAGGCTTAATTAGAGAGCACAGTTTAAAATCAATAGTAACAAATTATGGATTTATAAGCACAAGTTCAAAATTTGCAAATTTAAAATCAAGAACTTTTAGGACAATTAAGTAAATATGAATAATAGTAATATTGATTATTTATTCATAAAAATGCATTCAAAAATTAAAACATCTTAATCATTATAATCATATAAAATCTCCAAAATATTTCAATTATATAATCTACTTTAATTGACATTTTATTGATAAATAACTAAGCATTAAAGTTATAAATATCATTATCAGAATCGAATTTAATTGAATAAGAGAATAAAAGATTTCCAGACTATTTATTTGATAACAGCAAACCTTATTAGATTAATTATAATTGAATAACAAAGAATGGATTAGATTTTAATACATTAATGGAGTTCTTTAATATTTAGAATTGAAAGATAAATCAAAATATATTTATTAGTAAGTGTTGCTTCTTGTAATAATGTTAATAATATTTATATAACTATTTAATGTTTGATAATTAAATAATTAGTATCCATCATGAGTATCCTCTAAGTTAATTATAAGTATCAATTATTGACAAAAACACTATTTGAAAAAGTTGACTCCAATAACAATTTTATTTAATATCTAAATGGCTATTAAATTTAAAGATATCTGCAAATTAATATATTTAGATTCTGAAAACCAAAATTATTATTTATATAATAATTATATTTAAGAAGTATAATGAAGAGTAATAATAAAAAAAAAAATAAAAAAAAAAGCTCCGCGTCCGGGAATTGAACCCGGGCCTCAAACGTGACAGGCTTGAATACTAACCACTATACTAACGCGGATTCTTAATATATATCTATATATATAATAAATAAATCCCAGAACATATATTTTAATAAGATTCAATATTCTATTTCTATTTTACAAATATGAATTTTAATATTTTTAAATAATAATTAAATTTAGAATTAATTCAAATCTTCATTACTTCAATATCTAAGACATCTCAGTTGCTTGGTTAACTGGCTGAACTTTAGTCAATTATAATTATTTTTCTTTATCGTAATGTCTAAAAAGTAATATGGCTGTCAATATTAATGTTAAACCACCCATACAAGCCAAAATTATCCATCCTATTATCATTAAACCTGTTGCTAATATCAAAAAAGCTCCAAAATACATCTAATTTAATAAATATAAAATTACATATAGTAACAATAACAATATACATAATTCAATTGTATTAAACCATTTAACATAACATGGTTTAATTCTGATATGAAAATATATAAGAATTAACATAACAATACTAGAAAAGAGCATTTAATATTAATATGCTTAATCTTAAAGATTTGAGAATACTGAGCTCATACCCAAAATTAACAATTTAGATTAAATATACAAAACTACATAATTAGATTTGTATTTTAAATCTAAAGAGTGATCCATATATTAAAATGTAGGTTATAAATAGGATGAGAGAGGGTAATAAATAATACACCCAAAAATGGCTAAAGTGACATACATGAAATGCAAATCACTCATGCATTCAACACTTGGTTATCTTACTAATGTGTAAGGATATGAACTATAATCACAAATGAATGCATCAATATAACTTTTCATAACAAATATAAATTATCCACTTACTATTTATATGGTTTTACTCAACCAATATCTTCTACTTTTATAGGTTGCTATAATTCCATTCTCATCAAATCCAAATGTATTATTAGCTATTTATTTTGCTGCCTCAAAACCCAAAATAATATAGATTAAACTCATAAAAAGTGCTAAAAAGAAAAATAGATTATATTCACTCCAAATAGCTGAATAATCTACAAATTCAATTGGATTAATTGTTTATGATTATCCAAACCATCCAACTTAAGAATCAAATGCTAATGTAGCCAAACCATATAAATCATAAATTCTTAAGAAAACAGCTATAATATTTGTGGATGTAAATTTTAAGATAAACTCTTAATCTTTTATTTTTTTATCAAATTTATTGCATTAATCAACTAAACAATCTCCAACTAATTCAGCTAATTATTCCCATTTTACATTTTAAACAATTTTATCTTATTCTGGTTCAGGTGGTGTTATTTTTTAAAATAATGAATTAATTAATTAACTAACAAGTTATTGTGTATACATTCTAGGTTTAATCCATAAAATTTCATTAACTTTAGAACAAAATGACCAAAATTAAACTTTTAAATTTTTTGGAACTTTATCTTAATATTCTCTTTCAATATTTTATTTTTTTTATTAATATTGTAAATCAATTTAATCATTACTTTATACAACTTTTTTTTTTTCTAATTTTAATCTTTTCTCTCCTTTATTATTAGGTAATTTAAAATTTTTTTAATGAAATGGTGTATTAGTATTATTTTAAAGTAATTTCAATATTTATCTAATATCATTATAATTATAAACAAATAGATGATATTTCTTTACTGCCATTTCCCAAATTAAATTATAATAATTAGTTTAATCACCTCTTTAAAAATTATCATATAAGAAAAGTGCAAAATCATTCTATGACATTGTAAAATCACCATCTTCAATAACTTTAAAAGTTTTATATTATTTTAATATTTCATCATTTCTCTCTAATTCTAAATATTCTAAAACCACATTCAAATTGTCTCTAAATTTTGTATATATTGCAGCCCAAAATCTTTCAGTTCTATCTCTATATTTTGTTCTTAATGCAGTATAAAAATCAATATCACTTGCTGTCTTCATATCTGCTTCACTAGGTTATATAATTCCTTATATTTTTTTAGCTTCTCTCTCTTTCCAATTTTCTAATTCTAATATTTCTACATCTAATTATTATTTATTTTTATTAATTTATTCCATTTCTTCAAAACCACATCTACAAAATACACATTCAAAAACTATATCTAATATTTTATGACTTAAATTATCTTATTCATCATCATCATTATTTGTAGTAGATTTCTTCAATAATTCTGTTTCATCATCTTAAAGACTACGAATATCTCCTCCCTTCTTTTTCTTAGATATTTGTTCTAATTTCTTTTTATTTTCAAACTCTGTTTTAGTTACCAATTATTCATCAAACATTCTACCTTTATCTACTCCTGGATAATCATAAACATTAACAGGATCACCCTATTTTAAATCATTTTTTAATTTAATTGGATTATTTTATTGAATATATCTTAAGAATATTAAAGTACAGATCTCTTCAGTTGATGATACTTTATGATTAGCCAATAATTACATAACAATTTTTAATACTTCTTTCTTTTTCATTTCCAATTATTCCTTATTTAATAAAACTGAATAAACATTTGAAATACAAGTGATTATTATAATTGTTATTAAAATTGTATAAGCTACAGCTAATTATGCAAATACAGCAAATTAATATGAAGAATTTTCATAAATATCTGCTAATATAGGAAATATTATTCCTATAGGTCCTATTACAAAGATCCACATAAGTATAATTATTAAAGGTTAAAAAAAATCTTAGTATTCATTAAGTTCTTTTTTTAAATAAATCAAAAAATTAAAATAAATAAATACTACTGGTAGACCTACAGCATTAGCAATTAAAGCATTTTTAGTTGTTTCACTATCTTAAGTTAAACCTATAGGTAATAATATAATAAATGGATAAAATATTCCACCTCTTATAAGATTATCAATCCTCTCCAAATATTTTATTTATTCATCTTTCTAATCATTTTAATGGTCATTTATTCTCACTTACAATGCTTTCTTTGTTAAAATAAATAAAACTGTTTAAATTACTAATAGTCCTTACATCTATAGAATTATATTATATTATTTACAGCTCCTTTTTTAGTTCCTGTTGCTGTTGCTGGTTCATTCAATACAAAATAGCAAGTAAAATAGAATCCCAATGTATAAAAAATAGAATTAAACCAAATTGCCAAATTAGTCAAATTCACATATTAAAATGCATAGAAATTTAAATTTAAAGCTTATTAAGGTAATTTAATTAGATAAATCATAACAACTATAAAATAATATATAATTAGACCAATTATTGGAATACACCCAATAATTATCAATACTATAGAACCATAATAGATTCCTAAATTATTAAAAGCATCTGATAATGTAATTAATATGCCTATTGGGAATGCAAAAAAGTAACAAGAAATTATTAAAACTAACATTTTTTAATTTCTTCTCCAAGATCTAAAATATGCTACAGTCAACCAAATTAAGGTTATTATTAATGGACATATACCAAATAATCTAGATATAGATTAGAAGTATTAAATATCATATGTTAAATTCCAGACTTAAATAGTTAGAATGCTAAAAATTGCACCCAATAACAATGAACTATACAAGTATAAATTCTATGGATTCACATTAGAATTAGACATACATATTCCAAAGGACATAAATATAGGTATTGCTATAAATAAGAATCCATATGTAACTGTTAATTCATAGTTTTAAATAGATTTAAAATAAAGCCATCCAGAATAACAATAGATTTCGAGAGTAAAATAACTAATTGCTATCAATATTGGTGCAACAGTTGTTAATTTTAATTATTTAAGTATATGAATAACTTTTTTATTTAATTTATAGCTATAATATTCTTTTTATATGTATGGATCTGGTTAATCTTTAAGTGATAATATTTTGAGATCAGATTCAATGTTTTCAGGACTTAAATTAAATAGTGCTTTAATTACGAAAATTGAATAGATTAGCATTATTATAAATATCTAAGGTGCTATTAGATCTGATATACTCTCTATTATATATGCAGTGTTATTGGTTTAAAGCAATAGAAAAAAAGCAATAATCTTAAAAAGTATGAAATATATAACAAGAATGCAGAAACTGCAATTAAATAAAGTAGCTATTAAAGATGATGATAATGAAGTAATAATAGAATTAAATCCTTTATTTAACAGTGAATTTATAAATATTAAGAAACTTAAAATACAAAATCCTATTCCAATATAATCATCTGAAGGTTCAGAGTAATTTGAAAAGGCATTTAAATGATAACCTAACAAAACGAATAATGGTATTATTATAAGAGATATAAACAATAAAATCCATATATAAGTATTCTTGATTTAATAACATCTAATGAATATAAATATAATTTAATACATTTACGAAAATAAAGTAAATAAGAATGCATATAAAGGCATATATTAAGCAATATCTGATCTTTTTGAATCATTTTATACATTAGAATTATTTTTTACATCCTACATATAGGTTATTAAATACTAATGATTCTGAAAGTACACTAAAATATGCACTCCAATATACGATCGTAATTATAATTTAATTTGTATCAAACTTCAACCTCTAATTAAAACAACTCCATTCTCTATATAATTTTTTTTCATAATCCAACCATTTTTTAGAAAGAGATTCTATTGCATTTTTTGCTTAAACATTTTCAGCATTTTCATAATTTTACAAAACTTATATCAATTCTTCAGTTTCTTCATTTAATGGACCTTAATAAACATATTGCTTTTCTTTGATTGTAAAGGTATATCTCCTCCAATTTTCAACAGATGGTTATGATATTATTTAAACAATTGATTAATATTCTGAACCTTATGGATGATTATTGTTTTCTCTTTCTTGCAAAATGCTCATTATTTTTAGTAATAAGAATTAAAATAAATATAATGTATCATAGTTAATCGAATTTTCTATATTTTTATGGTTTCTTATTGAGATACCTTATCTCTTCAGTATTAACATTTTTAATTTATAACATATGGAAGAGGACAATATAAGGTTGTCAAAGAAATTTCTATTTAAAAATTATTATAAAATTGATTATTATTTTTGTATTACTTTTTATATAATCATATTTCATATTTCTAATATTCTCTCTAAATCTCTTATATATATATATATATATAATAAATTTATATTATAAAAATATTATAAATCATTCATTCATTCTTAATTTAACCATCATATAAGTCATATTATCTTCTATTTATTTATATTCAGCTTTATGACTTAATTTTATTTCTATAATTTAATTATTAATATTAAATACTTTAGCTACCAAAATTATCTATAAATTATTAACTGAATTTCAATCCTTCAGCCTCTTAATCAGTTTCAATATATAATAGTTAAGTATTTATAAATATTTCAATTATGTCATTTATATCATTTATTTCAACTGCCAATTAAAATGCTTTCAAACTATTCTCTAATGCTTCTTATTGTTACATAGTAAGACTTAAACATATATGATAAGTATAACGAATTTATAAATTACAAACCATTGCAAAAAATTATTTATGTTACTATAATAATTCACCTAACAATGAATTTTCTTATAGCTATAGACTTCCAAATATAATTTACATTATTTTTATTAAATAATCATTTATCTAATATATTATTTCTTAATTATTTTATTAAATAACAGGTATTTAATGCAATTTCTTATTTATATCATAAATATCTAAAAGTTTTAAAGTTTATAATATTTCAGAAATATTTTACATATTTATTTATACCTTTTTATTTAAAGTGTAAATATACTCTGTTTAATTAAAATCAAGTTGCAATCTAATAATCCTAGTTTAAATATTTAAATTCTGAAGTATACCAGATTATTATTACAATTAAAAAAGAGTTGTTTGACACAAATCTTTCCTCATCAGACTTGATTAAAGTCTAAATAGATCATTTAAAGCAAACAACTTCTTCTCCTGAATATATTGGCTTATATGTGATCCCTCTTCATATTTATATTTTGAAAGATAATCTATACAATCTTATATAAACTAAATTCTTTGCTCTACTTTAGTAAAAGTATCAACCATTACTATTTGATGTAAATACACAATTCTTTATAATTAAGATTTAAAAATATTTAATATCTAATAACATTCTTAAATCGATTCTTAAGAAGCTTTTAATATTAAATCATGTATTTTTATCTATTATTCATCAATGATTTTTAAACCATTATATTTTTCATTATTAATGATTAAATTGCAAACACATATCTTAAAAAGATTGATTGGAATTATCTTACATCTATTCACAATAAAAGCTAAAAATTCCATTTTTTATAATTTTTCTTAATACACCTTTATTTAATCAAAATTATTAACAAAGACTATATCCTCTAAATTATATTTATTTCCATTTAGTTGAACCTAATATTAAATAAATTTTAAGTCTTCGTTTTCTTCTTAAATATTTACACAAATGTCTAATTAATTTATATTCATTAAAATAATATGATTTAATATTAATTCTTAATTATATTTTAAAAATTAAACCATATTAAAATTTTTTGTTTATTCAATACCATAAGAAAATGAAATTATCCCACACTAAACATATTTAAGAAGTATAATGAAGAGTAATAATAAAAAAAAAAATTAAAAAAAAAAGCTCCGCGTCCGGGAATTGAACCCGGGCCTCAAACGTGACAGGCTTGAATACTAACCACTATACTAACGCGGATTCTTAATATATATCTATATATATAATAAATAAATCTCAGAACATGTTCACTCACGTTATCATATATTTTACTATCTACTATAAATATTTTTGTTTTCTTGTTTTTTATTAAGTATTTTCTTAGAAAATAAATATTTGCATTTATAATCCTATACTTCTAAATTATTAAATAGTATGACTTATATTCTAGATTAATATGTCGTTTGATTAAATTATATAAATTTATTTACAGATTTGCATGAAACTTCAAAATTAAAAATAATAGAAAATCAGCTAAAAGGTGCTTTGAATTTTAATTAAAAAATGACTAAACCTCATAATTTATCATTAAAAGTTATAAAGATTTATTGTTAATTCAACTTCAAATATTTCATTTCATAAAAGAATTATTAATGATTCAGGAAGATTTAAGTAGATAAGAATTACAAAGTAATAAAGATCATCTTTTATTGGATATATAAAACCTAAGAATCTGAAATCAATAATATAATTAATCAGTTTGATAAAAGTTATTGAATATATGTGAATAACTATATATATTTGATATATGTCAAAAAACTAAAATGAAATTATTATAGTAAAATTATATAATTATATTTTAATGGATATTCATTTTAATTAATATTTTTACCTATGTGTTGTTATTCAAAAGTTTCATATATTTGTTATATAAATTAATTATTTATAAGAATTTAGGGTAATAAATTCATTATATTGTGCAATCATAATTTTAAGGTATTCTAATATCACCACTTACTTTATTTTCTTATACAATAGATTCCAATGATGGGTTTCTCCTTTCAACAACTAACTCAATTTCATTTGATTTAATCATATTATTTAATATTTTTCCATGACTTTTATCTCTAATAAACAATCCAATACCATCATTATCATTTATATTATTTTCCATAATTTCAGGTCTACTATCCTTTAGTATCATTATTCCATTACTTTTATTTTTCTATATATTATTTAATTTTATAACTGGAACTGCCGTTATACAAACAATACCATCATTCTATTGTATATGATAAATTAATACATTTTCAGCAATATTGTTTCTAAATATCCAACATTTACCACACTCAATTAAGAAAATACCTTCACATCTACCACCAAGAATTTTATTCTCAACAATAAATGTGTCTACTGAATTTGCTCCTCCTAATGCTATATTAGCTTTAATATTATCTGTAATTTCATTTTTTTCTATAACAGCAGATGATGTTTCAACTAATAAAACTCCTTAACCTAAATTTTTTGAGATTTTATTTTTAAATATAGAAATGCGTGATTCTGTATCTGCTTTGATTCCTGCTTTTTTATTATAGCCTATAAATGTATTAGATTCAATCCTTGTGAAATTATTTTATCCAGTGCAATGAACTCCATTTTCTTTATTTCCAGATATAGTCTAATTTGATTTAATCTTACCATCACATCTTAATTATTCAAAAACCTTAGTCAAAATTCCATCTGTAAAATTCTTATCAATTTTATTATTAAATATCTAAGGATCTGCAGACAATACTTCAATTCCAATAATATTTGTTTTAATTTCATTACCAAAAATTTTTGCTTTATTACCAATACCTACTTTAATACCTGGACCTTCATTGTTTTCAATTCTGCATTATTCTATTTATGGAACAGCATCTGCACCTACTACATGAATACCAACTTTTTTATTCTAAATGATTTTGCTATTCATTATTCGAACACTTTTATTTGTAGTAGCTTACTAAATCAGAATCCCTCCATATGTGTGATTATGAACCTTACTATCCTTAATTATTAGATCACCCAATTTTAGTAAAATACCAATAGTTTTTGCATCTTAGTTTTTAGATGAAGTTCCTTTTATTTCACATCTTATAAACAAGGCTTCTGCTCCATTATTTATTGCAATTCCTGGTAATATTCCTTTAAATGATTTTACAATAAAACTAAATTAGTAAATTAATTACTTACTTTAAAGCAATTAAACAATCCTCCATAAATAACTTACCACCATTTAATAAAACAACACAATTCATACTTGTTTCAATAGGTACTTTACTTACAAATTCTTCATCTGGATTTGATTCCATTCCAGCTGCACCATCCTCATGACCACCAAATAAATGTTTTGCAATTTCTTGTCCTTCTATGAGTTTCTCTAATTCTTCAACTTCTTCACTTGTGCCACTATGAGACATTTTTAATCCAATCAAAGTGCAACGCTCATCTTTTTTTAAATCCACTAATATTGTAGGTTTTGAGGATACAACAATAATTATATCTCCAACTTTTTCTTTAGGCTCTAAACGTAGGCCAGGCTTATTTATCAATATGTTTGAAGAATAAAGGCCTGGTGCTATTTTTATAACTGTGTTAGGTTCAGCCTTATCAATAGCTTCTTAAATTGTTTTATATGGCCCACTTTCTGAATCTACAATCAATTATTATTTTAAAACTCCCTTTATAGCATTGTCTTAGTGATTCATACAATATATATATATATATTTTAAGACTAATATAATTATATTTTGAAATTTGAATATTATTTATTTTCTATATACTAATGAGATTATTAGTCTTTCATTTAGTAATACTATGTAAATTATATTATTTACAATAATTGATCAATAAAGATGATATATTTCAACTTTTATTTTTTTAATAGCAATTAAATATTTTACACTATTATTCAAATTGAGATGATCAAAATATTTATATACATTCTTAGATATTCAAATTTAATGTTTAAAATGTTCTAATTATTCTATCAGAATTAATTCACGAAAATATTATTAATAAAATTTGTTAACGGAAACAAATCATAATGCTTGTTAATTAATCATCCAAAGTTAATAAAGAAAATCAAAACCCACTTTTGATTGTCAATTAATAAGAATAACTTAAATTAAATGGGATATTGCCTAAAAATCATTTTAATCAAGGAGTCACTAATAGATTTTAAAGCACTGTTTCTTGTTATTAATAATCATTAACAAAATGCACTAGCTCAAGATCATTATAAGAATAAATTGAAAGAATTGCTAAAAAACTTAAATAAAAATAAGAAAAAGAAAATGTTCAACAACCTATTGATTTAAATAAATATTCAATTGATGAAATGGTTGACATCCTAAAAAATGACAAACTATTACATATTAGATCCTTGTAATTATAGCCAAGTTCTAATAAAAATAAATAAAAAAGTCCAAAGAGTATTTTTCCTCCTCTTTAATTAAAATAGAATTTTTAGAGTTTTGAAACTACAAAAAGTTCTGAAAATGAGACTATTAATCATAAATTAGACTTGAAATCTCATTATAATTAAATGTCTAAACCAAAAACCATATAAAAAACTGAAAGTAGAGAAAGCATTAAACCTTCTGAAGATATAAGAAAAAAGAGAACTGTCTCATAAGTTATTGAACCTCCTACATAAACATTAACTAAAAAAGAAAGAATATAAAAAGCATTATAAAATTCACATAGAATTGTATAATTATGTAATTAGTTTAATAAAAATAATATATCAAATGAAGAATTACATGAATTAATTAAAACTGAAGGATTTAAATTGCAATTTGAATGTCTAGTTTAATTTAGTGATAATAATTTAGATTGCAGAACTTAATTACAAAACTTTATGAATTAATAAATTAAGAAATATACAGAATTAAGAAATGCTGAATTAGAGCATTAACGTATATATATTATTTATTGAATATAGTTAAAAAAGAGAATTTTCATTAAGTGCTTGAAAATAGTGTAAATAAATTAAAATCTAAATTTTGATTAAAAAAATGAGATATAATCTTATAATTTCAATATATCATTTACAAAAGACAAATACTCATCATTATATACAATTTTACTATTAATTTAATATACTCTCTAAATTTAATTTATTTTCCTTTCTTAATTAAAAAAATCATCATTATAATATCTTTATCTAAAACATACTTTTTAAAAATTTAATATTTTTGTTTTGTTTAAAAATTAACTCAAGGTACATACTTCTTTAAAGCTATTTTTAATTATAAATGATTCAAATGTTATTAATATGAGATTACTTAAAATTGAATTAATTCAATAAATAATTGATGTTAACTATTTTAAGAAGTAATAAATCAATAATAATTTAAACCCTCTATTTTTCTTAAATAGATATTATTTCTATTCATATAAGTTTTTATTATAGAATAGATTGAATTGTGAATCTTTTACTATTTATTTGTTACCAAAATAAATTAAAAAACTTATTCCTCAAAAGAAATAATTATTCATTAAAAAATAACTTTTGTTTCTTCTAAACTATTGATATATTTTAAGCTGATTCATATTATAAATATTTTTATGAAATCATCATATATATATTATTTCATTATTACCTGATAAGGAGTAAAATTTGATATAATAAGTCAATAAAATTACTGAAAATTTCCTTAAGGATATTCAATATCTTGAATTTCTTCTAAATAAATAATTTAAGAAAAGTATAAATGATGGATTTAAACAAATTTAAACATATACAAAACATCAAATTTATTCAGTTATGGGAACACTTAATCTTTTGAGAATTAGTGGAGATCTTATTAATGAGAATGAGCATCTATTGCTTGTGGAACAAGAAACAATGTCTTGTGCTTCATTATCAGAGTCTAAAGAGCGTAAAGAAAATATCTGTTTTTTCTTCAAGTCTTCATATATAAATTATTTCATCTGTGGATCAGTGAATAATTCCAACTTTAATTCAACACAGAGATATTTGAGAATACCTGACTCAACTTAGTTCAAAGCTTGATCATAAATTTCATTTTCCCTCGTATCATTCATTATAATTAATAAATTAATAATTATTTTTCTTTAGTTCTTCTCTTTATAAATTAAGTCAATGAATTGAAATAAGAATAAATTAAAGTTCTTATAATGATATTAAATTTTTAGATAAATATATATTAAATCAAAAGTAAAATAATATTAAATGGTTAAATTTTTTAATAGCAAATATTAGTTATAAATGTAAAAACGCTGATTAAATATTTATAAAAAGTTGTTTATACATCATTTATTAATTAATAAAATCTTAATTTTGGATCATTTAGCTCAAGTCTTTAAGAAACTAGATATATACACCTTAAATATGAATCAATCCTGAAATTAAAGCCTAATATATCTTAACATATTTTTCTATAATTTTACGTTAAAGTTTTTACTAAAAATACTTTTAAAAATATGTCATCATATATAATGTATTGATTATTCTTCTTAATTACTTTTGATTTTTAGATAATATCAAAAGTGTAAAGAAATTGAAGAAATATAGTTTATTCATTTATTTTTGAATACCATTTTTAAATTCAAGTGTTATTTTGATTGGAGTATAAATATACTATATAAATGATTAGAATCAAATTTGTGAAGCCCTAAGCTTAAATCATAATATAACTGATTTTTACGATAAATTTTCATATAAAATGTATAATATCAATATTAAATCAAATATAATTCTTTGATTAAATTTGATTCACTTTATGAATCTAAACTTTTTGATTCTTAAAAATCCAACTATTATCCTTAAATTTAAATTATTGTTTGATTTATTTACTCAATTTATTATATTTAAAATAAACACTGAGATAAATAAGAATTAAGTTATCATTTTAAACATATTTAAGAAGTATAATGAAGAGTAATAATAAAAATAAAAATAAAAAAAAAAAGCTCCGCGTCCGGGAATTGAACCCGGGCCTCAAACGTGACAGGCTTGAATACTAACCACTATACTAACGCGGATTCTTAATATATATCTATATATATAATAAATAAATCCCAGAACATATATTTTAATAAGATTCAATAATTTAATTATTATTAATCATATAAAATATTTATGAATTTAAATATCAATATCAAAAGTGCATTAATTGAAGAATTCAAAAGCATATTAAATAAACCAGATTTAATATACGATCATCATGATTATGAATAAATTCAAATAATATCAAACGAAAAGTATTCGTTATTAATAATTACAATTAATTCACATGGAACTTAAGATCAGAGAATTGAAATGGCTGAATAATTAATCAATCATTAAATAATGATAAATTAAAGATTAAGAAATCTTGGTTTAAATGGAATTTTAGTAGATATTATCAAATACGAGATTATTATGAATGATGATTAAATGTATATAATTTGCAAAACAATGAGACTTTCAAATTAAAAAGGTCAAGTGAATTTAGGATTAGCAAATTGCATTGAATTTTATACAGGTTTAGAACTAAAGGGTGTGAGACCATAAATAATTATGCATATTGAAGATTTGAGTATGAATAAAATAATACCCTTTACATTTATGGATGGTATTTTGAATGAAGACAATTATGAATTTATAGGATAAGTAGATTAATTAGACTATTAAAATAGTAATAGTATTCCTTATTCAAATTAATCTGCTATAGTTATAATATATAATGATCAACTTGTTTAATTCAAATAATTGAATGAAATGAAAGATATTCATATATTAAAGTATTTGGAATTGACTTCTGGTGTAAAAATTAGTGATGTAATAAAGAAATGTAGTAAAAGTATTGTAGATGATAAAATACATTATTTAAATTAAAATAATGAAACCATTGGAATAGGTGATATTGGAGAGAGAGGAAATGTTTAATTAAATATAAAAATAAAATAATAATGTTATACACTTACAGCAGAGTGGAATAATATGAAAGAGTTGATTGTAATTTATTTATGATTAATGAGAATTAAAGAATAGATGGATAGTCTTTTGAGCAACTTCCGAATAATTTGTTTACTCCTATAGATAATGCTATCTTGAGTAATTTTAACCATTATGAGTTTGATTAAAGAGGGTATTCATTAATAATAATTGTCTAAGTTCTTTAATATTTTTAAATTGTTCTCGTTAAGGGGATGTGAAAAACAAAGCCATAATAATAAATAAATAGATTAAAAGATAAATATGGTTTATTGCATTAAAAACATTACTTACAATTCTATAAATCAATATATAAAATGCTATATATTAAGATTAAAAATTATAACTTAGAACCTTATGTAAAATAAATTAAAAGATACCAATTTTACAAGTAGAAATACAAGCTGATCTTAAAGAAGAAGATTTTAATCTAATTTTGGATTAATGCAATCTTAATCCTAATTTAGAATCATTAATACTTGATGGTTCAAATTTTAAAGATTCCATTCTTTCTGGTCTCATATAAGGAAATAATCTTAAAAGCATTAAAGAATTAAGTTTTAAAGGATGTCCTAATATTACTGATGAAGGAATTTCTCTTTTGTAAAATTTTGGAGTTTAGAAATTAGATTTATCTTACACTTAAATATATTTATCAGTACCATAATATTTATAGATTTTAAATATATCATATAGTAAATTTAAAGAAGAAACATTATTATAATTATTTAGAGATAAATCATTAGTGAATTTAATATCTATTAATATAAGTGGATTAGCATCTGATAAACTTATTTAAGTAATTTTTAGTTGTCATTACAAAGAACTAAGAGTTTTAATTGCTAATGATTGTAAACTATCTTTATCTGTATTTCATTTTATTCATGATTCTAAACATGTAAAATAATTGGATCTATTGAGTTTTCAAGGATCAATTACAGATGTTGAAGAAAGTATCTTTAAAAAAAATGGATATGCATTGTTAGGAGCAAGCAAAACTAAATTAAACAAGTTGGATCTATCAAATTGTTATATAAATGACAAATTAATTTAATCTATGGTTGAAGCTGGGAAATTGCTTAAAAATCTTAGAGCAATATCTTTTTCTGGATGTAGATATATATCTGATAAATCAATTTATTTATTGTGTGATGCTCATTATACATTAACAAATTAATTAAAAAGTTTAGATATCTCTAATTTACCATAAATAACTGAATCTTCTTTGGAATATTTAACAAATAAACCTTTGAAGAATTTATCAGATTTGAATTTGGCTTATTCAACATAGATTTAAGCTGAACATTTAAAGAAAGCCTTTGATACAGGCAAATTTAATTAATTAAAATACTTAGGAATTAGTGGTATAAGTGAGAATGGAGGATAAACAGATATATTTAAATTTAGTATACCAGAATTGTGCACATATTATATCAGAAATCACTTATCTGAAATTTAATTAATAGAAATTTATACATCAACAAAAAATATTTAAAATATATCAACAGTAGTTTTAAATTTATTGTAAACTTAAATTCTCACCAAAATAATAACAACAGATTAAATTATTTTAGAACCAGAAACATATGATTTATTTAAAAGTTGTGTTGGTTGTGAACGATTACTTCTTAATAATAAACCACTTTAATTAGACAATTAAGATAAATGTGAATAGAAAAATTAATTAACAGCAAATTAATTTTATGAGAAATTACTCAAATAGAATCAGCATATAATTATTAATAATAATGAAATAAAATTTATAAGATTAATGTACAATTTTTAGACAATTAATAAAATTTGCTTTAAAAAAACTGAAATACTTGATAAAGATATTTTAGGTATTTGTTAAAATTTGATTTTAACTGAAATAAATATAAAAAAATGCAAAAAATTAACTTTTAAAAGTTTGATTTACTTATAAAAATTATCAGATACTTTGATTAATATAGACTTTAGAGGAACTATATTTGAAAATTTATATCAAACTTTAAAATATCTGCAATATTTTCCTTAACTATTATATTTAAATGGAGGAAAATTAAATATTCAAATGTATATTTATTAATATATTATTAAATTAGAATAAATATTAATGAATCAAATCATGTTATATAAGAATTATAACATTTACCCTCATTGTGGATGTAATTAGAATAAATTAAGTCTTTTAAATTAATTATACGTGCTCATTATATTTAAACTTTTAAATTTATATTTAAAACTCTTTCTTTATTGCTAAATAAAAATTAAGACCTTATTAAATAAATGTCTTTGTAACTTTATCAATTTAAAGTCATTTAAGATAAATCACTTTAATTATTTCATAATAGTTTATTAAATTTATAATAGTTATAAGATTTTCATTTAGGATTTTAAAGGTTGTAATTTATATTATATATATTTAGTATGAAGAATATCTCATTATTAACATTAAAAAATATGATTATAAGTTTGTCAAGTTTAGAATCTCTAAAATCACTCTCCATCAGTTTAGATGAGTATAAAATATTTTATAATTTAGTTGTGAATTATAATTTGTAGATGAAGATCTGTTTTTGGCATCCACTATATTTGAAGGAATTAAAAATATGAAATTATAGAAATTCAGTTTCTCATCCAATGACACTATCACATATGATCAATCAATCTTTTCAAGTCTATTTAAATATATTTCTGAGAATGATACTTTAAAATAAATTAATCTTAGTTTTCAAAGGTAAATAGTTTTGTATAATAATAAGACATGGTATAAGTAGAGAAAGTTTATCAGAATTATTTTAAGCTTTAAAGGAATTGAATTTATAAAGTTTAAGCTTAAACTTTGAATAAAGTGAAGTTAAATATACAAGATAAATTTGGGCAGAATTAATAGAGGTTTTAAGAATGAATTATAGTTTATTGCATTTAGAACTCAATTTTAATCATACATTTGAGTTAACTGATATGGACATTCTTAATATTATTAATGAACTATATAGTATGAAATTAACTACATCTTGTGTATCATTGATAGGGTATTTTGGATTTTATATTTTATATTTTAGTTGTTATCATAATGAGAAGAGTATTAAGGAATTCACTAATGAAGATGTTAAGAATTATTAATTTTTTATATGATTATCAAATAATCATAATGTCTTATATTTATTTATTATTAATTTTTTATAAATTATTTGAGAGTTGCAAACAAAAATAATACTTAAGAAAAAACATAGAAAAAGAATTAAATATTAAAAGACCTCAATAATTAATCATTTAGCTTATTTTATATGTTCTTCATTCCAATATTTCTATGTCTTTGGATCAGCATGATTTGTAACCATAGTTGGCTATCCAGGTTTCCATTAAGCAGGACAGACTTCTCCATGTTCATCTGTAAATTTAAAGGCTTATACTAACCTTAAATAATTTAGATTATTGAATACCTTAAAACTTCATCTACATTTCTACCTACAGGTAAATCATTAATGGAATAATGTCTGAGAATTCCTTTTCCATCTATTATAAATGTTCCTCTTAAAGCTACTCCAAAATCTGGATCTTCAGAATCATCTATTAAGACTCCATATTTTTTAGATATTTCCTTAATTCCATATTAGCAAATACCTAACTTAAATCTGAAATCAAAGGAAATTGCATTTCACCTAATCCTCCATTATTACGTGTTTATTTGCAATATTTCATATGAGAAAATTAAGAGTCTACAGACACACCTAAAATATCACATCCAATGGATTTGAATTCCTAAATTAGATATATCAATATACCTCAACTCTATCAGAAAATTGGATTATTTCTGTTGGACATACAAATGTAAAATCTAATGGATAGAAGAATAGAACAACATATCTATTTTTATAATCACTTAAAGATATCTAATTTTATAGATTTGTATACTCTTTTAAACTATTTATTAAAGTAGGCTGATGCTGTAAATGATGGTGCTTACTTACGCACTTTCATAAATTATTTTATAAATAATAATTCATTCTTTTTATATATGTCAATTTGCATCTCTTATTTAAAAAATATTTTCATTGAAGATTGTTTTAGTTGACCCATAAATTAAGAAGAATTTGAAGATGCTTCACTATATTATTATTATAAAAAAAAGATCAAAGAAAATCTTAAGAAAATATATTACTAAAGAATATCTAATTTAATAATTTATTAAAGATAAAATGGTACACCAAAAATAATAGTATTTAAGTTATTCATAGTATAAATAGTTTTATTATATTTCAATATGAGAATAAATCTGTAATCTATTTTGATATAGCTTTTAAAAAATGTTTTTATGATGATATGAAACAACAATTTTATTAAAATATATTCATTGAAATAATCCTATATGTTAAAAATATATCTAATATATTATAATATGTATAAAGTCAAATAATTAAAAATTAAGAAGAATTATATATATTAATTATAATGGAAAGAATTTTATTTGAATACACAAGTAAAATTATATGGCCAGAGTATAATTATATGAAAATACTGATTGAATTTTCAATCTTATATATTTTGTATACCATATACAAGGTGAGTGTAGGAAAGTATATAAATTATAAAGCATATACTAAAATTACTAGAATTGAAAAGATTAATACTGAAGATGAGGTTAAGAAACAAAAATAAAAGACTTAAGAAAAATAGGATAAGTAAGAGAAAAACTAGAAATAAGGAAAGAGAAAGAATTCTGAAAAAGAATAATAATAATAATCAAAAGATGTCTAAAAACAATAAAATAAATAGGAGACCTAATAATAAAAATAAGAGAATCATCCTCATATATCATATAAGGAATTGTTGAAATAGGAGAGACATAATAAATAATTATAAAATAAAGAGAAATCTAAATCATCAAACAAAAGTATATAATAATTATTATTATTTTAGTTACTCATCCATTATATTTATCGTCTGTAAAAGGATTCTCTGATTATATAACAGATTTTGCATATAATAATAGATATTTGATTGCAACAGGATTTGATAATAGTATAAAATTATTTGAGATGGAATAATTTTTCAAGAATCCGGATTAACCAAAATATTTATTTCATACTTTAAATGACATGCATGCAACAGCAATCTGTATATCAAAAAAAGAGGAAATTGCTTATTTTTCAGCTAATAATCAATTATTCAATTTAGAATTCTATCCAAAAGCTGAAGATAAATAATATTTCAAAGTAATTCCTAAAACAAAGAATTGTCATAAAAGTGATATTAATAGTTTACATGTTGATGAAAATGATAAAATTCTTATATCTACAAGTTCAGATACACATATAAAGATTTGGAATATGAAAGGAGATTTATTGAAGGAAATAAATACATCATATGGTGAACATTATAGTTCTTGTTTTATGAAAGGATTTTTAGTAGTTAGTTCTTGGAGTGTAGATACAAGTATCTATGAGATTAAGTTCAATAAGGATCATACATTTAGAACACTTGAAAAAGAAGAAGTCTTAAGAGGTGAGAAGACTAGTGTATTAGATGCTAGTTTAAATGAGCATGGAACATTAGCTACATTATGTAATAAATCATAATGTAGAGTTTACAAAATAAATACTGAAAGAAAAATTAAAGAAGATGCTAAGTTATTAACTAAAGTTGAACATCCAAATATCAGTGCAGCTGCAGTAAATGAAAACATTCTAGTAGTAGCTGCTGATGGAAGCATTCATATTTATAATAGAAATGTATCAATATCATTTTATTATTATAGTTCTAATAAATTGATCAAATAGATAATGCTGCCAATGGTGCTTATATTAAGAGAGTGAGAATTCATGAATTACATTCAAGTTTAAAGAATAAGAATTTCTATGTATGTTTTGTTTGGGGATAAGATGAAGAAAGAGTTAATGTCTTTGATTTTACCAAATATCATGAATGATAAATATATTAATATAAATATAATAGCAGAAACTATAAATTAGAGGAATCAAAAATAATGGATTCTAAAAACGAATTCATGTATTATTATTAATATACAAAATATGAAAGCATCTCTTGTATGCATACTAATTCTGGCTGTGGCTGCAGTTGATTTTGAATCATTTTAGTAAGCCTTAGAGTTTGATCCATAAACAATGTCAGGAGACAATTGTGGAAATGATGATTAATTCACATAATAATATGAAGCGTATTTCTTATTCATATGTTCAGGTTCTTACCTTGGATTTAATTACTTGAAGAGGGTGAAATTGAAATGTAAGAAGATCACAGTGTACTTACTTAAGCTAGAGATAAAATTAAATTAGTCAGAGAATATATTTAAGATTTGGATGAAGGTAATTTATACATTTGAATTTAGAACTTGAGTAGGAGAAAACTAATAATGTAGTTGAATAACCAACATAACAACCTACATAATAATCTGATCCATTACCAGTTTAACCAGAATAAGAATAAGTTTAAGAGGATGATGATGATGAAGAAGAGAATGATGATCCATTTGGTTGGGGAGCAGGTGAAATCCCATAATAATTATTGGTTGATAGCAAGAAAAAACATAATAAAAATCTTAAAGGACATGCTAAGGTTTTATTGGAAGTTATGAATAAGAGCAAATCACTTAAATATAAAAGCGTATTCATTTTATTTATCATAGAAAATCAGAAGAATTGTTGCTATGGCTACTTCATTAGATACTGATATGGGAACTTAAGATTTATAGGAAAGAAAAAATCGTAAATTAGAACTATGTGATTTAATTTTGGATGAATTAATCAACATGATTGAATTCTTAGAAAAAGTTATGAATGACTATGTATTCAACATTCTACTATCTATAGGAATATCAATAAGAAGCTTATGATATTTTCAAAAAGAAATAAGAAGAAATAGTAGAAGTTGCAAATGAATGTGGAGCAAGAGTGATATCACTTTAAGATACTTATTCAACAAGCTTTGTTTAAACTCAACCCTTAAAAAGAAATAAGAAATAAAATAAAGAACAAAAGAGAAAAAGAAAGCATTGAATGATAAATAAATGATACATTTTCATTTGCCTTAAGTGATCCAATATTACTCATATTTCTGGTATTTGTCTGTGTTCCTTCTCAAAATATCTTCTAGAGGCCCTAACATTCTTTTGAAACTATGTCGATCTAAATAGATTAATTTCACTTCGGTCTATTTAATGATATTCAAATTACTTCAGCAATTATATTAGCTTATCTTGGTATATCCTTAAGTAAGGCTAATTCTCCAAAATAATCACCTTCTTTATATTGAAATACTTTGACTGGATCTTATCCTTGAATTAAAGTCTTGGTTGCAATTAAATTGCCTTCTTCAATCATATAAAATATATCTCCTTATTCACCTTCTCTTATTATATATTCTCCCTTTTAGAAAGATGCACTCTTGATAGCATCAGCAACATGAGATCTTTCATATGGATCCATCATTGATAGAAGCTCAATTTATTTCAAAACATTGACATATTTTTCTCTTTTTCTATGATTCAAATATAAATAGGTATACTTCATTGCTGCATCTTTAACAATGTGATTAAAGGTTTATCTATCCAATGCAAATAAAACACTATTAGTTTTACTTTAAATAGATGCTGCCCTAGGAGCATTATACAACAAAGCTAATTCTCCAAATGACTCTCCAGGATAATACACTTTTAAGAATTTGTTCTCACCATCTTTAGTGAATCTCTTAAAACAGTTTAATTCTCCTTGATCAACAACATATAAATTATCTCCACTATCTCCTTATTTGATCACCCAATCATCTACACTAGATAATTAGATAGGCAATCTTAATACTTATAACTTCGTTCTTCCATTGCATCTATTACAATATCTTTTTCTCTGTTATCTAAAGATGCAAACATAAATGATTATGATAATCTTTTGCTTATAATTTCCTTCTATTATTGAGATTTGACAATCACTCGAGGTTGAAAAGACTGAAATTTTATAATTATTTATTCACTTCTTTTCTATTGTATTATCCATATGCTTCAGCAGATATTGAAGCTCTCTATTTACGAGCTGCAGCAGGTCTTTTAGGTAATTCAATTATTTCTTCATCTGATGAGGATGATTTGCCACTAGGTTTTTGTTTTTATTTTACTATTTCTCTACCTTTCTTATCTAACCATGCAATTGACCAATCAATCTCAATATTATCAAAGAGCTTACCACATTCTTTGGCTACTGAGCTAAAATGTCTTCCATAAGTCTCTATAATAAGAAAACCACATTTTCTTAGGCATATTGCTTTAGCTTATCTGACTATTAATTCATTTATTGGATAATTATTTAATCACAATATTTCCTTTACTTTCTTTTTATGGAATTGTAATAACAAATTATTTATTTATAATAATGCAAAGTGATGATAATGATTGGTAGAAAGTTGTCTAGACTACAACCAGAATTGATTAATAAATAAAGAATATTAAAATGAGATTACAATCAGCACTTACTCAATTAATCATATAATCAGAAGAATAAAATAAAATTACTAATCCAGATCCAATCATTCAAAAAACTAATCCTCCTTTGATAATTCAACATAATAGTAGATCAATAGATAAGAAGGATAAACCTGCCTTAAGATAATGTGCATCTAAATCCCCTATTCGTACTCCAGATACTGCTGAATGTCCATCTCCAATTTCCCCCTTTTCAAATAATTCAACCCTGAGAATTCAATTAAAATAAGCAGAATTACTTAGTCCTAAATATTAAAATATATCTGATAGATTTCATATTGGAAAATTCTTAGGCAAAGGAAAATTCAGTGATGTCTTTTAAGCATAGTATATCTTTAAATTAAGATAGAGAGAAAACTTCAAAGGTTTTAGTTGCTTTAAAAGTGATATAGAAAAATGTTATTAGTAAATATAAAATGGAAGCTTAATTGGCACATGAAATAAAAATACAAAGTTACCTTAATCATCCTAATATCTTAAAACTTTATGGAGTATTCTAAGAATAAACTAAAGTAATGGTACTTATTTGAAAATAGATTATATTAATACTTGAATATGCACCAGATGGAGAACTATATAAATTATTAAAAAAACAGCCAAATCGTAGATTCACTGAAAATAAAGCAGGAAATTATATTGCATAAATTGTAGAAGGCATTTCATATATGCATAAAATGAAAGTTATTCATAGAGATATAAAACCTGAAAACATTTTAATTAGTCTAGTATTTAAATTGTTATTCATTTTTAGTAATTCTTAAAAATTGCAGATTTTGGTTTAGCAACTTATTCTCCTGAATCAAAACCAAGGTAATCCTTCTGTGGAACTATAGATTATATGTGTCCAGAAATAGCTTCAGGATAGGATTATGATCATTCTGTTGATTTATGGTCTATAGGAATTTTAGCATATGAATTAACTACTGGAACTACTCCATTTTATTAATCATCTAAAGAAGATACAATGAGAAAAATTATAGAAGGAAGAGTAGATTTTCCAAAATATGTATCAAATGAATTATAGGATTTTACTAAATGTTGTTTAAGAAAAGATCCATAATAAAGACTTAGATTAGAATAAATGGCTATACATAAATGGATATAAATGAATCATTAATCAGGTGGTTAATATGATAGAATGTTAGTACAATCTTTGGTGACAATTTTGAAATGATTAATAAATATTAGCATATAGTTTTTTAATATAATTTAATAAATATAATAAACACATTAAAATACGTTAAATTAATTCATATTTTATCAATCATACTGAATTCACTTATTATATATATTTATGATATTTTAATTAATTCATCAGAGCTACTACTTTCAACATAATTATTTATTTAAATACTATTTATTTCTTAGTATTTAAACATTCAGATTGAATAACATAACATATTAACTAAATTAATAAAAATCAGTTTTTATTAGAACGATTATTCATCCAGATTAAGATTTGAGTTTACTATTTATTCATTATTTTATTTAAAACATTGTTATTGTTTCCAATAAATGATATCAGTATTTGGAATAAATTTAATTCCTATAATGTCGGTATTTGTATTATTTTATATCAGTAATTACAATATTGCTTATTTTCATCATTCAAAAAAACCTTTGATTATTTTAAAAGCAGATTATAAACTTTATGAGTATCCTTTCATTTAAACATCAAAGCTTATCCTTTAACTCTTTTGATCTACTCAAATTTTCTAGATTATTTTTTTATTAAGAAACAAGTATTTACATACATAATTTGTTTGAGTTTAATCAGATACATTATCCATTTTATATAATCAAAATATTCTCTGAACGATTTTTCAAAATAATGTTTTTATCTAAATCATTAGGTATTTGAGGATCATTAGGATTCAATATGATTCCTAGTCTTGCATTTTCTTTCATTTCCTCTTTTGAATAAAGCAAATTATCATAATTATTCTCTTTGTAAAATAAGTGATTTTTATCTTTTCTCAGTTATAGTAATCTAATCCAAAATCTAGTTCAGTTAACTCAAATTCTAATTATTTTCCTACATTATTAGAAATAGATAGATTAATCATATTTTGATTTGTAATAAAGACTTTTATTATTATGAAGGAAATTAGCTTATGCTCATATTATATAATTAAATTTAAAATATATGGACTTAAGAATTGAGTTGATTATACATTTTATCCATAAGATTTTTCTAGTAGTCTAATGATAATATTAATTATCATTTACAGATATATTTTTTGATTTTGATCTCGTATAGATGATCATCCAGCTTCTCTTTTAGAATTTGTTTGACCATTAGTCATCCACAATTCCTTTTAATTTATTTTTAATCAATATCTTTAGTATTTCTGAATCTCTACCTATTATTTCTGATCTTATTTTATTCAATTTATTGTCTAAGAATATCCCCACATTGTTTTTTATTGATCTAGTCTAAAGTTGGATTGTTTATAGAAATATCAGTTTAATTTATGTAATTAGGTTATGATTATGAGTTAATCATATAAATTTAATAATTTTCATATTTCTATTTCTTTAACTTTTGGCTTCTTGTAAAAGCGTAGTTGAGCATTTGATTCAGGAGGATAAAATGGAGCTTATTTACCATAATTCTTTGGTAATGGTGCACCAATATTGTCATCTGGAATATATTATTGAACTCTTTGTTTAGCCATAGTCTTACAAGAAAATGGTTCAAACATTTTATCTTATTATTCTTTTTCTAATCTTTAACGTCTAACATTAAATAAATGATTAACCTATCTTCTAAATATCTTATTTAAGCTTTCTATTATCTTAAATATTCATCCTCATGTTCTGGTAAAGGTGGTAAACTTTTGTCTAATCTTTGTCTTGCTTCTTACACAACATTTTCTAATTCATCTTTTTCTTATTATAATTTAATTGCTGTTGCCTGATACATTGATAATTCTGCTATTGTAGCCATCATTTTCCTAGTTAAATCTTTTAATTTTGCTTAAAATTCATTCACTTTTTCTGATAATTCAAGTGTTGATAATCTTCCATCTAAAGCTTATTTTCTTAGTTTTTCTGATAAATTTGTAATTTCATCTAAAATTAATTCCTTTTCTAATAATTGTTCTTTTTTATTATTCAATCTTTCTTCCAAGACATGTATTTTTGCATCTAATGCTTCTTAATCTGGATCTTCACCACCCAATTCCCTGAATCTTTATTAATTATTTGGATTTTCAAGTTCTTCAGAAAGTTAAGATTCTTTTTTTTTTTCTAATTCTAATTCATCTTTTAATTAAATAACTTTTGATGATAATTAAGGTATTTATAAAATATCCTTTCTTGCTACATCTATTTTTCGTTTTTATTCTTATATTTCAATCTTTATCATTCTAATATCATCTTCCAATCTTTTTATTTCTAATTCTCCAGATTTTAAGATGTTATCTTAAATGTTACATTTTTCATACATTATACATAATTCATCATTTCTATCTATCAATACTATACCTGTATGATTTCTTGATTCACAAACTTACTCATATTATTTTCTTAAATTTAACATATCTTTTTCTAATGAAGATATGATCATATTTAATTTCTATATTTCATTAATATTTTAATCAATGATTTCTTTTTTAGCTTTCCTTTAATATTCTAATTTATTTAATTTTGCATGACTTCTATCTTTCTTATGTACTTCTACCTGTAAACAATGTCTATATTCTAATAATGTTCTTTCCTTTTCTTAAGACTCATTTTTTAAAATTTCTAATTCATTTTATAATATCTTAATTCTTTCTTTTAATTCTGCTAAATCTTATGAACTATTTTATATCATATTGACATATTTATTTCTTGCCTATTTGACTTCTTCATATAATGATTTATAATTATGTTCTTTAGCTTCTGTTTCTTATGCTTTTTTTTATAGATCCATAATTAATAATTCTTTAATTTTAAGTTCTTCTCTTGTTTCTCTTACTTCAGCTAATGCACTTGATGCTTTTCTAGCCATACTTTCTCTAGTTGCTGTTAAAGCTTTGACTCTCTTTAATCCTTCAGCTTCAAAATTTTATAATTCAATCATTTATTTTTCAAATTTTTTAATTTCATTATCTACTTTAGTTTATTCCTATATTTTTTCTTCTGCTTTATCTTTTACTTTTCTAACTCTCCCTTCTAACATTGTATATTCTTCAGCAATATTTTCTCCAATTTCATTTTGTTTTTCAATTTCATACTTTAAATTCACAATCTCTTTTTTTATATTTTCTAATATCATCTTTTATTCATGTAAAGTATCATTAATTTATTGCATTTATGTTTATTATTTTTTTAATTCTTTTTTATCAAGATCAATTGCCTTTTTTAAAGAACTAACTGTATCTCTATGTCTTCTGATTTCTAACTAACCATTTCTAATTTCAATATCATTAGCCACTTTTTAACTACTTAAATCACTTATTTCTTCTTTTAATTTTGATGATAGATCATTTTAAATGGCCTATTCTCTTTAATTCTTTTCTGTAATACTTTTTTCTTCATCTATTTATGTTTCATATTCTTATAATTTTAATTGTAACTTTTTTAGTTCCATATTTAAATCATCAATCTATTTATTCTTTTTTCCTATATCATCTTTATATCCTTATAAATCCTTTAACATAATTTTATTAGCACTCTTTAACATTTCTGCATTCTTACTAAAACGATTTGGATCATCCTTTATTTTAATATATTCATCATTCAACTTACTTATTTTATTAAGTTTCTCATCATTCTCAATCTTTAATTATTCAATCTTTTCTATTTTTTCATCTATACTTTTTTATTCACTCTCAATTTTTTATTTATATTCTAATAATAAATCTCTCTCTCTTTCTATTTCAGCATCTTTTTAAAGCATTTCAGGTAATGCCTTACTCTTAGCCATTTTCTCTTATTCAGATATTCTAGTTAATATTATAGATTTTTCATGTTCTACTTCTTCACATTAAAATTATTTAGCATCAATCAATTATTCCATCATTTCATATTCTGCTTCTGTTTTTTTTAAACTTGCATTTAAATTCTATGCTTTTTCTTATGCATTAGCCTAAAATGTATTTTCGAACTTAATACTTAATCATTTAAAGCAGTTTCGAGATTTTATTTCTCAGTTGCTAATTGAGTTTTTAGTTTTTTTGATTTTTCCCATAAAAAGTGATGATTCTTAAAGGTTTAGACAACTGTATCATGTAGTTTATGAAACTTTTTTTTATATGAATCACATTGCTCTTAATTGATTTTTCCTTGTCTATAAAATATTATGGAAATTAAACTTAAAAAGATCAGTGAGCATACTAAGGGCAACATTACTCTATAAATCCCTTATTTCATCTGGTACTTCTGCCATTATTAACTTAAAATAAATATTAAATATATATATAATGAAAGCATCAAAATACTAAATTGAAAATAGAGATTATAATATCATCACCTGTGTGGATTTTAATAAATAACAATAATCCTTACCTCCATTAAGAAAATTGGGTTAATCATAAGATCATCCTTTTCCAAGAAAAGCAAAATTCGAGTTAGCTTAAGAATAAGTATAAATGCAACAGACATAATCCTTCAAAGTTAACAATTCTCAATAGGAAATAAAGTAAGTATAACCAGGATCGATGATGAATGTACCATCAGTCAAATTTGATTTTATTTCTTTTACTCAGGGAAAATAATAACCATTTCATGATCTAAAGTAGGAATTGAAGATCTTGCACAAGAAAAAAGTATCATTATGAATTGATAACAAAGGGTGGAATGGGTGAAATAGCTGATTTAGGTGGTTTGTGTTATCCAAATTTCAATAGGGAATATTAAGATAAATTTAAGGAAAATTAAACTATATTTAGAAAACAAAAAGGAGATTATCCTGCAGTAACAGATCCTAAATTCTCGTATGGACCTTTTATGAAACCTTTTAAAAAATACAAGTTTTGATAATTCATTATATTATTTTTCATATTAATAAATTAAATGGAAACCTAAATTTTAAGATAATATTTAAGTTCAAATGAGACTTACTCAAAAACAGAAGAAATTAAACTCAAGATCTTATATTCTGATATGTGACATTTTCATTTTAAATTCTAGTTAGTTTATTAAATAAGTTTAAAACTCAATAACAACAATTATCAAAGATCCATTTGAAAGTCCAAACATAAAGCTAATGGCTTTAAAAGTATAACTCCATCAAAAATTAGCTAAATAAAGAGCTTGTGGAAACTTTCAATAGCAATTATATTTATACCCTCTAAAAAACATTATTGCCTGTACTTGAAGAAATAGCATAATATAAATATACATCAGATGATCCAGATAGAGGAGTCAGTTATTTTTTAAATGGTGAAAGTCCAAATTAAGGTTTATATTATAATCAAAATAATGTTAGATAATAGAGATTTACAAATTACTGGAGAATAATTTGTAAGAGTTGTATTAGAATGTATAAGAGTTTGGAGTAGATGGTTTCCTCTAGATTATCAATCATATTATTTAAGTTCTTTTAAGATTACCTATGAAAAGTTAGTAAAATTGGGAGTTAAGTTTCCTAAGATCATTTATTTTGATAGCATTGAATAGCATATACCTAATTAATTAATACCTTTATCAATGATTATTTAATTAAGAGAACTACTCAAAAACTAATTTAATATCTCAACTAAATAAATTAGAAATTATCTAGCTATGAATCCTGCTCATTTTTTTTATCAACATAAATATAATACTTTTGGAGATTTTTTTCATTAGATTAAAAATAAAAATCCTATTCAAAAGAAAAAGGTCTTAAGAAAGGCAACTTTTCTATTAGAGAAAGAATTTGAAAATCTGGAGACTTTGAAAAAGGATCCCTAATATAACCCTATTTCATAAGAGACTTTGTAAATTGAAAATCTTTGTTTACAAAATTTATATAATGCTTTTTCTATAAAAGTTCCAGATCTTCAAACTTAAGTTATCTAATTATAAAATAAAGTGGCTAGTTTAGAAAAACAACTTTTAGATAAAGAATAAAAAATAAATTAATTGTAAAATGAATTATAACAATTATAAAAATAGTTTTCGATCAATATTAATTAATTTTTAACATCCAACAATTTATCAAATAGTGAATTATTTGAAACAGATGTAAATTAATTCTTATAATTAGATTACAAAATTAAAATTACATTATGGAATTTATGATTAAACTTATGAAATAGAAAAATTAAAATCTCTTGTTTATAAGTCTGACTTTAAAATAGAAGAACTAACTGATGAATTAAATTAAACTATTAGAAAAAAGAATTAACTTTTTGAAGAAAATAAAACTCTAAATTAAACAATATTAGTTTTAGAAAGAAGACTTTTATAAAATACTAAGCAGCCTTTAAAATCTCTATCAACATAACAATGTTTAAGTGAATATAGACAAAATACTATGACAAATATAAGCTAAACAGGTACAATTGTATAAAAAAAATAAAAGAGTTCAGAATTTTAAAACACTTTATTTTTATCATTAAGACAATAACTATTAGGTTAATAATTATATATTAAGACATTATAAAGCCAATTAATTAAGTTTGATAAATTTTTATTACACTCTGGTCATACTAATTCTATACTCTCTTATCATACTGCATCAACTTAATATAAAGGTAGAATTTGTATCTAAATTTTTAGTTCCTATGTTCTCTCCATTATCTATTTCTTAACCTAAATCAAGAGGATCAAAAGAAATCACTTCTCCGTTTGTAGATTATGATGGCAAGATATTTGCTATTATTCCTGATGCCTTTACAGTCAAATTTAGATAATCATGCTTACTTAAAAAAACAATATTATACTCTGATGATAATCTTTAAATTGGAGTTCAAACTAATTTATAAACAAATTAATAGCTATTAATTAATTTAATCTTACACAATAGAACCTAAGAGTAGATATATAATTGTTGTATTACATATTAAAAAAATAAGAATCTATCATTTTAGATTAATCCTCTTAATATTCAATAATCCATAAAAGGAAATGAATAAGTATCCTAAAAAGTATTTATTTAATTTGAATAAATTCCTTATTAATTATTAGAATTTTAAATAAAGTATACAAAATAATAATAAGAGTATAACATAAATATTTGTCTTCCTTGCACAATAAATAAATTTTTCACTTTTTTAGATGTTCCATAAGAAACTCCAAAATCATATTTTTATAATAGTAAACTCTTTCAAACAAGCTTTTAAAATCAAATTGGATAATTACTTCCTGAATTCTAAATTAATTAAATTAATGAACAGATTGTTGAAGCTTTAGCAAGAATATAAATTGAAAAATCAATATTTTTAATATCAATCTCATCTAAAAATCATTAAATGTAAATTAAATTGAATGGAAATTATTAAGATAAGTTAGTGGAATGTATAGTATCAACCTACTAAGGGTTGTTTATGAAGCGATGAAAAAAATTGAATATAATTATTAAAATTAGAGAATAATAATTATTAATGTAAGAGATCTAGATAGGACTAGTCTTATTTGTTTCATGTTTAGCCTTTTTCCTTTTAGGTTATTAATGGGCAATATCAAATTAGAAATCTTATTATGATAGTGTATTATTTTCAATATCGTTTTTAGCTTGGATCTGAGGATGATGAATGTAAAGTATAAGTTATTTTCTTTAGAAAAACTTGAATAATAATTGAATGAATATAAGTAAAAAGAGGAGCAATACATCAAATAAATATAGGATCTAAAAAAATAATTAGGAATGAAAACTAATAGTAAGAATACAGATATTTGATTATTAATTAATTATTTATGAGACGTGTGTAGAATAAATTTATAATAATTATTTCATCATTTTCTATTTTAAAATAATGTTATTCTTGTTATACATTTATTATTAGTTTCTTATTACTTTGTTTGGTTATATTTGAGATTGAATTAAATTTCATTAATAAATAAATAAATATGGCATAGGAATCTAATTATGGTGACGTAAATTAAGATATAAATCCTAGATTATACTTTTATGTGGAGATCTACATGTAGGTACAAGAATGTAGAAGATTCATGAAAAAATTGTTAATGTTTTAGGAGTAAATAAATTATAACATGTACTTTGCACAGGAAATGTTGGAAATAAAGAGACTTTTGATTGGCTTAAGTAAATTTCACCAAATTTTCATTGTGTTAGAGGCTAATATGATGATGTATCTATCTTTTTTGATTTAAGGAAAACAATGAAATTCATAATGATCAAAAAGTAATTTAAATAGGAATATGGAAAATTTTATTGATTCATGGACATTAATTTGTTCCTTGGAATGATGAAGAAACAATCAGTGTTTTTTTAAAAGAAAATTCATGTGATATTGCAGTGTTTGGAAACTCTCATCAATCATTAATAAGCAAATTTGAAAGAAAATATTTTATAAATCCTGGAACAATGAGTGGAGCTTATGGATCAATTAAATAGTTAAATTATTATTTATCATTAGAGATGCAATTATTTAACCTGAATTTGTCATTCTAGAATGTTTAGGAGATGAAATGGGAGTTTATAAATATAAGTTAGTCAATGGAGAATTACTTATTGAAAAATGCACAATTACAAAATGAAAGAATATTTATATTTTATTTATTTATTTATAGTTATGTTTTAGTTTAACTTTTATTGTTTTAACATTTCAAAATTTAATTGATATGAATATATATACTATTGTAATCATTAACTTCTTTTTTTTATTTTATAGATATTTTAAAATAGTATTTATCTGCTTAATTCTATCAAATAGATATTTGAATATTTATTTTTAGAATAATAAGAATTATAAAATATTAAGCTATTATTAATTCTTCTTAAAATAATTGTATTATATTATTATATTTTTAATACATTTATGAAACAAAGTGAGCAAGTTCTTCTTGCATCCTAATAACCTGGGTTGATAGATACATCAACTAAAAGATTAATATCCAAATCCTCTTCTTAATTTTAAATGCCTTCTTTTTAATAATAACCTGTTGTTACTAGACGCATACATAGGAAATTAGTTCCAATGGATGGTGGTATAAAATAAACAATAATATTTAGAGGCTGAAGAAACTGTTGTACAACCTATTCAACCACCTCCATAACCAATTGTCCATCCTGTACAATAAATGATTTGGCCAGTTGCAGTTTAATTTAATGAAGATGATGCATTAGCAAAAATTAGAGAAGAAAAAATGTTGGCACTTCTTGAAAGATAATCTGAAATGCTTACAAATCTACTTTAGAAGTATAAAAGATTAGAAGAAGATTAAACTAATAAAATATAAAGGAGAATAAAAGAACTGGAAAGAGAAAATGAAGAAATATGGTAAAGGAGAAGATAAAATTATTTAATTTACAATGTTTCATAATCTGTTGATTAAAAATTAAAGGAGTTTAATGAATTTTAAATGAGACCATTTTTAGACTAAGGTTAACCTGTGCTTTTAAAACCAATTCATTAGGATGATCGATTATTTTTTGATAAGAAAAAGAAGAAACCAAAGCCTAAAAAGATAGTTGAAGTTGATGATGGATTGGTCCAAGATCCAGATACAGGAGAATTGTGGGATCCAAAAACTGGAGAAGTTGTACAACAGCCCCCTCCTTTGTAATAACCATATTGATTATAATTAATTGTTATTTTAATACTCATTCTCACTTCTTATAAGAATATTAATAGGATAAATTAAAAATATCACCTCTAACTATTAATTCAATAGTATAACATTTATCTAATTGATTATTTTTTGTATTAATAATGATAATGATTACTTAATTTATAAGAATTTATTAAGAATCTTATTTATACATTATTTATATAACATAAACTTAATCATAATAAAAAGTTAAAATTAGTCATAGATGTTGATATAATTTATGGTTTAACATAAATACTTTATAACTAATAATTAAACATATTAAATATATTATGTATAAATTTAATACCTATATAGTTGTATTTAGAGTTTGAATATTTATTGAATATTATAAATAAGATTATTATAAGAAAGTTGGTAAATTAATAATTGTTGTAAGTACTTTTATATATATAAAATTATAAAAATAATTATTAAGCATTTAAATTAAAATAACAGAAATCCTAATCATACAATTTAATATATAAATATTTTATTAATTATATGTGTCTAATATAACCTCTTATTTAATAATTTTATGGATCTGTGATTGAGAATTCTTTTTCAATGAACTTAGATCTACTGATTTGAAGTAAATAATATGATCTGTTTCATTAGTTGTTTATTAACTATGCAAAATCAAGTTTTTGTTTGATAATATAAAATTTTGATATGAATAAACTTAACTTATATAATGTTGAAGTGATGTGTTTTATTCAATTTGTTGAATTATTCAGCTTTGTCATTAATAGCATGTTGAGAAATAGATAAAATTATAATTATAAAGTAATGTAAAGATAGTTATCAAAATAATTCAGGAAATAGAGTCACTATCTGAAGAGACTTCTGCTATTATGTCATCATATATATATTTTTCTGTTTCATCAGTAATAACACGCATTTATTTGTTTTTCAAATATTTAGGTTTTCTTTGTCTAATAGATTTGATATATAATTTGATTTCAGCAATAATTTTCTCAGACTTTTCATTTTCTTCTGATTTATAAATAGTATCAAGGGTTTGTACAAACTTTGAATCATGATTAATTATTATATCTAAAAATAAATGATGAATTGAGACTTTTTAAATTTTCCTTTTCATTAGTAGTGATAATCTAATTGGCAGACATCTATTGGACTATCTTAAACACGTCATAGTAAAATTATTATTACAACATTTTATAATAAAAACAATCATTTATATTAAATACTTATTGATCCAAACTTTTGAACATTTAAATCAGAAATCTTCTCAATAGTAAAAGATTAAATATCAAAAACTAACTAATAAAATTATACTATCTTGTAATAATTTGATTTCTCTTAAAAAAGTGACATTGAAGTATTACCGTAATTAGATAATTCTTATTAGATCTCTCTAGATGGTTATTCTTTGATAAAAGTATTATTTTTAAACTTTTAATAGAGTATTCACTCAGGTTCCTATTTTTAAGATAGAGAAATTTGATTTATTGTTACTCATATAATTAATTTAAGTAGATTTCTTCTGGATTCATATTCATTACTTTAGATAGAAATTATTTTAGTAATTTGAATCATAAAGACATAAAATCAAATGTTGAAGTATTAAATCTTAATTACTTAGTTAATCTTACTGTTCTAACTTATATTTATTGATAAGATATGATACTAGTTTTTACAATATTGAGATTCTTCATCTTACATTTCATAAAATACAATTATATAATTCTGAATCTTTTGTTTTTGATTTTTTGATCCATCTCAAATCATAATTTTTTTTTAGCGATTTATTTGATATAATATTCTTCATTACATATAATTTTGGTATCTATATTGATTTGCAGTTGTTCTAATATATACTTATATTAGTTATAAACAACATCATTCTAGATTTTTTCTTGTTTATTACTATTAAACATATTTTCATCCTATTAATGTAAAATTTAAATACATTCTTTTACTTAAATATTCAAATTTGTGTAAATCTATTACTTTAAGGAATTGAATTAAGGATCTGAAAATATTCATTAATACAAGATGGAATAGAAATTTGGTTGGTATTTTATATTTACTAAATTTAGTTAATTCATGCTATGTAATATATTGCAATAATATTCAATATATATAGATTAAATAAAATAAATGATTGGCAAATAAATCTTTCGTGCATTTTCATCAACCACAGCTCCATATGTGTGGGTTAATAAGCACACCAAAGTCATATGCTAAGGTATCACTGGTAATTAGGTATACAGTTTATTCTTAAACTAGGGCACATTCTAAACTGAATAAGCATTGAACTACTTTACAAAAATGGTTGGTGGAGTGTCACCAAAGAGTAAATGTCAATCTTATTAATTTAGAGGCTGGAAGTACACATCTTGGTTTACCTGTATTCAAGAATTGCCAAGAAGCTAAATCAGCCACTTAATGTGATGCATCTGTAATCTATGTACCTCCTCCTACAGCTGCTGCAGCCATTATTGAAGCTATTGAAGCTTAAATTGGATTAGTGGTATCATACATTATTTAAATAAAAAGGTTGTCATTACTGATGGAATTCCTTAACATGATATGATTAAAGTTAAACATGCACTCAGATCTTAATCAGTTACACGTGTTATTGGAGTATTAAACTAATAAAATAATATAGCCTAATTGTCCAGGAATTATCAAACCTAATGAATGTAAAATCGGTATCATGCCAGGATACATTCATTAAAATGGAAAAATTGGTATTGTCTCAAGATCTGGTACACTTACATATGAGGCTGTTGATTAAACTACAAGAGCTGGTTTAGGATAATCAACAGTTGTTGGTATTGGTGGAGATCCTTTCAATGGAACTAATTTTATTGATGTTTTGGAAAGATTTATGGTTGATCCTGAAACAGAAGGTATCTAATTAGAATATATTTATTAAGGTATTGTTATGATTGGTGAAATTGGTGGTGAAAATGAAGAAATGGCTGCTGATTGGATTAAGAAAAATAATCCTAAAAATAAACCAGTTGTAGGATTTATTGCTGGTATCACAGCACCACCTGAAAGAAGAATGGGTCATGCAGGAGCTATTGTATCAAGTAAATATATTATATTATTGATTTAATAGAGGGTAAGGGAAGTGCACCTGAAAAGATTAGAGCACTTGAATAAGCAGGTATTAGAGTAGTGAAATCACCTGCTTAAATTGGCAAAACCATGTTGGAAGTCATGAAAGAAAAGGGATTAGCATGAGTTTATCATCTAATTTTTAAGTAATATTTTTATTTATGAATAATTATATAATTCTCTCTAATACTTAATAATTGATACACTCTTAATGTTTAGTAAAAATGAAGTTAAAATTATAAAGGATTTTCAATTCTTAATTGAAATCAAATATTTTATATGGGAATAGATAATTAAAAATACCTAAAATGAATTATTAATCAATATGAGGAAGTTTGATGAAATCCATCAAATTAAAATTGCTAATCAGAATCGTTAATATCAAGAATAATAATATAATGAAGGATGATGCTAAATTAAGAAAAGTTTTATTAATTGACATTTAAAATGTTCTATAATCTAAATATGAGAATTTCTATTAATATAGAGTTGTAAAATTTACTTTTGATTTAAAATCTTATTGACATTAGATATTTTTATTTGATATGAAATTAAAATAAAATTCATTTAAAACAATTTATGAACAAAATTGACTTTGAAAATGTTAGAGATGCAATAGATTTATTATATATACATATATTTTATATTAAAATAAAGAGACTTTTATTTTAAATTCTTTTTTCAAATTTAACCCCAGAGATCTTCCACTGATTTTTGTTTTTATTTCAGTTTGGAACTAAAATATTAATATAAATGAAATACCTTTAGACAGGAGATTAATTTTATTTAGGTTATGGTTTCATTTACATTAATTTGACTAATTATCCTGTTGATTTAGCCATTTAATCATTCTATTTATTTATTAAGACTATTTTATTTGGAGAATCACTTGTTGATTTACTAAAAGAGTATTGACCTTTAACATGATTTCTGATTGGTTATAAGCCTTACTTTAGCATTCTTTATAATTAATTTAATTCTTTAGCAACATTCCCTAAGTTTTATTCACTCTATTCAGAAGTTAATTATTCTAATATTCTATCAACTGATTTTCTTGCATTCTCAATCAAAGTTGTTTATTCTTAATTTTATTTTTTCTTCAATTATTCTATTTCATTTTTACTTTTCTCTAATTCAATTCTTGTTAATTTCATATCGAATTAGAGTTATTTATTGATTTCAATCTAATTTTTAAGTTCATAAGATATAAGAGCATCAGATTAGACTTATTAATTAGTATGTAAAGTTTATACAGGTATAGATTCCAGTTTTTAGATTTATAAATCATTTTAAATATCAACAACCTTTTCTTTGTTATTTTATTTTTGATTTTATAACATTAAAGGAATTTCAATTTTATGTTCCAAAAATATTTCTTCAAATTATTCTAATCTAATTTACTTTAAATGAAGTTAATCCTCATTCTCTTTTTATAATTTCTCATAAACATCTAATTCTTCCTATAATTGAAGTATAGTTTCATCTCTATCATTTAATCTATTTGTTAATGCTATCATAATATCTCTTTATTTTAATAATAATTGCTTATATTTATCTGTTTAAGCTTTATCCTCTTCAATTGATTATCTTTCTTTTTCTAATTCTGTTAATTTTTCTTGGTATTATTATCTTATTAATCTTTATTACTTCTCTAAGGCACTTTAAAATTAAGGTGTTTCTTCTATTTTTTATCCACCTACTAACATTTAAGAATTTAATGCTGAAATCTTCTCTTCTAATTATTTTCTTAATTCAGTTTCTTTAAATAAATCATTAGATCTTTATTCATAAGCAGATTAAGCTTCTTATTTATCTTCTAAAGCCTTTTGCTTTTCTTTTTCTAATTCATTAACTAGATTTTCTAGTGGTTACTTAGATCTCTCTTCTAATTCTTATTTTAATTTCTAAATTTCTAATTAATATTTTCTTAATAAAGCCCCTTGATCTCCATCTTAATTTACAATTGGAGTGTTTTTAATAGTTTTTGCTCTATTTGCAAATTTCAATGTTGATAATGATTCTCCAAAGGCATCAATTGCTGGTGATATCATGGCCATAAAAGTAGTCTTACAATTTCCACCAAGAGAATCTTCTAATAATCTTGTTATTTTAGAATCTCTATAAGGTATATGAGGTTTAGCACCTCTATTTTCAGTTAAAGCTGCAATGACATTTCCTAAAGCAGACAATGATTAATTTATTTTCTTAGATTCTTCTAATCTTTAACCTGTAGCTCCTGTTACTCGAACTCTTTCACTTCCAGCCAAATCTACCAAATTCAATTTACCAACTTTTGCAGATTTTCCTTCAACTTTCTCTTCAATTTATTCAACTGTAATTATGAAAACAGCATGACTTCTTGAACTTGTATCATTCATTCTAGTACTTGCTGTCACTCTTTTAGCATTACCTTTACGCATTAATTAATATATTTCAGCTGGACCTCTTACTGCCCATTCTGACAAATTTTCAACAAAAACTCCTCTCTTTTTATCTTCTCTTATATTCAATGTTGGAGAATCTCTTAATAAATCATTAATGTTTTCATTATATATTTACAAATATGATGCTCGAACCATAAAAGTTGTAGATGAATTACTTTTCATTTGAATGTGATTAAATATATTATGCAAAGATCTTGGTATTATACCTAATTAATCAGAATTAGGATTGAAACTAAATCCATGCATTGTATATGTTTTTCCAGTTCCAGTTTGACCATATGCAATTATGGTTGAATTGTATCCTTGCAAAGTTGAATCTACTGATAATGCTGCTGTAGTATTATACACTTATTCTTATGTACTATCTTGATCATATACATAATCAAATGTAAATTAATGGAGAGTGTAATTAGATGGATTAGATACATATTATTCTAAATCTTCATCAGGAACAAGTTCTATTGCATGATAATCAAATATGCAAAGTTATAAATTATCTGGGGCAACCTAAACAGTTGAAATGAATTTGCCATCACGAATTTCTCTAGCCATTGGTGGACGGACTCTTATAACTACTCTTAAGTTTTCATTGTTTGGAGTTTAACCATTGTTTTATTTCATTGAATGAACTTATAAATTTTATTTTATAAAATAAAGTGAAAATGGATTATTTTTATTAATATTTTTATTTCATATATTTTTGTGGATTTTATATTATAATTAATTTTGCGCGACGTTAATTATTTTAACGAATAAATAATGGAAATTAAGTACAACAGATCATTAAGTGGAGTTCCTGAAAATCAATAGTAATAACCTTTAAAAAGAATTACTAAGACCTATATAGAAAACAGAGACCCTGTAAGAAAGAATCTAACTATGTTGTATAATGAAGGTAAATCCATTAAGTATAAAACAAAGACACTCAATAAATCAATAAGTCAATGCTAAGTAGTAACAATGACTTAAGAAGGAAAATGCTTAATTAAGAGAGAGTAAAGAGATCTTTGAATCAGGATGTATTGGAAGATAAAGAAAATGTACCCCAACACAAAGGACTTACAACCAAACTCTATACTCTACCTCAAGAATTATAGAATATTACATTTAAGCCAAAATTTGATCACACTATTCAAGAAAATAAAAATCTGTAAAAGTTTTACACAGATGAAATATTTTTCTATTTAAAAGAATAAGAAGTATTTAACAATAAAAATTATTTAGAAAAAATCAACACCATTAGAATTTCTAAAAAATCATACAATTCCTAGTAATTTAAGAGCTAAAATGATTGATTGGATGGTAGAAGTACTTTGTTCTTATAAATGCACTGATTAAACATTTTTTGTAGCAGTGAGAACTTTAGATTTCTATTTTGCAAAAAATGAAAAATAATTAGAAATATCTGATTTACATTTATGTGGTGTCACATCTATGTTTATTGCTGCAAAATATGAAGAAATTCATCCTATGAAATTATCTGTTGTTTATGAAAAAATAGGTCATAAAAAATTAACAACTGATTAAATAAAAAAAAGAGAAAGTGAAATATTATAAACTATTGGATTTGATCTAGTTGGTGGAACACTTTATGATATGTACAATCTAATACTAACAAATTGTTTTATTGAATCTAAATTACTTGAGAAAAATTACAAATATTTAAAAAAATTATGTTTGTATCTTTCCAAAATGGTTTTGTATGATTATGAAATATGTGGCAAGAATAATTATACATTATTATCTGCTGCTTTAATATTTGTTGCATTCAAAATAGTTGAATAATTAGAAACTACTTTTAATGCTGATAGTTAAGTATATAATTTTATTTATATCAATAGATTAAAGATGTTGCTTAAATTATTTAAGTTGATTAAGATTAGTTAGTAGAAGTTGCAGCAAAAATCTTAAATTTAGCTAAAAACTTTGAGAAACACTTTCCCAATTTAGAAAATTTAAAAAAATTTAATGGATTTTAGTTAGAAGATGATGAATAATGAAATATTAATATATATTACTTTTATAAATAAATATGTGGCAAACAAAAAAGAATATTTCTAATGTACTTCTATATTTTAATAAATCAATCAGCTTTCTTAGTGCTTTCAGTTGTATGTTTTTCACCCTTTCCTTTTGTTGATACTTTGGCTGATGCCTTTCTTGCTAACAATTATTTTCTGTCTTCATTAAGGTAAGGTTTTGTGATAATGCATTATGATGGTCTGATTGGGATTTAGTATGGCATTCCTACAATAACAATTATTAATATACCATTAGCTTTAGTTCTGGTGAGTTTCTCAATTTGAATAACCCATCTCTTTCTGTAAACTGATGAAACTTTACCCTTTGTTCCCTTATGTGTGCCTATGCTCAAATTTACAATTATACCCCTAACAACAGTTACTTCATCATCCTTTCTAACAGGCAATGCTCTAACATTGTATTTCTTTCTTAAATCTTTAGAAAGATGAGCACTCATTAATTTATATCTAATGTTTGATGGTGCACCTAATTAGGCTCTTCTGCCCTTTCTTCTTTAACTTGAAACTTCGATGTGGGTTTTCATTTTGAAAAAGATTTAATTAAAAATTAATTTTTTGTTTTTTCTTCACGAATTTCATGCAATATATTTCCAAATAATACTTTTTTTATTTAAATACTATTCAATAGCAATATTATAAAATCTACCTTATTCCTTTTGTAAAAAAGAATTATTTATTATATACTTGTCTATATTACTATTATATAATTCTTGATTAAAATTTACTCTTAATAATTTATATAAGGATAATTAATATATATATTACTAAACTAAAAACAAGGTTTTTACATCTCCCCATTTATTATTAGGATAATTTAACAATATTTTTAATTAAAGGATTTATTTAAATGAAAAATATAATCTTTAAATTAATTCTGTTAATCAATTAAAAATTGCTCTAATCAATAATTCTTTAATGTATATATCAATTATAAATTTTTGGAATTTTTGATTAATAAAAATAAATAAAATCCTATTAAATAGATTTTTAATATATTAGAATTGATATAAATAAATATATAGTTTTGGAATATTGAAATAAGTGGATAATTATCAAAAAGATGTTTTGATTTGTTTATAATATAAGATTTGTTTCAATATTCAATCATAAAAAAGTTGATATATTATTTCAATAAAGAATTTAAATCCATATTATCAATACACATATTCAATTTCTCAATAAATATTCATAAAATATTTTATACATTTTTTATTTTAATAATTTAGATTAAAAAATGGATATAAAAATATTGGCACCAAATGTAAGAAGATATATGAATAGAATTAATTAATTCTGAATGAAAATAAAACTCATGCACCGAATCCATAGAGTGTTCTTCCTTATCTCTTTAATGAGTAAACAACATCCATAACAGTGACGGTCTTTCTTCTAGCATGCTCAGTGTATGTGATAGCATCTCTGACAACATTCTCTAAGAAACTCTTTAAAACATTTCTTGAGTCATCATAAAGGAATGATGAAATTCTCTTGACTCCTCCTCTTCTAGCTAATCTTCTGATAGCAGGTTTTGTGATTCCTTCAATTGAAGCTTTGTTTGGTTTTCTTGCATGTCTCTTTGCACTTACTTTACCTATTCCTTTTCCTGATTTTCCAGCCATTTTTGTATATTTTGAATTGAAATTAATATAATTTAAAAGTGGAGGTTGTATATAGGATAAAAATCCAAATGATGCAAAAATCAGCCAATCAAATTTTATGATAAAAATTGATTTTTATTCATTCTAATATTTATATTATGCCTGTTTATTGTTATTGTTTAATTGAATGAATATAAATTGATCAATATTTGAGTTTATTTTGATTCAAATATAAGCATTTCAAATTTTAATTATGTTTTATTTACATTAAAATTATAATTAAAATTAATTAATATAGTAAATAATATTTAACAATTAAGGTTCATTTTTATTAATTATCATCATTATTATTAATTTTTGCTCTACATATAGGACATGAATTATTAGCAAAAAACCATTTTTCAATACAATTAATGTGAAAGAAATGTTTACATGGTAACAAAATACATTATTTTTAAAATGGACATAGACATATTGAACAAATATCCTTTGGTGTAAATGAATGATGAACATATTTCAATAAAACATTATGATTTTTCTTTTTTATTCTGAAAATCATTAGTAAGAATCTTATAACTCTTGGAAATGAAATACATATATTAATAATTAATCTAATTATTATGTCAATAAGATTGATAAAGGAATTAATAAAGATGAATAATAGTATAAGGTTTAAGGTTATGATAGTTAGTGTAAGAGGTAATGTGATTAATGCAAATTCAGAGTAAATTAAATATGAATTAATATAAGATTCATAGAGAATGAACCTTATATATAACACATAAATCAATATTGTTAAAATTATGACATTTATTACTGATTTTATATGTAATTTTATAAATTCCTTAAGTATCTACTTAAATGTTAAATTTGTAGCTATATTTAAATCCATTAATTTTATTTCAACTCTATTTTCTAAATCAATAGATTTATTCTATTTTAATAAATATAAGAATATTTTTCTAGTGATTGTAGATTTTAATCCAATATACTTTATTTGTTTATTTGCTTAAAATATTAGATAGGTAAATGTCAATAATTTGAAAAATAATCCTATTGTAATATAAATTAATTTGAATTCTAGACTGATAATAAATACAGTCAAACAACTAAAAAATGTAATTGCTTCATAAAAAGTGAAAATGATAATTGCAGTTTATATTCTCTTTAAAAATTGTTTAGATTTTGATAAGCATTCTGATTCAGTGATGGATTAAGTCTATAAGTAATTCAAAAATAATTATGAGATTTCTTGAATTTCAGGTAGACCAACATCTCCAGATGTATCAAGTTTTTCAGAATAATTTTGAGAAAGTCTTCTATGGCTCATTAAATTAAATTGATTGCAATTTAAAGAAATATTTATATAAAAGTGTTTCAAATACTTGTTTATTTTTTTGTAAACATAGTATCACAAACTTAAGATTATGCATTGATAGAATCTTATGAGTTTCCTAAAAGTTACTTAACATAACTCATTTATTTTTAATATTTTTCATGTGCTTTTTTTTACATCATAGTGACTTAACCTATTTTTTGAATATCCTTCTATTTAACACTTTTCTTTTCGAAACTTTATAACATAATTTTAGCTATATAAGAAGATCTTAAAAGTTCTTTGGCAGTGGGTCTTTTTGAAGGATCTACATTCAGAAGAGATTAAATTAAATTTACTAATTCTGAAGTATATGTTCTTTTATCAGAAAGTGTTGGATCAATCTAATCCTAAATCAGTATTTCCTATTACAATTTTCGTTGCTGTATTTTATCAAGTACTTAATCAAATTAATCACCGTCAAAAGCTCTTTTCAATGTACACATTTCAAATAATATACATCCAAGTGACCATATATCTGAGGAGTATGTATAATCTTAACCTTAACTGATTTCTGGTGATAAATAAAATGGACTACCAGTAATTGTCTTAGCCATTTTATCTTCTGATAAAATCTCGTAATAAATTATTATATTACTTTAGCTACTCCAAAATCTGCTATCTTTAATTGTCCATCCTCTTTAATTAAAATATTTGAACTCTTCAAATCTCTATGAATAACATTATTTTCATGTATGCAAGCTAATCCCATAAGTAATTAAACAAGCCATTATTCAATTACCTTCTAAGTGTATCCTCTATTCTTTCCTTCTAATATTCTATATTAAATAATATTCCATAGATCTCCCTCTATTTTTTATTTAATAAGTTTGTACTTTAACAATAATCCATAATAATAATAATTGATTTTTGATCTTTGAAGCATTCATAAACATTAATGATATTTGGATGTTTCAATTTTAATAAGATATCTAATTCTGTATTGGAACATTCTCCATTTATTTTTTTTGCTGCAAATTCTTTTAAAGTTGACTTTTCCTATATCAAATAAACAATTCCTATAAGATTAATCATTATTTATTACCAAATTAACCTCTCCCAATTATTTTAATTTCTTAGTAACATTATTCATATTCAGATAATGGCCTTATCATCAATTATTATAAATATACAATAATATTAATCAAATATAAAACAGCACTTTTTTAAGAATTAAGTCTTATTACGGTAGAAATTTTATTTTATCCTTATCATCATAATTATCTCCAATAAAATTACAAAGACAATGTGCATAACGAACAGGTGCTGGTATTTTGATAGACCCTGTAAAATTATAGAACAACCAACATAATTTGAATGTCATTATTTTAATCATTTACTCAATACCTTATTTATTATAAAATATAAATACCTGGTAAATCTGAATAAAGAACCTTATAGAGAGTTGGAGTAACAGTTCCTTATCTACTCAATTAAGAGATTAAATAAAATTTCATAGAATCTTCATTCGTAATGTTTTTATTATCAATTACAGTTCCTGGAGGTGGATTTTCTGCTCTACCTTAACCTCCAGTATAGAATTTTGCAGAAACTCTTTTGTTACAGATAACCAAAGTAAGTGATATATCATTTAATTCTAATTCTTTTAAAGCTTGTTTATATTATGGTAATTCAGTTCCTAATACAGTTTTTTATTAACCATCACTAACTCCATCTCTATATATGATAACATTCTTAGGATAAATTTATAATTCTTATTTGAAAGCAATTAAAGCAGCCTTCAAACATTATTATAAATGTTAACAAAATTCACCTGATGTTACAACTTAAGAATAATATCTACTAAAATATCTATTAATTGTGCTACAAAAGGCTAATTGACTTTTTCTTCCAGTCTTTTAAAAAATATCAACTCCACAAATCATTGTCGGTTAATTTGTAAATATACTAGGAATACCATCTAATGCCCATGGAGTTCCTCCTATTTTTGCATTTAATTAAATTAAAATCTTATTTACAATAGATCTTGTATTATTTTTTAACGTTTTTTCTATAATTACTTAAGAAGCACAACCAAATTTGGCCATAGATATTCTTTTACAAGCTTTGTATAATCTTGCTTTTTTCTTTTATCCTGGTAACAAAAATAATAAAAAGTTTATCTTATTATTCATTGAATCAGCTTCCGCCTTTAATCCTTGTAATAATCTTTCTAATTCTTCTTCTCTGTCTTAATACATTTTAATCACTAGTGGTTAAAGAAAAACATCAAACTAAAATTCTTATCTAGCTAAATCAAAGTTTTGTATGAAAGAATTCATTGCTGATACTCCTGAATTTACATTATATATAATTCCCAATAGTAATTTTTATGTAGGAGTTTAATACATTTAAGTTTAAGTTTATCTATCTAAATTTGTTTTGCTATCTCCTAAATTTAAACGTAATTCTCCACCCATTAACATATTTCCAGGATCTAATTTATAAGCTTATATTTAAACACAATCCTTTTTTATTTCTAATCCCCATTCATTCAATAGTTCCTTTTATGAATTATCCTTTTTATTAATAATTTTAGTATCTTAAAGTTATTTAATAAAGTCTTATGCAGTTCTCATTCTTACATCTGCAGATGGTTTTGTTATTTCTGATATCTTTTTCATAGCAATAAAATCCTAAAATATATAAATCTAATTACATTTCTCATTTCATCAGTTAATCCAGTCATTTAACAAAGAGAAGGGATTAAAAATATTTCTTTTTCATTTTAATCTCTTCTACCTCTGACAATTGCTTTTAAAAGAGGTTAATTAGAATTAATATTTTAATTATACTTTGTTTTGTAATAATTTTCAAAAGTATTTGCTTCACCATTTTCATTTAAAAATGTAGATTTTGGATTCATTTAAACATCTATACCAGATATTTAATAAAACTTTTTATTATAAGTAGTCATCACAATCTAACCAATAAGAATATCAATATTTTGTTTCTATAAATTCAATTCTTCTAATACAGATCTATAACGAAGTATTCTAAATGCACAATCAATTATTAATTTAGGTTTAAAATTTTATATATTACTAGCTTAATAAATGCATTCTACTCCTGGCCAAATCTAAGAATTAAATAAATATATTTACTTCTAAATTGTTTTCTTTTTATTTAATTGCTCTTTAATTCCAAAAAAGTTTACTACCTATTTTCCCAATAGAAACCATTTAGAATTAATTTCTAACTACTTATTTTATTAATCTAGCAATTATTTAATTCTTGCTTATGTGATTTTCACTTAAACGACCAATTAATTTAATAGAAACTATATGTTATGCTTCTTAATTGATTTCATCTATTCCCAATATTTTTGATTATCCTTTTTCAATTCCATCTATTATTTTAGGAGAGTATATTTTATTATCAATACTCATATAATTTCTAAGCATTTCTAATAAAATGGTTTTATGTGCTTTTAATGCTGCTTAAATTAATTCTGGAGTAGAATTTTAAATTTCTAATTCATATTCATAAATTGGTTTTCCAGGAAGTAAACTAATTTCATGATAATTAGTCTTTAGCAATATATCTTGAGGTTTTTGAATCATTAACAAACAAATAAATTAATATTTCCTTGTTATTTCTCATGTTAAATACAATAGAAATTTTTTTAACTAAAACTTAGGTGTAATTTTGTGAACTGAAATTTAAGTATTATTCAAAAATATTAATTAATATTAATGCAATACTTTTTAAATTCTTAATCATTTTATTGCCTAATAGATAATTAAGACAAGATAAATTACATGTTAACTCAATATTCATCTGCTTAAATTGATATTTTTTTATCCAATTATTATATTCATTATATGTCTTTTCATTGATACTATAATTTTAATTATATTTATTTTAATCTTTTACTATTAAAATTTAGTTTAAATTTGAACTAAAATTCACTTAAATCTAGTATTCTCTACTTTCTATATGCTATTATATATGTTGTAGTATTATAAAGTTGAGTAATAATATTGTGAATTAGCTGAATATATATAGTTTGAATAAGTAGATCAAACTTCTATAATAATTAAAATATTATTAATCAGAATTTAAAAATAAAAATGAAATAATCAAATTTTTTCAAACAATAAAAAAATTCATAAATTATATTAAATACCTTTATATTGATTTAAATTAAACTATTTTTAGAATGGAAGATGATTAACTTGAGCCTGAGTTTTGAAATTAAATAGAATTTTATATTAATCAATTATATCTAAATGGTAATTATTCTAATTTTGATAAAACATAATATTTTATAAAGGAGAAAATGATTCACTTTTTATTTTACTTTCTTATAACTACTCTAGGAATGATCAAATTAAACATTAATAATGAATACACGAAGAAAGGATAAATATATCATTTGAAGGAATTTGAATATTATATAATACAAGAAATAGAAAATGGAATTATGTTCTTTTCAATTGAATCAGCTGACACTAATAGATATCTTTTTATAGAGTAATTATAATGTCATATAAAAGATTAATATTTGAAACTCCTAAAGATGGTCATGTGAATTTGTCCTTTACAATAACTTAAAGCAGGCAAACTTCAAAATATGAAAATAACACAATATTAGCAACATATGCTGATTTAAATGGTGATTATCTTCATAAGAGTTATCAAAATATACTTATACCAGCATATTCATATAATTAAGGTGACAGATTTTACATTAATATTTAAAAAAGAGATGAAGAGATAACATATAAATATATCTTAAAAATAAGTAAGAATACTAATATTCCATGTCCTAATAATTGTACATCAAATACTTTAGGTTTTTGCAATTTTGGTATATGTGCATGCAAAGATGATATGATTGATTTGGATTGTTCCAAAACAGGAATTCCCATAATTATGGATAATTAAATTGAAAATATGTTTATAAGTGGAACAAAATATTTCTATTTTTAATAAAAGACTTAGTTAGAAAAAATTTAGCTAGATTTAGAAATTTCAAATATGTTCCTATCAGAACATTCTTAAATCTTTGTATATATAATGTTTGAAAACTATATTTATGGAGTAGCTACTTCATAATTTAATAATTAGTCTTTTTCATTTTATTCTAATCCTTAATCTATATATTAATCAGAGATTATAGATGTTTCTAAATTGAATAATAATCCAGATTTATTTAGGTACTACTTTATTATTATCTAGATTTGATCGCCTATTATTAACAATTGTTGTTCCAGGTACATGTTAGTTTAATATTAATATCAGTCTTCCATCTGAAGATTCAGAACAGTAAACTAATTAAATACTTATTTACTTATTTTTACCACTAGGTGTCATTATACTGATAGTGATTATAGTTTGTATAATCAAAAAATGTAGAGGAGTAAGGCCAAATTAAATTGGGTTAGATGACGAAAATAAAAAATAGGGAATTACCTTATAATAATTTAATGAGTATTTGAAAAAAACAAAATGGAAAGATTTATATTAACATTATCCCAATTCAGAAAAAAATCTTAAATCTAGTTCATCTGAATCTTGCGTTATTTGCACAGAAGATTATTAGAAAGATTCAATATGTTTAATGACACCCTGTTATCATATATTTCATTATAAATGTTTGCAAACATGGGTGGTAGATAAATAGAAAGAATTCTGTCCCATTTGTAGATAAGATTTAAATGAATAATCATTATCAAAATTTGCATAGGAAATAAAAAACAAAGAACTAAATTAATAATTAAAAAAAAGCGATTTGTAAAACAAAAATTCAAATTGGTAAATTGAATTATAACAATAAATGCAAACAAACTCTTAAATGATTTAATATTGATTGAAATTTTTCTAAAAGCTTAAGAATTTATAATTAATTTAATACTTATTATAAATCAATAAAAATATATAAGTAATCAATAATTAATATTTTAATTAATAATAAAAATGATTCAATAATTCTTCCATCTTCCTTATATTTTAATTTGGTAATTTAATATCTATAATTATTTTCAATACTTTTTATTTATCTTACTCTAATTTGATAAGGATATCAATTAAAATTTAATAAAATTTCTTTGATTTATCTTCTGCATCTAATTAGTCTGAATATATAAATCTTTGTATTATTCTTTTCCAATTATTATTTTTTGTTTAAATTTTTAATATTTTCTTTAAAGTTTTATTTCCTTTTATACCCTTAAGATTTTTTTTGAATTATTTCTTAAAAGGATCTTACTAATTCTTAAGTAAAAATTATCCCTTAATGATTTAATTAAAAAATAAATATCATTTCGAATCATTAATGTATGTATCATTATAATTCATGTTCTCTTAAAGAGGAAAGTATTTATTATTTAGGATCATTTGATAAATTGTACTTTGAAATCATATTTGTTATTATTAATATATAACTAATTTATTAATATAATTTAATAAAAAGGATGAGGCCAATTTCATCTGCTCTTAAATTAAAAACTAATGATAGTTAAGAAAAACGACTCAGAAGTGCAGTCTAATTCAAATTAGTAGACTCTTAAAAGTATGAATAAGTGAATAATTTTGGATAGATTAAAGAATGTGCTTATAAAACAATCACAAACTTCATAATAGTCGTTATCACAACAATCAAGATTATAAAGTGGAACAACTTACAACACAACTCAACGAACTGGATATTCTACACATAGAATGAATGAAGCAGAATATGATTCAGGTTCTAACTCTGCATTTAGAGGTCAAATTAAAATGAGATCAACTTTTCATTCAAGCAGAAATAATCTTATAAGAAGAGTAGACTCTTAATTCAGTTTAGACAATAAATAAGAATCATCCCCTTAAGAAACTAATAGAACTGCTATTCCAGTACCGAAAAATAGACTATTTCAATAAGCAAGTAGATCTCAATAGAAATAATTAATTGTTACATAAGAAAATATTGATTCTAATGAAGTGAAAAGAAGAATGAAATTTGATCCTTAAGTTAAATAACAAGTTATCTATTTTAAAATATTGAATATATCTAATATTGGATTAAAGAATTATTTACTTTACCTTTATAAGTAATAAAAACATTTGATTGATTTAGTCAAATCCAAAGCTGAAAATTAAGTAATAATTGCATTTCAATTAGTTAATTGATTTTTCATAATAAATTTTAACATTTTCTATAGGAACCTTATCTCCAATAGCATTAATTGAAACTCTTAGTTTTGCTGCTTCTATGCTTGAATTAACATCATAACTTGATTGGGCCATCTTTTATCATAATTAAACTAGAATTATGGCTAATTATGCAAAATAAACAATGGATAAATATAAAATGAAATCTTTGATTGGACTTGGAAATTGTTCAATTAAAATGTAATAATATGAGATTGGAATTAAATTCTTTAAAAAATGTTTACAATATTCATGGTTAAATAATGATTTAGATTATGAAAATGAAGTATACTCAAAATTAGGTGTTTGTTATTATTATCTAGGAGACATTGAAAAAGTATATCATTTATTTATTAAAGACTAAATATTATCATGAAAGAGCTATTACATATGACTATGAAGTAGAGAGTTCTCCATTACGTTAAATGAGTTCAGATACACTTAAAGTCTTCTTAAATAAAAATTTCAATAGAAATTATGCTGAAACCATAAATACTCCTCTCTTAAATAGATTAAATTTACCTCTTCCTTAAGATATATTGTCAATATCATAATAAGAAATACAGAATGAATCTCTTACAATGATCAATCCTAGAATCTTTAATGAATCAAAGGTTTCATCAACAAGAAGAAGTTCCATTTTTGAAACAAATCCTCATATTAAATTGTTCTCTACAATGTAAATTGATGGTCTAAGAATTTAATAAGAGATTTTATCAACTTAAGAATTTGAAGTAGAAGTTTATACTCCAAAACATTCATGTATAAATTAATTATAAATAAATTAATAGTTAAATCAGAAAGTAAATGTTTTGATTTTATAAGAAATAAAAAAATACATCCTTAAGATATTTTTCATGATATAAAATATAAAACAAATCCTTTCATTTTATCAGATCTTGGTGTAATAAAAAGTTAAAATGATGAAAATCCTATTGAGAATCCTCAAATATATAAATTACCTTTAGATCAATAAATTGATATTAGATTGAAAAAGAAGATATATGTAGATATCTAAGCAAAATTAAAGAAATTAATGGATTACAAATATCATACTAAAACATAAATGAAGAATAAAATTTTGGTAGTAATTTAATTTAAATGAAGATTACACACAAAAATGTTGAGAATGAAAAAAGACATTATGCTGCAGATTAAATTAAAATTCTTGAAAATGTATCAAAAAATTTTGAAAATCTTATTGAAAATTTGATAAATTTACAATGATTTTTTGTATTTGTAAATTTCATACTTTTTATTAAATATATTCTTTCAATATATTAAATTATTTATATTCATGTATCCAAAATAAATAAAAAAATAAGACAAACTCAAGTAATCTTTTAATATATCAGATTTCATTCTGAATAAATTAATAAAAGAATTCTGTACTAAACCAATAGATAGCGAAGTATTTAATAAATTATAATAAGCTAATTAAATGTTATGTACAACATTATAATTCTAAATAAACATCATTTAATGAAAGTTGTGTAAGAGCATTAAAAGCAGAAATATAAGAAGCAATCAAGAAATCTCAATAGGAAAAAGAGTCAATAATAAAATCCTTAAAATAACAATCTAATACTCAATAGTTACAAAATAAGGAAGATAACTAAAATAATGAAAATAAATAAATTACTAAAACTATTACTATAGGATAAGAGTAATAAAATCATAAAACAGATAATCATCCTATAGAAATTCCAAGATTAGACTCATTGACATCTGAGAATAAATAAAAATCTGTTTATTAATTGGATGATGATGAATAAGATGAATGGGCTGCTATTATTAAACATGATACAGCTTTATATTAAAAAGAATAAGATGAGAAAAAAAAGAGGGAACAATAATTGAGACAAAAATTAAGAGATGATTTAGATAAATAATTAAAAGAAAAGGAATAGATTAAAAAAGAAGAGGCATTGAAAGAAGCTAAATTTAATTAATTAAATTAATAAAGGAAATAGGAATTTGAATAATATGAAAAATAGAAAAAGGAATAGATAAAAATTAAATAATTAGAAGAAAGGAAATTAAGAGATGAATAAGTTTATTAAGAAAAAAATAAAAAGTAATTTATATAATTTATTAGATTAGAAGAGAAAGTTAAAAGTAATCAAAATTATAAGATGATGAAATGCTCTAATAGTTAAAAAATGAAATAAGTAGAGAGTCTTAAGAATTAAATAAAAAAAGATAGGAATAAAAAGATAAATTTTAATAGATTTTGAAAGAAAATGAATAATTACGTCATAAAGTAATATATATATATAATAATTTAAAGGCATAAGAGGAACTTAAACTCTAAAAAGAAATTGATACTAAATTGTAATAATAATAATTATAGAAAATGATATAAGATGATGAAAGAAGAGAATAATAAAAGAAGAATAGGGATGAAAAAATTAAATAATTTATGAGTAATTATAGCCATTAGGTTTTATCTAAATAAAAGGAAAATGAAGAAAATGAAGGAAAATAAATGTTAGAATAATTAAAAAAACAAGAAGAATATGATAAATAATAATAGTAATATAAAAAATTAAAAGAAAAAGAAAAAATGGAATTAGTCAAATAATAATTGTAATTGTAAATTTAATAGAAATAATAAAAAAAATTATCAGAAGATGAAGAATAAAAATTATTATTACTTTCATAATAATTAGAACATATGAATTATTCATAAAAAGAAAAAGAAAAATAACTTGTATATAATTGTAATTTATTTTAGTATATCAAAAATAATTATAAATAAAACTAAGAAGATATTAAGAAATAAATTGAAGAAAGTAGAAATAAAAGTGCTCATGAAAAAATGACAAATATGGAATTATTACATAATAAATCTTTATTGAAAAATATAGCTTAAGAATAAGTTGTAAAAACAAAATTTAGAAAAGTTAATGTATCAATGAAATGATAGATTTATAAGAAACTGATTCAAAAATATGGTGTTTTTGTTTATTTTAATAGTAATAATATAAAAATAAATATTATTCAACAATGAATTAGAAAAGCAATAAGGTTTCTCCAAATCAGAAGACAATAGGATTTAGATTTAATTGTGCTATCAATTTAGAGCTGCTTAAAAAATCAACTAGAATGGCATTACTCAAAATGAAATATCAGTTGCCTGAAGAATCAGATCGTATTAAAATGAAGAAACGAAGTTTAATCTTTGCTAAAAATTAATTAGAGTCAGATAAGAAACTATCTACTTCTAAAATCAAATTTTTAGATACCATAAAAACAAGATGTAGTTCAATTGCTGATGATAATAATTAAATGTCAACAAAAATTATTTTCTAAAAATACTCAAAGCAATTAGATAATATTAACTATGGTAATCATCATATTTTACAGTCAATTCCTTCTTAAAAGGATTCATGTGATACTCTAATTTTCCCTTTTTAAAAGTCGATTTATCCATAAAGGAAACTTGTTAGAAAACACAGAGCAGAGACTTAATATACAATTAATAGTTCTATTAATTAACCAAGTCCAAATAATGCAAAAATAAAAGTTCAGTCCCTTATAGCAATATAAGAAAGATTCGGAGATACAGGATGGGAAGTTGAACCATCAGATGATCTTTGAATATTCTATTTAACCTCTTTAAAATCTTAGAAAATTACCATATTTTTGTAATTTAAATTATTTCAATTTAAGTAATTTAAAAATAATAATATTTACATTCTTTTTACAAATATTATAAAGTAAATAGATTAAGTTTGGAGTATTTTAAATATATTATTATTGAGAGACTTCTTATTTATAAATATTAGCATTTTGAATTTAATAATATTTTTACAAAGGTCAAATTTGTATTTCATTCATAAAAGATGTCATTTATGTAATAATTTTCAGTATTGATTGTGTAAGATTTAATGATATTAATAAATATATAAAAATTCATTCATCATTCAGAGTTTTACTTTGTATGAATATAGGTTAATATTTGTCATGTGAAACAACAATTAATTAAGAAGAAAACACTATTAAAGCTGAATAAAATGTTCATTAGTAGAATACAAACTATAAAGATGGATAAAATCTATATAATTCAGATTAACACACTGATGATTCTTTTGAAATGTTAATATTAAGTAATTAGCATCCTGAAAATGAATGGATAAAAAAAGAGTAAATTATAGTCACATATCTCAAATAAATGGGTCTCAAGATGAAAACTGATCCCTTAGAAAAATAAGAGCATTTTTATCAAAAACCTAAGAGGAGACCCAATAAATCCAGCACCATGTCATTCAATACCACTTCAAAAGTTGATCAATCTAATTTGGAAGATGATAAAGGTAATGCTATGCTGTAAAAAATCAGTATAGAAATGAATTCAATTAAATAAAGACGAACACCAAATACAACTCCTTAAAGTTCTCCATTAATTATAAAAAATTTAGAATAATAAGAACCCATAAAAAAATAAAGAATGTCAATTTTTTAGAAAATGTAAAATCAACATTAAGATATAACTTTAGATGAGGAAGAAATAAAAAATAATATAAAAAGAAATTAGTAATATTCAGATGATTAAAAAAATTATTTTGATAAAAGTGACACAAATAGTAGTAAAAGTGACACAGAGAATAATTATTTTTAAAATTTATGTGAATGATATATGAGTAACTATATCATTTTATTCCTGCTTATTATATCTTTTAAGTTAACTATTATATTTTACTATCTTTTAATTTTACTAATTATTCTAGCTTCTATATTTTAAGTTCAAGTATTTCTATTGTTTCCTTTTAATCTTAAATAATTAAATCTTTATCATTTTATTTATTATTGTGTACTGGTTTTTGGTTGTTAACTTAATTCTAATTTTTTTAAACTTCATTTGGCTTTTCTTATTTTTGCACTTAATTTTATTCTTAGTGATCCAAAAACATATCTAATTTTACTTAAATTACTTTTAAGATTCTTTCTATTGCTTCGGGAATTACTTAAATGACTGCATCAATATCTTTCTAAGTAATTTAGAAACCCATTTTTCTAAATACCTATAAATTATAATTTATATTACTTTAGTATTCAAAGTATTCCAATTATATTATTTTTATTAAACAGAATGAGCCATACTATAATTATGTATATCAATAATTTAAGGAAGATAATGTTAAATTATTTCTGCAATTAGAACTCCATCTGCAAAATCTCTACCTATATGTTTTTTTGGTCTTGATAATGGTACTGTATCAACCCAATTGTAAATTTCATTTAATTCATCTTCACTAAGTGGAGGAGCATCCATGTCCTTACTTTTCATAGTGATATAAATAATTTAAAATTTTTATTATTTAGCTAACTTACAATGAAATAAATATTGATATATATATTTTTGTATTGAATTATCAAATCAATTTTATAATTTATTTTACTACTATATATTCATTTTAAAGTTAATCTAACTTAACCCTATTATTAAATTTAATTTCATTGATTATAATATATAAATCAAGATTTACTTGTATAAATTGATCAAAGTAATTAATTTTTGATATTTTCATTATCTTATTAATAAATTTTATTCTTCTTTATGTTTCTAAAGAATTAATCTAAATTGAATTTAATTTATCATTTATATAATATGATTTATATGAATTTCCAATTTTTATTTTATTATTATTTCCCTAAGAAATTGATATAAATAAATTTTTGTGTATTTTATTAAGCCATATATTTAATAAAATTTAGGGTTTCTATTAATAGTGAAAATATATTATTATGAATATTGTCGTCTAATTTTAAATCAAAATTAACCTCTGAAGATTTTTAATTTTGTTTTTATTTTCCTAAGATTAAATTGACTTTTTTTACTAGCATGTTATTAATTAAATTTAAAATTTGAACTTGCTCCAACAATCAATTTAAAATATTCTAAGATTTTATAGATGTAATAATAAAACAACTCTAATGACATAACGGATTTCAAGATCATAGATTATTAAAATAATAATAATATATTTAAAGATTATAAAAAGTAACCATTTTTTTGAACACTCTTTTTACAAATATTAGGGAGTCTAAAATCATTATACAATAAATTGTGATAATAAAAGAATATTATATATTGATTATAAAAATAATTCATATTATAAATCATTTTATTTCATTTTTTAACATTTAATCATAATATCTTTGTGCCATTGTTTCTCTTAATTGTCCATTTAAAACCCCTGCTTCAACAATTGGTTGTACAAGTTTTTTTGGAGATCTTATGATCTAAGGGGGAGTTGATTATTAAATTGGCATAACTGGCATTGGCATAGGTTCTTATAAAACAGGATTTTGATGATAAAACTGCTAAGGATAAAGTTGTAAAGGTTCTATTGGAACTATTGGTGTTTATTAATACAAAACAGGCTATAAAGGTGTGTATTCTCTGATGGCACTAAAAGGCTATATAACTCTTGATTAATATTTATTGTTATTTATTGCTTAATTTACAATAGGTTAAGTTTACACTATTGGTTAAGTTTATATAATTGGTTAAGTTTATATAATTGGTTGAGTTTATATAATTGGTTAAACAGTGTTTGCTATTTATATTTATTAAATTTAGGAATCTTATACAACAGGTGATAAATTTATGTATTATTTTAATAATACAAAAATTTAGTTTAGATTATCATTAACAATCACTTATCTAATATTGAGCTTTAATTTATTCAATTATTCAATATGTTCCTAATGATTTCTTTAATATATTGCTTAAGGTGTTTATCTTGGATCTGAATATATTTATATTAATGGAGGTAAACACTATATTTAATAAGTTTTAATTACTTTTTCTGAATTAAGTTTAAGTAAATTTTCATGTAAGGTTTTCCATTCCAAATATTCAATTCTATGTCTGGATCTAACCAATTTAATTAAATCCTAAGTGGATTTTTAAGTTTCATTTATAATCGTTGATTCAAGCATTCTAAAATAATCATCTATGGCCTTATAAAATTGCTACTTAGCTTCTTAAAACTTTTAGAGCTAAAACTATAAATTATATGAATGTAACTTACTTTTTATGCCTTTTCTACCTCTTCTGAAAAATTACTGGATTCTTAAACATCATTTGCCCAAAGATTAAGATATTCTAATGACTTATTATATTATTCAGTCAAGCAATTAGAGAATAGATCAATATCACTTGTTACTCTTTCTTGCTCATGTTCCTCTGAATGAATCTTTATACATTCAGGACACATTGGTAAACTGCATTCTCTAAAAGTATTATTCAATTGTAATACTGTTTCTTGCAAAAATTTTGAATAAAATAGTCCTCATGAAATCGACATGGAATTTTTGGTGTATTAGAAGTTCCAAAATAAATAATCTAATCAGGCCTAAGTGTTGAATTCATCGTTAAATATAATTTATTTCAATAAAATTAAATAAAATAATTAAATATAACTACAAAAAATTAAAAAAATTTTAAGCATTACATTTATTCTTTAAAAATATATCATTTAACAATATATAAATTTTATAAACTTATTATTTTATATTGAATTAAGGTTTGAATTTTATTATCAAAATAATTATAATAATCTCACCTATTTTAATAAACTATTATTATTATTTTATAAAGAAAATCAATTAAATCTTCAAAATTAGATATAATATATACTTCAATTCATGTTAATTTGAGAATTTATTTTTATATTTTTCAAAATAATATATATAGTTTTAAAATTATAATACTAAATTTAGGCTGAATAAATTATTATAATATTAATTCTAAGAAGTAAAAAATTAATTTATGAATCTTATAATTATTATTCTCATGCAAAATTAAAATATCTGAATTAAATATTTTATCAAGATATTTAAAATTTTTTTCTTATTTAATAATTTATATTTAGAAGATGTAAAATTCAAAGTATTCTTCAATATCACTCATTTGTTATTCTAAATGATTTTATGATAATTGAAATTTAATTGAAATAATAATATTCGGGTTTGTGTATTTGCCTTAATTAAGTGTATATCTAAAATTGATTGAAAATAATTATTTAATAATCCAATGAATTTTGATGCATAAACTATGTTAGCGACTCAAATCGGTAAAAAAAGGATAATTGAATTAAATACTTATGAGCAAAACTCAATAACAGTTTTAAATTACAAGAAAACTTTAGCACTTAGAATAATTGAACTCTAAAGATCGATACACAAAGATTTTGGAAATTCAGATTAAAAATTTTGACTTATGTTATGTATCAATAGAGTATTAATATATAAAATTTCATAATTCATATCTATAAGTCCTTTAAAAATCTAATATTTAAAAGGAATATATTTAAATTCAATTTGTGTACCTATAAAATAACATACTATACTTTATATAGAGGTTGACTTATAGAATCTGATGACTCTATTGAATTAAATTTCAAATCTTTTAACAAACTCAACCAATCAGAGATGTATGAAAAGAGATTTTTTAAATAATTTACAAATAGAAAAAATAGACATAAGACATTAAAGTAATTTGCATACTTAAATAAAGGGAAAAACACAATTATATAAACCCATAAAGATTAGAAAGATTAAGATAAGAAATTGTTATTTTTAAATATCTCCCTCTATTTTTCTATTTAATTTTGAATTTATATTTTGTAAAAATGGTGTTTTGAAATGATTTTGAAAAAAATTTAATTAAATTTTGCATTTTAATTACTTAACATATATAATGCGTATTTCTTCTATAAACAATTATTTCATATCCATGGAAAAATGAATACATAATATATATTTCAAAAATCAATTTATTGATTATTTTGGAAGAGAATTTTAAGTTTATCTTGTAGATTAGTTTAATGATTATAGTCGAAAAGAATTTTAGCTTCTCTTAAATTTAACACTTTCAATTATAACTTTTTTTGTTGATTATGCTCTATTAGTCACTTATAATAAACCCTCTTGTTGAGTTTAAAAAGGACGATTTGTTGTACTTATAGTTTTGAACTTTTATTAAGTAGAAAATCCTTAATGATCATCAAAATCAATAGAAATTTTAAATTTATTTTAATGTTATTAGATTTGATTGTCATCCAATGAAGTATTACAATTTCTTTTAGTTTATTTAGAGATGGGTTCAATACATTCAGACTTAAAATGAGATTTCTGATGCCGTTAACCATTTTAGTTTTGATTAAAGGATTATTACAGAGAATAGTAATTTCTTTTACCATCAAAACTATTATTTTAACTCTAATTAATAGTTATAGGAATTGACTTCTAATTTTATTCTTTAACTAGTTTGTTATTGTCAAAGTATCCATATATAATTGGTTTATTGTTTCTCTTCAATTCTCCCTCTCCACACATTTAACCATTATGAAATTAACCTTTATAAAATGAACCATCTGCCCATCTCATTTCACCTAATCCATGTCTATGATCATTAAAGAATTCACCTTCATATACATTACCACTTGACCATCTATAAACACCATATCCTGATTTTAAATCATTAACATATTGTCCATCATAACTCTCATAATTTTAAGAATCTTCATTCTTTAGCCAATAGCCTTTACCATGTCTGACTCCACTAAAAAATGTTCCATGATAAGATGAACCATCAGACCATCTATATACACCAAATCCATCAGGTTTATCATTAATAAAATCACCATCATAAAAATCTCCATTCGCATAGCTTTCTTTGCCTTTTCCATACTTAAGATAATTCTTGAACTCACCTTCATACCATCCTCCATCTTAATAATCATATCTTCCATACCCATTTGCCTTATTGAATTTCCATTCTCCTGCATAAATTTCATTATTTTTCCCTCTCCATTTCCCATACCCTTATTTTATTCCCTAAACCCATTAACCTGAATATATTCCATTCTCAGTTTCCAGTGTACCTTCACCATGAGGTTTCCCTTCATCAAACTAACCTTCATATGAATCTCCTTTATCCAATACTTCTTTGCCAAAACCTTGCTTTTTATCATTCTTCCAAAATCCAATATAATATCTAACTTGATATGTCATTAGTCCTAAAAATATAATAATTAGTTAAATAATATACCATATCCATGTCTAACATTGTTTTGAATATCTCCATAATATTATCCTTATTTATATTATTTAAACTTTGCTGATTTTGACTTTTAATTAACTTAATCAATCAACTAATGTTCTTGTTCAAGATTATCGAAATCTGATATTGATTATTATTACATAAATTAAATATAATTAACTATCATATTTCACCCTTTTTTTATTGGTTCAATAAAATAAGTCAATCTACATATCATCAGGAATAAAAATATATTAAAATCATATATATTTCCTTTAAAATTTTTATTTACCTATAATGAATTGAAATTATAAATGAAACCTAATTATAACTTATTATTACACAATATAAGATGAAGAAAACCATCGATTCTTCAAAAATGTTTGGTAATCAATATTTTAAGTCTATTTATAATAATAAATTGAATGTTGTATAAGTAATCTAATTATAAATTATAATTATTTTTCATTTTACATAGAAAGTAAAAAAGAAAAAAAGACAATATGAAAACCAAAAAGAACACTTAAATATTTACATTAATTACAACTTTGGTAAGTACATTGAAATAATATACTTATTCAATAGACTTTCTATGAGACATTCAATAATATTTAACAAAGTTATTCTAATTTTGTCTTGTTACTAAATTTGATTAATCAATTTTTTAGTATTATCTATATTTACCATAATTTGTTTATTTATAATTCAATTGAAAATTTATTTGTGTCTTCGAAATCTATATTAAAATTTAATTGAAATGATATTTAATAATTCTTAGTACTGATTAATTCTATTAATGAGTAATGTAAATATTTCAAAGCTGAGATAATAATATTTGATTTATAAAATTAAAATGCAAAAAAATATAACTTTTGTTTGTATTAGTGATACTCATGGATATCTTAGTCCTTCCTAAATTAAGCCTAATATAATTTTACCTAAAGGAGATGTTCTGATTCATTGTGGTGATTTTACAAATTGTGGAGAAATTAAGGATATAAAGAAATTTAAAGAATGGCTCATTGAGTAGCCATTTAAATATAAAATTTTGATTGCTGGTAACCATGATTTAACACTTGATTATGTAAAGTATCCAAAATTTAAGAATGATCCATAAATATAAGCTGAAATAAAAGACCTTTAAAACTAATGCATTTATTTATTAAATTCTTCATGTATTGTTGAGGGATATAAAATATGGGGTAGTCCATATTCTTTAGAGTTTTGTAATTGGGGTTTTGAATTATTTCCAAAAGATGCTTAACAATTTTGGAATCAAATTGAAGATGGAACTGATATTGTTGTAACACATGGTCCTTCATATGGTCATGGCGATTATGTTAATAATGCTGGACATGTAGGTGATAAGGAATTATTAAATAGGATTAAAAAAATAAAAGCAAAATATCATCTATTTGGACATATTCATGAAGGATATGGAATTACAGAAGAAGATGGAATAAAATTTGCTAATTGCTCTTTGTTAAATGAAAATTATAGAATAACTAATGATCCAATAGTATTTTAATTACCACAAAAATAACAATAAGATAATTGATTGCTTTTTTTAATTTATATTATCAAAAATATTATAGAAAATATAACATTAATTTAAATTGAAACAAATTTTATTTTTGATTTTATTGTTTATATTTTGAAATAAAGAATTCTTTTTATTCTATAAAAAAACAAATAAATAATAAAAACCTTCTTTTATTTAATAATGGAGTAAATAATTCTTTAAATAAAAAATTAAAATATTGGCAATCAAAATGTATTTATTAACACAATACTAAAAAATCAAAATTGAGATAATCCTAAAATAAATTTATTTTATTCATGGAAAGAATAAAAATTTGAAAGCAAATTTTAGATTTGAATAAAAAAAATATTAATTATTTGTTGTTAGGGATTATAATTATTATTATTGATAAATTAACAATGTATTAAAATTAAATCAAGTATTTAGCTTATTAAAATTCGGTTTATTGTTATGAGATAAATTATTTTTATATCAGAACTTGGGCATTTTGATTTAAAGAATAAACTGAGATTTTTAGGTGTTATAATGAATTATTTATTTATAATAAAGTGATTAAAATAATAAAGAATTAAAATATATTCAATTTCTTAAAACAAAAGATTATTGTATCATTTAGGCTTTATTAATTAATATATAATATGATTATCATCTTATAATTAAATCTATTTTTTCGCTTTTCAAATATATTTTAGAAGAATTGAATTATTTTAAGAGTGATTGTATGAAATCGGAGTGGGTCTAGAATAATGTATTATAAATTTTTAAAATTAAATGAATTCTGCTTTTTTGAAATAAATAGAAGAAGAGAATAGGATTCTAGAATAGGAATTATAATAATTATTAAGGTAGGAGGCAGTAAGATTTTCATTTAACCAAATACGACCAAAAGAAGAAAATGAGAATGATAACGATAATGAAAATGTAAATCCAAATTTTAGAAATGAAAAAGGAATTTTGAGTAAAATTGATGAAGAAACTGAAGAGGAATAACCTAATCGAATTGAACCTCATCGATTATTGGAATCTCCATATAAGCCAGGTCCTTATAAATTTGAAAATAATTAGGAATCTATTATTGATAATTTATAAGATTCCATTAATAATTATATGGATAAAAGAAGTAGCAGTATAGCTGACATTTAGAGTAATAGGAATTCACAAAAAAATATTGAAAATACTACAAAATAAATAAAATCATTAGAAATGCGATTATCTGGTACTAGAGAAGCATTAAAATCTATGGAGAAGGAAATCAAAGAAAAAAATGTAATAATTTAAAATCTTTAAATTGATCTGGCTAAGAAATAAAAGCAAATTGAATTATTATAAAAACAATAGAATTTTACATCTACACCATCAAAAAGTGAATTAAATAATGAGAGCTTTTAAGAAATAAAAAAATAATGTAAGGAATGGGAAAAGAAATATTAAGAATGTGAGAATTGCTTAAAGGAAAATAAAAAGTATACATAAAGACTTTAAGAATTAAATTAACAACTATTATATAAATTAAAATAATATGAATCTGAAAAAGAATTGTAAACAACAGAATTAGATTAGTAAAAGAATATAAATAGTTAAATATACTAGACAAATACAAACATATTGAACAAGTATAAATTAAATTTAGTACTTTAGATATGAGTAGATAATAAAATCTTAATAGGAATAAATTTAATAGGAGAATGAGAATTATAGACTTTTGGAGAGAAAATATGATGAATTAAAAGTAAATAGTGAATAATTTTTATTAAATTCTCGAGATCTTAAATCTTAATATGAACATATGTTAAACACTTTATAGTCAATTGCAAATAGTTATTGAGTTAATAATATTTATTATAATTTAAATAAAATGTCTAAAAGTATAGTCATTATTTTTTGAATTCTTCAATTTCCTATTAAATTCTCTTTAATTCAACTCTTTGATCTTACTTAATTTTACTTCCTAAAGGAGCAATAGCTAATAGCAATTATATAATCATATAGATATAGAGCATCATATAGACAATATAATTCATTATTTAATGAATAATATTAAATCCAATAACTCCTCTAAAATCATTGACTACTACTACTTCAATGAAGAGTTTCATCAAATAAGGTAAAAAACCGCCAAAAGTAAAGGATTCAAATATAAAGATTGCTTTCCATCCACCTAAAGATATTATATAAGTGTTAGGTATCCAATATGATTTGATCTATTTATTTGGATGTTTTAAATTGTAAGCAATGATTTCTCCTTACATTTCAGCAGAAAATGCAGTTTTTGTTTCATTTTAACTTGATAAACAAATATCACCTGCACAAAATATATTTGAATTTGTTCTAATTTTTAAGTAATCATCTACTAAAAATTATTTTTTGGAATCAAACATTTCAAAATTGTCATCAAGACGAATATTTTCATAAGTATTACCTTTACAATTAAAAACTAAATCAAAATTAGAATCTAATGATGGTCCTTTATAATCCTCTTTAAATTCTATTCCTAAATCTTAGATTCTTTTTTTAGCATAAACAGAAGCAGATTTAGGCATTGTTGATAATATTTTACCTTTGGTAATAATAGCAACTGTTTTTTATTTATAAGCTGCTTTGATTTCACAAGCTAATTCTACTCCAACAGTACCTCCACCAATTATAAGAATAGTTTAAGATTCAATAATTTTTTGTTAAGTTTTTTTAAGTTCAATAAATCTATCTGATAGTTTAGGAATTGTAGATTTAATAGGATTTGTATAATTGGAACCAATAGTAATAGCACAATAATCAAATTCAATTTAGCCTCCTTGATAATATGCTATATTATTTTCAATGTGAGTCTATACATATAAATAGTAAATACTAGTTTGCCTTAGATAAAGAGTACTCCAAATTTACTCTATTTGAATTGTAAGGTTAGATCAAATATGGATTCTGGATGGATAAATGCATTGAAGACAGAAGGTACAAACTTGAAATGATATTGTTTAATTACTTCGAAATATGATTTTTAATCTAATAAGACTATGTTGAATTGTTTATAGGTTTGAGTGATTATTGTCATACCTGCAAAACCACCACCTACTATGAGAAGTGTTTTTTTGGAATTTTTCATAAATGTTGTATTATATTAATTATCAAGAATAATTTTAAAACTATAACAAATCTATATGAATATGGGAAGAGTGAATATGTATTTATTTGTTAAATGATTATTTAAATTTAATTAAAAATTAATGAATAATCATTATGAACCATATGTCAGAAATAAGAGAGATTTAAAAGTGCCTTACATATCATGCCAAGATTATACTAATTTAGAATAAGCATCTAAATTAATACCTGCTTTGAAACAAATTAATCAAGCAAATAGAAATTTAGCAGATACAGAGGCATATGCTTATATACTTCGTAGTAATAATGATGATGATATTCACAAAGTAAAGGATTCATTAATTATATATTTTTAGTCAATAAAATATGGTATTTGGACATCAAGTAAAGAAAATAATGAGAAACTTAATGCTAAATTCTTGGAAGCACAAGAATAAGGCAAAACAGTTTACTTGTTTTTTAGTGTTGTTAGAAGTGGATAATTTGTAGGAGTTGCCAAATTGACATCAGGATATAAGGATGAAAGTTTCCAGTATTGGTGGGAAATCAAGAAATGGAAAGGTCATTTTAATGTTTAATGGTTATATGTAAAGGATGTACCTAACAAACATTTTGAGCATTTAAAAAATAGGTAATTGATTAAAATTAATTAATAGTGATAATGTAGAAGTAACTCGATCAAGAGATGGAGTATTTTTAAATTGGGAAACAGGAAAAGAAATGATGAAAATCTTTGAAGAATTTGCAGACAAAAAGAGTATCCTAAATGATTTTACAGTAATTGATGAAAGAGAATAAGCATTGAGACAATACAAATATTAGATGCAATAACAACGAAATCAACAATAATACTATCCATATTATCAATATCAATATTATGATTATCAACAATATCAACAGTACCCTTAATATCAACAGTATCAAAACTATCAATGGTAATAACCACAGAAATGATTTTATATATCATGTATTGTAAGGTTTCCATCAGATAAATATACATTAAGAAATATTAATTAATAAATAAAAATGAAAATGGAGAGATCTTTTTATCTAAATGGTAAACCTCTTGTATAACCTCCATTAACAATTGATCAACAATTAAATGAACGTCTTTCAAGAACAGGATACAAGATAGAAGACATCAATAAACTCAATGAACGTCCAACATTATAAATTGTAGTTATATAACTAATTCTTAAAGATTGATCTGGATGGATTAACATCTGGATACTTGAATAATAATCAAATATTTTAGATGCTCAAATAGTAAATAATGACTTGGAATGAAAGAGTGACACTACATCGAGCATAATAAATAGAATTAAAAGACCCTTTTGTATATGATAACCTCTTTAGATAATTAAAGAATTCATTACTTGAAGTTGTTAGTACAAGAAATAAGTAGTAGTAACTAGAATTTCTAAATAAAGTTTCCTCTTGGTTCTTTCGTTAATTACCAAAATCCTAAAAATAATCATTAACATAATCTCTTATTGAAAAAAAGGACAATGTAACTTATATATACATAATTCTCAGACTTTGTAATATATACCAAATACTTATAATGAAAGCATGTATGCTTCTAGAATTGAAGATTACAAATCGAAAAATAGATCAATGCATCCAGACATAGATCCGCCTGAAGATAGAGTGAAAAGTTATCATAGAAAAAATCTACTATCTGATACAAGCACAAGACCTGGCACTACTCCAGGAATTATGGGCTTCTCTCAATATACAAGACCTTAAACTTCATAGACTACTTATAAAATGATTGATTAAGTTGATAAATTATCAAGACCAGGAACAAATCAATAATATTCTGTAATTAAATAATAGGCTTCTTGGATGTATGATACTAATTTTCCAGTTTTTGAAACATTTGAAGAATAATAAAAAAGTACAAGACGTCAAATCCAAAGAGAAGAATCTCCTCTTAAAGCAAATAAACCAACTGATAGAGATTATATTGAAGGCATAGAATAAGAATAAGAATAAGATGAAGATGAAGAATAATCTCCTGATAAAATAGATGGTTCTTAAAAAAATATGGAATCATAAAAGGATATTTCACCAAAGAAAAAAAAAAAGAAAAAAGAAAGAAAAGATAAATATATTAGTATTGCACCTGAAAGAAAGACTTATAAAACTGATAAAGATACTGAATTAGCTTATTAAATTGGATAAAATCAACGTCTTGGAGAACTTTAAGGAATATTTCATAATTATGATCCAACTAATATAGAAGATAATATGGCTGCAGCACGACTTAATTAATATTATTAATAATAAAGAATTAAAGAAGTTAAAGAACAAAGAGAAGATATTGAAATGGTTTAATCCATGAAAGATTGGGCAGCAAACAAAAGTAGAATTGATGAAATAATACTCTAATCTTAATGTGTATACAAATTTAATATAATCATAGCTATAATCCATGGGATCTCAATTCTCGACTATTGGTATCAAAGTTTCTGATATCTATGAATCTAAAAAAATGGATCTTGCTGAAGAAAAAGCTTATGCAAATTATCTTAATAAAGCATCTTATCCTAAAGGCAGAATCATTTAAACTGCTATTCCAATTACTAAAATTATTGAAAATACTGTTTTACCTACTTAAGTAGATGATGAGGCTGAAGATTTTTAATCTAAAAATGCATATTTGGAATCAAGAATTAATTCGTAAAGACTTTACTTCTTGAAAAGGGCAAGAGGAAGTTGGTTGCCTGGAGGTGAACCAAATCATCCTAGTGCTGAAAACATTTAAAATAATCGTTCTTTATCTTCCAGTTGTTTTAGAAGTGTATAACCTTCCAAATAATTTAGTACTGTGTTCAAAAGTCATAGTATTAAATCGGATATAGATAAATAAGTATTCTAAAATAATATTATCATAGATTAGTGAAATTAATGTATTAAAAAATAGATTAGCTTCTGAAAAAAGGATTGTACCCATAACCATCCTTCAAAAATCCCTTGTTATACCTCAAGGACATTTAAATCCTCATAAGATACCCCTCCCAAAACCTGGAATTTTGTTAGCTAATATACCTGATACAGGAAAAAAAACAAGAGGTAAAAAAAAGAAATCTAAGAAATGATTATAATTATATAATGAATGAATATTATTATTATATAATTAATAAACATAATATTTTATTTACATATCTAAATTTAATAGATAATAAGAGAAAGTTTATAGAGATTCAAAAATTTTAGGAAAAAGGAATCTGAAAAAGAATATGATAAAATTTGAAATTTAAAATGATATATCAAATTCATAATAGAAGAAATCTCAATTAATTTAAATAATTTTAATGTGAACCTTTAATAAAAACCTTTTAGAAATATATATATAATAGATTTTTATATTTTAGAAGATATGAAAATAAAATAGTTTTCAAGTTCTTTAATTATAATTAGAAAGGTTGAAAGAATTAATAGTTATAGATTGTAAAATTAGAATATATTTTATATGGTATAGATAAAAACAATTAAAAAATAAAAGAAACTAGATTAGATTAAATTAATATTAAATTAGTATCTATAAAAGAGAATCAACTTATTATAATTATTAAATAAATATCAAAATTGATAATCTTCTAATAATTAATATTGGTTCTATATTTTATTTTAGATTATGCAATCAACAAGATTAAAAAGCAATTAGATATTTGTATTGTTGTTGTTAATTTAACAGAAGAGAAAGAACTATTAATTTATAAACAATGAGATTAAATATTTTAAATAACAGACAATAGTTTTATATAGAATATAAACATATTGGTTTTCAAAAAAAGAATATAATACTTTAGATCAAATTTATTTCTAGAAAATTAAAGAATTAATGAAATGAAGTAGAAATTTTATGTTATAAAATTAATGAACTTTGATATATATTATAAATAGATATATTATTTCTTATAATCTAATATTATAATAATAGTATAATTAAAATAATTTAGAATAAAATCTTAACAGAGTTTAAAAAAATCTAAAATAAATAAACAATAATTTTCCATAAAGTAGTTAATGTCTCAAACTGATAGTACCAAAACCACAGGTTAGAAAGTTAAAATATCGTTAATAAGTTCTTTGAAAGAAGCATTTAATTAAATAAAAAAACCTTATAGATTCTACTTATCTAATGAAGAATAAATTATTAATGTCTTGATAGAATTACCTCCTGAAACTGAGCTTGTTGATGCTATCAACCGAGTATTACAAATTGCTAGCAAGGATAATCCTCTTGATTAAAATCCAAGAAATTATGAAGTGTATATTGCAAAAAAAAATGGAAAACCTAAAACTGATTTTCCATCTTATTAAATTGACTTAAAAATTGAAGAAACATAAAATTAAATCTTCTCTATTGTTCATATGACATTTTAAGAAAGAAAACCAAAAAGAAAATCAACTTATGATTACAGTAACAACTACAGTCCAATCAAATAGTAATAGTAATATATTAATGAAATTAAAGAATAAAAGAATTGGTTTCTAAGATTTTTAGGTTGTTGTTAAATATGATATTAATTAGTTTTTACCTATCTAACATTTATTTTATAAATATAATTATGAATAGATTATCTATAATAACTCACCTATCTGATAAGGAGTAAATGTTGAATTAATATGAAATACTGATATAAGAGTATCGTAATTAGCCAAATTCCATAAATATTATTGCAATTTGTCTTAATAATATTGGAGCTTTATTACATAAGTATCAACAAATTTATTTAGAAATGAGCTTTTATCCAAATCAATTTTTAGATTTATAAAATAACACTTGCTTAAAGCACTTTCAAATGCTCTTTAATTTATAATCTTTATGAATGCAGCTAAAATCTTTAATTAACTTGGATTACATGGCAAAGCTTTTTTGAAGGTTGAGATGGCATTGTAATTCTATGAAAATATCGCTTTTACTTAATTAAATTAATCTGAGGCTATCTTATTAATAAATGGTTATATAACTTTAGCAAAATCGTATGAAATGGCTACTTTCTAAGATTTAACCAAAATACATCAAAAAAGCAAACTTCTATAAAATGGGTATTAAATATTATAATTTAGATTTAAGAGCACATAAATATTTTATGAGAATTCTAAAAAACTTTTAGTAAAATATTTAGGAATTACTCATCCTTTATATAAATAATTTATAGGATTAATTACTTAAAAATCAGCGTTGCAATAATAATGCTTTATATTATAAACTGAATTAAATTAAAATTAGTTTTCTTTTAAAAAATAAATTATAATCAGAACTATTAGATTATTAGATTCACTTAGAAGTTAATTACCAAGAATCATTGAATTTTAAGAAATATATTCTTAAACTCCATAAAAAGGATTTTCAAGACTTAAAAATGAAGATTCTATTAATAAAGGAAAATTCTATAGGATTAAACGAATTAATAAAATAGAAGATGATTAGGAAACTACAATTGAAAAAAAAATAAAAAGAAAATCATTAAAAATGAGTACTCTTTCAAATTTGGAGAAAGTAATTACAAATAAAGTTGAATAGTAAGTGTAATTACATTTTCAAAAAAAATAATAAGAAGATCAAATTTCTAATAGTAAAATTGATTTAGATTAAAAATATATATATTTACAAAATGAAATAAATAAAATTGAATAAGAAAAATAATAATTTGAAAAACAAGGATATGAATGGAAATAATAAATAAAATTATTTTAAGAAGAAATTAATTAATTAAGAATTAAAATAATTGATAATGAATAAATACATTTTAAAGAAACAAAAGAATAGCATTTTAAACATTTAGAATAAATTAAACATTTAAATGAACAAAATTAATAACTTAAATTATAAATGAATAAAACCTTTCATCATGAAAAGAATTATACAACTTACAATAATAGTATTGATGATCATTAATATTTTTAATTTACTGATCATTTTACAGGCTAAATAATCTATATTCCCTTACTTTAAAATATCTCATTTATTTTTAAATAAGAAACTATATAAATTGAAATTTAATAATTATAATAAGCATTAAGATTATCAACTAAAATTAATGATAAAATATTGAATGAGTATATTGAAATTTCATAAATACAAGATTTTTTATAATATACTCAATATATTCATACATTACCTTATCCAATAAAATATTTGAATAATTTTAAAACATTTATACAATATTTGATTGTCCCATTTATTCAAATTGTGAATGAATAAAATGAAACTAAAATTGCAATATATCCATAACCTCAAGGTTTATTGTTAGAATAGTTAATAATATTTCTTAATGAAAATTGTTCATGGTAAATTCACAATATAGGATTAAAATGGTTTCGTGTCACTATTTATTCTCAAACTGAATTTATTTTATAAGTAGATATAAGATATGATGAAATTACATTTTAATTATATTTTAAATAAGAAAATTTAGATGAATATGAAATGTAAGAAAAAGAAGAAATATTATAATATTTATCAAAGTTAAATTCATAACAAATATAAATATTGGACTCTTCTAAGAGTTCCATTCATAATACTTATTATTTGCCAAATGTTTAAATTTTAGATAAATAAAAGCTAATATCTCTTCTTATTCAATAAATTAAATTAATTGAATAATTTCTTAATTTATAGAATATACATTCAATTAAATAACTTAAAATTAATAAAATAGTTGAAATTTAATATATTTCAATTCAATTTAATGAACAAAAAGCTTAGATTTAAGCAGTAATATTAGAAAAAGGAAAATGTATGGTGAGATTACAAAATTGTTATTTAAGTTATGCCCCTTAGAATAAATAAATTAATGCTGAAGGATCCTTTGAAATTACAAATTTATTCTTAAAATAAAGATATGGAATCAATTTCTAAAATTTGATTAGGAATGAAGATAAAATTTATTTCTTTGAAAAACTTTTAGAATCATTCACATTACAAACATTTTCGAAACCTTTTGAAGAGAATGATGATGAATTATTCAAATAAAATGCAATTCTACTTAGAGATTTAAATTTCGGTGGAACAAACAAAATATTTTATGATAAGAATCATTTTAAAATACCAATAAATTTTTCTTTGATTGGTGCTAATGATATTCCGTAATTTGTTAGAATAGAGTTATATAATGAAGAATAAATTGAATAATATTGTATATTACTTAATATAACAGAAGAGTATTGGATAAGACCAGTAGTATCATAAGTATGCATATTATATTTATATATTTATAGCAGGACAAAAAAAAGAAGTAATAAAAATATAATAAAGAATTTAAAGTTGCTGGTTAATACTATTTATCATAAATATTATAATAATGTGGATGGTTTATTTTAGAACATCATATTTATATGAATGAAGATAAATAACTATATATTTAGAGACTAGATAATTAAATAGGGAAATTAGAATAATATTTAAATATGAAATCAGTTTCTGAATTAATTAAATGATTTTTAAATTAAATTTATATGTAAAAAATTCTTAAATATCCATTTACACATTTCAATAAACCATAGCCATTTTTTACCAAAACAAAAATAGGATTAAGTTTAGGAGTTGGTTTCTCTTATATTTTGTATAGATAAGGAAGAGAAAGGTATCAGTAAATGCATTTTTCCTCAATGTACAATTAGATTCCTGACACTGAAGTAATTCTCATATTTAATCAAGGCTCTGACATAAGAATACTTTGGAGAGAAGAATACAAAATAACTCTCTTTTTTTTAGAGAATAATCTAAAGTTTAAGAAGAAAGATCAGATTTTTACACTTGTTATTAAAATTTTTACCTTTGACTATTTTTTTACCATTTTCCTTAATATTCAAGTCCTATTTGTTTCCCTATTGGCTTAAATATTTAGTTTACACACTCTAATCAGCTGGCCCATTATGGATAAAATTAGGACAATGGGCTAGTCATAGAGGTGATATTTTTGGAGAAGAAATTATAGCTGCATTAGAATCATTAAGAGATGATACTTCTCCTCATTCTTTAGAAAAGACTAATTAATAATTTGAATAAGCTTTTAAAAAGAAAATTAAGGATGTTTTTGATGAATTTGAAGAAAAACCAATTGCTTCAGCTTCTATAGCTCAAGTTCATAGAGCTAAATTAAATGGAGAATATGTTGCTATTAAAGTTAGGCATCCTGACATTATAGATAATTTAGTTATGGATATAAGAATTTTATATAAGGTTGCTAATTTTTTTAGTGAAACTTTAAAAATTAAATAATTAGGAATGCCTGTAACATTTGAAGAATTTTAGAAAACTCTTGTAAATTAAACTGATTTAAGATTTGAAGGTAGAAATCTTAAAGTTTTTTGTGATAAATTTAAAAATAACCCTCATGTTGTATTTCCTAGACCTATTGAAGAATATGTATCAGCAGATATTCTAACTGAAACATATGAAGATGCCATACCTTTGACATTATTCTTAAAGTAAAAAAGAACATTAGAACACCTGGCTTTAGCCAATTTAGGTTTGAAAGCATTTTATAAAATGTTAATCTATGATAATTTTATTCATGCAGATTGTCATGCAGGAAATATTATGATAAGAATTAAAGATTTTCCTGTTCCTAAAACATTAAAAGAAAAAGTTTAATAAAAATTATGGAATCTTTAGGATTCCGTTTATGAAATTGTTGATGGCTTAATAGAGAAAGGTTTAACAAAAATAGCAGAATATCAAACATCATAGACATTAGATCAAGGAAATGTAGTTATTATTTAATTATGAATAGATGTTAAAATTAAAATAAGAAAAAAAAACTGATGAAAAATTATTTGATACATATTTAAGAGGTTAAGGATAAACAAGAAAAGATGTTTAGATTATTTTTCTAGATCCTGGTATGATAACCATTTTAAATAAAAGTGATCGTGCATCATTTATTAAATTAGTAATGTTTGTAACTTTGAGAAAACCTTATGAATGTGGAAAGTTAATGTTGCAATTAGCTCATTATAATAATAGATAAATCGAACAAAAAGTATAAGATAAATTTATGAAAGAAATGTAAGATTTATTCACAAATGTTTGTAAAGTGCCTTTAGCTTAAATGAATATTGGATAGGTGTTGAGATCTATGTTAGAAATCTTGAGAGCAAATGGAATGTCTATTGAAGGCCATTTTGCAGCTCTACTGACAAATATGATTGTTTTAGAAGGCTTAGCAAAAGCTCTGGATCCAGATTTGAACATAGTTGCTAAAGCAGCATCTTTCATAATACATATTAGAACAATAGATAAAACTATTGATGAAATCATCTAACAGGCATTGTGAATTGAAATAGACTAAACAGACATCAAACAATTAAAAATTAATATATATAAACGAAAACTAGTTAAAATTTTCGTAATCTCATTCTTTTCTGAATCATAAATTCAAATTCCTAAATAAGATGAATAAAAATTTTAATGATTTTGATTAATAAATTATTTATAATTTATTCAGATAATATTTATTTAATCCTATAATTAATATATATATAACTTAAAATAAATTAAGTTTTGTTTTAAGTACTACTCCACAGATATTTATAATAGATACTATTTTATTTAATCTCAGAAAGTTGTGTATAAATTAGAGAGTGAATATAAAATAATAATATTACTTAAAGATTGGAATGAAAAAGACTATTTCATAAGAAAAATGAATAATAATACAATATTAATGAAGAATGTCTATTTAATCTTAAACTTAATGTACATATTAATTTATGGCTTGAAATTTAAGAATTTTCTCAAAAATGAAAAATTTTAATTAAAAAAATAAGAAATTAACTCAATTTAAATTTAATTAGAAATTTAAACATATAATAGGAAGCCTTATTCCATTTATTATTAATTTATTTTCCTTAAGTATAGTTAAATCTTAAACTAATAATATTAGAATAATTTTATTAAAGTCCTTTATTTTTTGATTTATATCTTCCATAATCTAAATATTATAAAATATATTTACTTTATATTTTGATTTCAAATGAAAATTGTGGAGTTTGATAAAAAATATTGTTTATAATAAATTAATTTAATGAATCTTCTTAAATCTCAAAGCAATATTTTGAAATCTGATAAAAAATTATCTTAAATCTGAATATATAATAAAATTATTGAATAATAAAAAAGAGAAAAATCTATTGAAATTTAAGAATTATTATTAAATGTGGATAATTTATTAAAAATAAAATTAAAATTTCATTAAAAAAATCTAAAATGATTAAAAATCATAATTCTTTATTTATTAAAAAAGTATTTAAACTCTTCATTTTATTTACAAAGATTTACCCTTTAAAGTAACATTTAATGGTTTCTCTGATTTATTATACTAAGAATAGGTTTAGAAAATAGGCCTATTGATAGTTTTTCTGTATGTTATGCATTTCTCATCTCTCAAGAATCTAGGTGTACATAATTTACTATTACTTGGAGAATGAGGACTTAACTAAATATTATTTATTAGTTGATGTACATCTGCTGAAGTTTTTAATAATGATGTTAACTTTTTTGAATTAAAATCACATTATTAATTTGGAGAAGTTTTGATCAGATTAGTGTGTCTTCTTTTATGATTTCCAGATAAAATTTAAAACTTTTATAATTCGTTAATCAAAGTCTTTGGAAGATGATCAATTTTATTACTGGAATCTTACTTATTATTAGGTTCAGTTTGAAAATTTTCTCTATAACTTGAATTAATCTTATTTAAATTTAATTACAAATAAGGTGTTGATTTGACATTAGAATCAATATTTTAAGATTTATTGTATTTATCATTTGGAAGTACTTTATGTTATGATGATGTATTCAAAATTAGAATGTGATTATTAGCCATTTTTTAATTAAGATATCTGTCTGATTTAGGATTGGTTTATAAACTAAATTAATTAGAAAGATGAGTCCATTAAGAATCAATGCTAGTCCTCATATTATTATCTTTTTAAATATTCTACTTTTTACTTGATTTCAATTTCAATAATAAAGGTAAGTCATTAGTATTGTAAACTACTATAATTTTAATAATTACATGAAGTTTTTGAATATGTGAATTTATTAGAATTAACTTTTGTAAATTCAAGTTCATCTTATGTTTATTCTTTCATTTCTTCATTTATTCGATTTGTTTATTTTTAATAGTTATAGTTTTAATTCTAATTTTAATTCAGTTAGATCAACTATAGATATTATTGAAACTTTTCATAAGTTGTTAATGAATTTTGCTATGAATTAGTAATTTAATACCTTAATTGATTCTTAAAGTTCATTTCTACTTATTAAATAGTTTAAATAGCTAATCATGTCATTAAATTAAAAGGGAATATATCCAAAATTACTAGAAGATTCAACATTTGAATTTTATCTGACTTCTTTTATGATATTATAGAAGACTATTAGAAATGATTAATTTTTATACTTTTTGAAGCATCAGCATCAATCACAGAGTTTTTAAATTCATCCCAATTTAAAGCATCTAATTTATCATTTTAATAATACTATCTTTATCCTTATCAACCACTCTAAAAAAATCTTTAAGTTATTTTTCTGTCACTCCAAACCCATATTTTTAAAACATATCATACATTTCACCAATATCTATATTTTCTATAGAATTGAATAACTAAAATACTTGATTTATCTCTGTCAAAATTAATAAATATTTTCTTTATTTCCTATTCTTATTTAATCTAATCAGGATGTAAGAGATATTATTTTTTTACTTTATTAAAATGTCTTTAATAAATAAATAAATTAATTACCTTCTTCTTAACCATGAGTTTACATCATTAGTCTACATCTGTGATCGAGAAGATTTTTCAAATATAGCATTGCTTGAATTCATTATTTATTAAAATGATTTTGATTTTTACTATTAATTTAATAATATCAAAATCTCATTTAATACCATAAAAATTGAAAGAATTTATAAATTCATTCATCTTCCTTAAATAAGATAATTTATTATAGTATATAATAAATAGTAATAAATTTCAATTTATTTATGTCTAAATATATAATAAATTAAATATTATATAAATATGGATTATTGGAGAAAATAGAAAGATAATAATTATAATCTTTTTGACTAATTACTAAAAACATTTAAATTTTCAATTTTTTGGTTTTGGTTACTGCATAATTTAAACTTTTTAATCATTTTATGTTATCAAGTCTAATCCTTATAAATTTCCTTATATATCAGCCCATGTTACATGCATCTAAAATATAAATAATTTTACTTTTGTTAAATTGTTAGCTTGACTATCAGCAAATTTAATAAAATGTTTTGCATAAATATCAATATTTTAATCAAAGACTCTTTTAATTTCATTATATGCTGATAGATTATAATAAGCATATGTATCCCTTAAATCATTTTATTATGATGTTTCTTTAGGTAGCATAACACTCAAACAATATTTTTTATTTTCAATATTTAATTTTAATTCATCTAAGATTTCCTTTGATACTTCCCATTTATTAAACTCTTTTAATTAATAAAACTTTTCTTTTTTTAAATCCAATCTTTCCTTATATTTTAGATATTCAGCTTAACTTTATTATCTTAATAATAAATGTTCTTTTAATTAGACTATCTCTTTGTCATGATATTTAAAGAAATTTCTAAAATTATCTTAAATGTAATTAACATAATTCTAAAAGTTTCTACCCCATATCATCATCATATTATTTAATGTGATTGTAACTGCTTCAAACTTTAAAATCTTTTCTGGTTCTTAAACAGAAGAATTAAATTAATTAATATGATTAGTAAGCACTTCAAAAGATTCACCCATTTAAAACATTGTTGCTGATACCATTTCAAAATCTTATAACATTTTTTTAGATTATTTCATAATTCTAATAATAAAAATTTATCTTACACATCAAAATCTAAATTTAAACTTGTCATTAAATTACCAGCAGCTTTAATATAATTATCAGTTTAAGGATTGAAAGCTACTTCAATTGTTCCTGTCTCACTTATAACTTTATCTAACTTAGTAGTTTTTTGAACTTTCTCTGAAGCAGTTTGGAGAGATTTAAATTCCTTTTCATCTTGCATTCTTAAGAATTCACAAAAGTATTTATCATTCTTGAGAATCGTTGAATTAAGTAAATGATTTAAGAATTTCTAAAAACATAGGAATTTAATAATTACTTATAAGAATTTCATTCTTTTAACTAAATAAGCATCACTAAATTATCTAGTAGGAGTTTTATTAGCAATAGGAGGTACAAATACTCCAGGATATTATTTGGTTAATATTTCTCTTAACCATTCGAAATCTGAATATCTTCTAGTGACAGCCCATTAAAATGGTTATGTAACAATTCTATAGTTTACATATGATTTACTAAGACTAAAGAATCCTGTATCCTTTTTATCAAAACTATTATTAATATATATTGTACTAATCAATTGTAATATACACATTATTTGTGTTTCCAATTTCTGTTCCATTTAATTTTTAACAATCAATTTTCTTTTTAAATCCAACATCATCATCAACAATTTACATAATTGCATTCTTCATTTTTTGATAATCATAGACTGCTTATCTTAATTCATCCATCTACCAGATATCTAAATCTTATCCACCATTTTCTTTCTTTCTATCCATATATTTTGTAAAGTCTTCACTATCATATGCCTTATTGATGATTTCATCAACCAAAAATTGTTATTTCTCCTCTAATGACATATTCTATATTAATTTTATTATAAAGATTTCTCATTATACATAAAAAGATTATTAAAAATGTATATTTATTGTTAATATTAACTTAATCATGTTCTACCTCCTTCTCCACTTGCTCCTACACCTTATGCAGAAACCAATTCTCCTTCAACACCATCATCATCATCATCATCTGGTTATTCCACAACTTTAGATGAAGTAGTCTTAGTAACTGTTTCTTCAATGACAGTTTCTTCTACTTCTTCTTCTTCTTCAACTGTTTCTTCTGTTACAGTTTCAGTAACAGTTTAAGTTTAAGTTTAGGTTTATGTTGATTCATGATGTTCTTCAACTGATTCATGATGTTCTTCAACAACTTATTCTTGTTTTTATTGAGTAACAACTTATTCTTATTTTTATTGAGTAACAACAACTTATTCTTATTTTTATTGAGAAACAACAACTTATTCTTCTTTCTTCTATTATTAAGATTATCCAACAATAACTTTATCAATTGAATCAACTCTATTAATTTTTACATCAGGATCTTTTTCATTACATTTTTTATTAATAACTTCTATTTTATTTTCATTATCATTTATAATATTGATGGTAACCTAACTTTATAAAAGATATTTACATCAGCATTTCCACATTATTTAGCAATATGTTTTCTTTCATCTAAAAATTTATTGATTAATTATTCAATTCTATCACAACATTATTTTCCTTCATCTTCAGCTAAAAATTATATTTTATATATTCCTACTTGTTGCTGTTTGTAATAATTAGATTGAATGTTTCAATTAATTGATTTCATTCACTCTCCATTGTTAATAAATAGTATGCTATTTCTTATGTGTATTGTGTCTTAGGGCAGCAAGAATTCTTTTTGCTCTTTGAACAGTGTCTATCATTAAATTTCACTGTACTTGTGTTTCTCAATCTATTAAACTTTTATTGATTAAGTATTTTATGAGCTGTACTTAATAATCTAATTTCATGATGAATAACTTTCTCATCTTAAAATAATTCACTCCACATTTTCAATTAGTGACTAACTTATAATAAATTTGTTTAACAATCTAATTGACTATAATCCATAGCCATAAGTTTATTTAGATTGGTCAAACTTACTCCATTTTCAAGTTAAATTAGAGTTTCTTATTTTACATATATTTAGTACCTTCTTAACAAAGACAGACACTAACAAGTAGCAAGGTTAAAAAAATTCTGTTCATAAAAATAATTAAAACTGATTCCGAACCCGTTTTTATTTTAATATAAGCTAAATAGCAAAAATATTTAATATTTCCACATTATTTTAAAAAAATACAGAAAGTAAAAAGAACCTTTAATAAAACATATTAATAATTGTAGTTAAAATTTGAATTATATAATATATAATAGATCTTTCTTATTTTTAATACACAATAATTAATCAATTTTAATAATATTCAAAATAATACTTGATATTTATTCTATGCATTAATTATCCTATTTTTAAGCATTAGTTTCAACTTTAAACATTAATTGACATTTAAATTGTCTTTTTATTTATGTATTAATGTCTTAACATTTATATCTAACTTAATTATAAATAAAGATTAATAATATTATTTTTAAGATATTTTTTTATAAAATGCAATAGTGCTGTTGTATATCAACTTAGGATGAGAATGAAAATCTCTCATCTAGTTTTAGTTGGTATTATTTTCTTTTATTTTCTTTATAGTGATTAAGAAGAATGTGAAAATAAAGTAAAAATTGAAAATAAGAGCAAAAATAAAATCTCATTTATTGTTAAAGTAAAGACAGAAGTAATAATAATAATAATAATAATTTTAGATTTGTAAATATTGGGCAATAGAAGATTACTGTCCATATGGATAATAAGTATATAGAAAATATATATAAATAGTGTGCATTTGCTCATGGTAAACATGAAATAAGATAGAAAACACATGTGCCTCACAATTATAAAACTTAAGTTTGTAAAAATTATATTACAATTGGGTAAACATTCATATAAATTAAGTTATTGTTGTTATGGTGAAAGATGCTAATTTAAACATCCTGAAAAAAAAGGAATCAAACTTCCTTGTATTACTTACTAAAATCTTTTAAATAATGTGGGGAACATCTTTTTTAAACAAAAGTATGAGGATTGTTCTATTTTCCTAGCCTTATTAAAAATTAAAAACGTAGTAAAGGTTTGCCTTATAAATTTTGATTATAATTTGTATTTATTAATAACTGTTATTATATAATGACTAATTATCAAAAGTAATGAGTAAATTATGCTTAGTTTCTTTAGGCATTTATATTAAGAAGTAACTCTTTCAAATTTGTTTTAGTCACCGGTTTCTCTATTGCTCCTAACATTCCTACTTATTTGAAGGTCTCCAATTATTCTTATGTTTATCTATTTCCAGTACAAGCTATAATCATAAGACTTCCATCAAATTATAAAAGTTTCTTCGCTGTCTCTAATCCATCCATCTCAGGCATTTCAATATCTAAAAATATTAGTTTATATTGACTCAAAGCTCTTTCCTTACATTTTTTTAATGCTATTATTCCTGAAATAGCAGAATCACAAGTTAAATACAATTATTCCAAAATATATTATAAGACAATAATGTTAAATTCATTATCATCTACAATTAAGACAGGAGGCTATTTAGAGGTTTAATCTAACCAATTATTTGTTTATTCAATAATTTAATTTGATTGACTAGTGGATTTTCTTTGATAAGACTTTTCACATTCCACATTAAATGGAAGTAATCGATTTGAGGATAATAGATTTGATGAGTTTACTCTCAAATTGTACTTCTTAATTGATTAATTATTATTCGTAGGAATAACTTAATAACTATCATATGAAGGTTGTTTAATTATTGGCATAACAAACTCTTTAGATTTTAAACTACAACTTTATTACTTGAAAAAATGTGACTCAGGCAAGTGGCTTACTTCCTAAGCAGCAACTTCTGAAACTAAAGAATCAGATAAATCTTCATCAGGAAGTTTTTGATTTAATATTTAAAAAGAAAATGTTGCTCCTTTTTCATATTAAGATTTAACAGATATCCCTTAATTATTAGAAGATAATAGTTTTGATAATTCGTTACTTATTAATAAGCCTAAACCTATACCATTTGGATTTTTCTCTTAATTTTATTTGTCTTCAACTCTTGCAAATTCTTAAAAAAGCATATCCAAATTTTCAGGTTTAATACCTAAACCAGTATCGCTCACTAAAATTTTAAAAGTTTAGGATTTCTTCATATATTCACAAGAAATTATTATTTATCCTTTTGCCATTGAATATTTAACTGCATTGCTTAATAGATTCATAATAACTTATCTAATTCTATTTTTATCACTATTAAGGAACTGAGGTACATTGTCCTCATATTTTAATATAATTGTTAATTCTTTTTTCTCTTTCTATATATCAAAAATTGATATTGTTTTATTGATTAGCTTTTTTAAATTAAACTTTTTGAATACTAAACGAATTTTCCTATTTTACAGCTAAGCTTAATCTAATATATCATTAACTAAATTTAAAAGTAATCTACAAGAATTAAGTGAAGGTTTTAAATATCTTTCAGCTAAAGCTTTATCAATTTAATCCTTTAAACATAATTACATATTTATTATTGCATTCAAAGGAGTTCTCATATCATGTGATACTTTGCTTAAAATTTTTAAATTTTCTTTTGTATTATCTATTTAAGGCTCTTTTCTTGCAAAATTAGGTTTTAACTTTTTCTAAATAATGAAAAAATAATCTTATTATATTGCTAAACACTTAAAATATTTGGTTTAAATGATATTTTCATTAATAAATACTTTCTTAACTATTATAATATAATTAGATTAGGTTTCATATGTTTAATCTGACCAATTATTTAGTGTTGTTTTTAAGTGATTGAAAATTGCTTTGAATTGGAATGTATTTCTTTCATCTATTAATTTTGGTTGAATACCAACACTATATTACTCTCTATTAGTTATAATACGATCACTTCTTTCATCACCACTTCTTAGAACATAATCATTCATAATGTTTTGAAAATTCTCTTATTCGTTCTCTGGAATAAAATTATTGTCGAGAATAATGAAAATATCTGAACTTATTTAGTTGATTATCCCTTCCATTTAATCAATTGTGTAAGATTGTTTTTTAAATAAACATAAAAGTAAAAAGTAACATAAACAATTTCTTACTATTCCAGTTGCTAAATAATTCATATCTGCAAAAGTAAGGGATGTTGAATGAATGCAAAATAAAATGAATATCATTAATCTTGTTAGTTTTTAGTTAAATTTGAGTATGCAAACTATTTGAATTCCCACATAAATCATCCAAGATCGATACAACATTTAGGAAACAATAAATATTTGTACTAATTTAAGTATATTTAAAGACATCTTCAATAGTTGATTTCTTATCATTTATTCAATTAGAAATAATATGCCATGAAAAACTACTGATGATAACCCTATTATTAAATATAATATCTCGTTAGTGATGTAAAATTAAAAGTGTAGTACTATACCATCAGCAGCTAAGACTATTTATAAAATTTATTGTTCACTTAACATTATAAAATTACTTTAATTGATTAAATAAAAATTAACTAATTAGCAAGATAACAGTTTCTTATTGATTTATATATATTAAAGATGATAGATGAATGTAATAAATTATTATGAATAATCATTTATATAAATCTTTAATTAATTTAAGTTATTAAATTACATAATTCCAATCCATAAATGAATCATTAAATTATTTTATTTTTTTAAAAACTTGTTTAATGCAGGACGGTCAGAAACTTCAGAAATTGTCTTCTCTTCCCAAAAATTTTTCAGATTGGCAAGTTGGAGATGATTATGAAATTATAAAATAAATAGGTTCTGGATCATATGGTCAAGTAGTAGAAGCTTTACAGAAATCAACTAACAAAAAGGTGGCAATCAAAAGGTTTTAAAAGTTTTGATTATCAAGATTAACAGGAATATTTGATGATGAGATTGATTGTAAAAGAATTCTAAGAGAAATCACTATTCTAAGAGAATTAAAACATCAAAACCTGATTTAGATTATTGAAATCTTAGAGCCAACTGATCTCAAATTTGATACCATTTATGTTGTAATGGAATATGCACAAGTAATTTATATTATTTTAGAAAAGAGTGACTTAAAAAAATTATTCAAATCACCAATACATTTGTAGTTTTTACATATTTAAACTATAATTTACAATATATGTGTTGGTCTTAAATATTTACATTCAGCTAAAGTATTACATAGAGATCTGAAACCAGCTAATGTACTTTTGAATGAAGATTGTACTGTTAAAATATGTGATTTTGGATTGGCTAGAAGTGTGCAAGGTATAAAAACTATTATTCTAGGAATTGATGTTTCTGATCAAGCATTAGAAGAAGAAATGGCAAGATAATAAGAAGAACCAAAAAAGAAAGATGATAAGAAAGGTCCTAGAATGCTTTAAAAATAAAACAAATTGAATGCAAAAGCCGTTAAGCGAGAATTAACAGGTCATGTTGTAACACGTTGGTACAGAGCCCCTGAAGTGATTTTATTAGAGAAAGATTATACTGCAGCTATAGATGTTTGGTCTGTAGGTTGTATCTTTGCAGAATTATTAAACATGATGAAAGAGAATGCACCAACATTTCTTGATAGAGCTCCTCTATTTCCAGGAACAAGTTGTTTTCCTTTAAGTCCAGAAAGAAGTGCAATTGCCAAAAAAGGTGGATTTCCATATTCTAATACTGATTAATTAACAGTAATTTTTTCTGTTTTAGGCACTCCAGGAGAAAAGTTATATTTTATTTAAATAATTTATAGGGATATGGACTTTGTAACTGATAAAAAAGCTATAGAATATTTGAAGAGTTTCCCCAAGAAACCTAAAGTGGCCTTTGTTGATATTTTTCCTGGTGCTCCTCCTGAAGCATTAGATTTTTTAGATAAATGTCTATAATTTAGTCCAAAATTGAGAATTACTCTTGATTAAGCTATTGAACATCCTATGCTTTAAAAAGTAAGAGATAAAAAGAAGGAAATAGTTGCTCCAGGTATAAATAACATTTTAATAAATAGGACCAATCATATTAGATTTTGAATAGGAAGGAGAGTTGCAAATTCCAAGATTGAGAGAATTGTTTTTAAGGGAAATTTCAAAATATAAACGTTGAATTTATTGTTGTCTTATTCATTAATATATAAATTTTAATATCTTTTATTTTTCTTCCTTATTTTATTAATCTAGGATTGGGTAATGTATAAAGTTGAAGATATTTCTCAATTTTTAAGGTTCAATATTAAAGTGTTCAGCCCAAAATAATAAATTATACTAGATTATGATTTATAAATACTTATTTTGGATCTTTATTATTTAAATGTAATACTTTAGGAAGTTCTGTTAATAAAATTCTACCTTCTTCACTTTTATATATCTATGTTTTATCATCAATTTATAATTTATCAAATTATTCAGCTTTTTTTTATAATTCTTTTAATTCTTCTTCATGAGTTGGAATTTAATGCATAATATCTCCTAAAATTTATATTTATTTGACTAAATTTATATCTTTATCTTTTCTATCATAATATTAAACTGGTTAATCTCCTCCTAATTTCTCTTTAAGAGCTTGATTTGCTAGATTTATTTAAATTATATTTTAATACATTATTCAATCAAATCTTATATATCATGCTTTTTATAATCAGCTAATACTTAATCTAATTTAGATTCATAAGTATTATGAGGAATTAAGATTGATTAAGAGAAATCTAGAGAATTCTTAACATGAGCTTCCCATTTTTCTGTCCATACTTTTCTTAATAATTCATGAGATTCAACAAAAGGAGGCATTTCTAATTTGTTTTATTCTTTTCTAATTTTAATTTTATTCAATTCTAAAAGATCATGATAATCATCATTTATTTTTTCTAATTCTTTATATCCTTCATATACCTCAAGATCTATTCCACTTAAATCTTTTTTCAATAACAAATTCTCAATAATAGCATCAATATCTGGAAATCCTTATTTTAATTTCTAATATAAACAATATTAAATATATATATACCATTTCTATCCAATCATCATATTTATTACAAAAATGAACACATTTATTATAAACAAACATCATCATTTCTCTTTATTCATTTAATAAAGTAACTATAGGATCATTTGATTCAGGTATTCTACTCTTTTCAATAATTTAGATTACACTAGTCTCTTATACATCTAAAGTAGGTCTAATTTCTTAAATTAATTTTTATTTATATTCATCTAATTCTCCAATTTCTTCCTAAAATAATTCTGGAACAACTTCATAAAGTTTTTCTCTTTGAATTGGTAGATTATTCATAACATGATAATGAACAGTCTCAATATTTTTCATTGTTTCTGGATTCAAAACCAAACCTGAAACATGTCTATGTTGAAATTCAATATAATTAATCATGGTTAATACAGTTTTTTTTTAAATACCTCTTAAAATTACCATATTAGGTTCTAATTCTGCAATATCATTCTCTAAAATCTTTAATTCTTCCTTTTCTTTATCAATTTAAGTCAATTAATTATTGATCAATTCCAATTCTTTAATAAGAGATTGTCTTCTTTATTCATCCATTGTGACATCTTTATTTATATTATTATTTTCAAGTGAAGCATTATTAGTAGAAACATAATCAATTTAACTTGATTCAAATTATTTAATTAAAGCAATTTCCTTTTCTAATACTCTTTTTTTTAATTTATTCTTATATTCAATTAATTATAATCTCTACTTTCTTCTCTCCTTTTCAAACTTATCGAATTCATTTTATATATCAACATGCTTATACAACCTTTATTTTCCTGGTGTAGGTGCACTTCTTAAATAACTATTAAAATTTGTTTATAAGAATCTATGCCAAGTTTAATATAGTTTTTATTTAATTGACATATATAAAATAATGAAATTAATTACTACATTATTGATAATATCAATTGCCTTCTTAATTCCACTTTTAGACCAAAACAATTACATTTATTTTTTATATGGAAGCTTGTATACAATTTACATTGAGATTCTAGGATTCATTTGGATATTACGTTATCGTATGTTAAAAAGAATTAACAATTCTAAATTGACAATAGGATTCAAATAAATAGCTTCTATGATCAATCATTCTACTAATTTTCAATCATATATACCTGATGACTCTGATAAACTTAATGATTCCTCACTATCACTTAGTGCCTATGAACCAAGCCAAGTGGATATAAATGAATAAGTTGAATAAATTGATGATATTCCTGCTGCATAAAAGAGTAGAATATAGCAATAAGCTGATCTATATCTAAATTAAATCAAAAATTACTTTGGCTCTTAAAAACTACCTCTCATCAAATTAGATAGAAAAGGTTTACTCTAAAAATATCAATGTGTGACTAATCTAACAGATTCTCTTTTAGCTTATTATTCAAATCTAGAAAAGAGTTTCGAACTTTAGAATTAAGCTTCTATATTAAGTAAATTAGCCAAAAAAGAATCTTTATCAATTTTAGATCAAATTGATACATCTTAATAACATAAAATCTTATTTTAAGAATTAAATAATGAATAATAATTATTACTTAATTCATTTATATAAATTCAAGGTAGAAATATTATAGTACCTAATTGGAATAATATAAAATTGTAAATTAAATAACTTAATTAAATATTCTAATAATAACGATATTAAATTCTTAAAGTAGCATAACCTCAAATACAATCTATTTAGAAAACTTATCTTGATGAATATAAAAATATCAAGAAATTAAAAAATTAAACCCAATCTTAATATGATGAAGTCTTTCGTAAAAATTAAAATTATGAAGGATAAAAATAATTAATTGAAAAAGATTTAGAATCCAATAATTTTCAATATAGGGAATTAAAAAAGAATAAAACAAATCCTGAAAAATTAATTAAAATGGAAATGTCTATAAAATTATCCACATAATAATTATCTACAATTTAACATAAATTATAGAGTTCTAAGTATGAACTTAAAGAATTACAAGTAGCAATTACTAAAACAAATTAATAATTAAATGAATTTAAAGATAATTGGGATAGATAATTTATTGTAATGTATCAAACAGTAATTCGATCACTTTTATAAACTCATTATGATAATTATGAACAATATATGAAGTCATTTAAAAATATATTAAAATTATAGAATTTATAAACTGATTCACATTTGAATTAGAGTTAAATAAATGCTCCTACTTAAATAATATATCGATAATCAAGAACTGTATCATTAGATGAAATAGATCCTCCTAGATTAATGAGGAATGAAAAAGAAGAACTTTAAGAATTAATAAAAAAATTTAAAATTTATGAAGATCAAATTCAATAATTTGAAAAGTATGATGGAGAATGTTTAGATTTTTTTATAGAAATTGGAGAAGTAATTAAGAAAATAACATCAGATGAAATTAAAATACAATTAATTTAATTAAAAGATATTTGGATAACTGATTTATTTATAAAAAGTTTTCCTAAAGATAGATTATTTTATTAAAATTTATTTGCTCAAATTAAAATGATTACAAATAATTTTATTGAAGATAGAACTAAATTATATAAAGAATATAAAGATACTTAAGTATCTGTTAAAGAGAGGATTAATAATATTACCTATTTATTCAATTGCATTTTGAAGGATTCTGAAAAATTTAATTCTATTAAAGTGGATGGATTCACAGATTATTAAAGAATGAAATAATAATTTAAATAAAATTATAATTAATATCAATAGGAAGCAGAATAATTAAAAAAAAAACTAAATTAATATGAAAATAAGTATAAACACTATATTGATTAACATTTTGAAATAATTTCCAAAACTAAATTTCAATTTATTTTATCTTTTGCCACTCTTTCAAAGTGTGTTGTTAATCATACAATGAAAATGATTGATGAATGTAATAATTATCTAAAATATTCTTAGTTGATTAAATTTATTAATAATAAGATTAAATAGTCAAAAGTCTTCTTGATAATTAAGCTAACATATCATTCACTCCTAAAGATATCCAAATCAATTAAACTTAAAGTTTAATCCATAATAATACAACAACTATTCCAAAAACTAGCTCTAGATCTAATAGTTAACTAACTAAGTAACCTAATGATACAGTAAATTCAATGAAAGAGACATTTGTACTAAAATAATTAATAAGAGTATTATTTCTATAATGGACTAAATCAATCTATTTTAGATAGAAATTTATGACTGAATTATACAGATCTTTGAATAAAAAGAGACCCTCCTAATTAGATGAAATATATGTAACATTTATAGACATAGGAGGAGAACCTCCAGAGGTTTTGTAATTTATTCCATAAAAAAATACTGATTCTTGTATTTTTGATTTAGAATTATCATTTAGAGGTTTCTTCTATATGGAATTAGAAACCTTTGTTACAATAAGTTGGGCTAAAAAGCATTTACCTGTTAATATTAAAGTTAAAATAACATCTTTAAATGGTCGATTAAGATTATGTTATACACCCAATTTTATTGGCCGTAGTTGGGTTTCATTTGTAGGAGAACCTTCTATGAATATTAGTATTGAACCTACTATATCTAAATATAACATATCTGTTGCAAATGATATAATAAAAGAATTTCTTATTTATAAAATAAAGATGTTAACCTATCCAAATAGAGAAACAATCACAGTCCCATTAGCTGAATTTGAAACAGAAATACCTTAAAGTGCCCTTGACAAAATTAAGTAATTTGTTGATAAAATGAAATAATGAAGTCATACTTATTTTATAAAATATATATATATATATCAGTTTATATTATTACTTAATCCTGCTTCTTTTATTATTTACTCTAATTTTTTAGCATGCAACTATAATTATTCAAATGACATTTATGAAATTTAATCATCATTTTATTTCATAGCTGAATTACCTCTAGCTTATTTTCTAGGAGTTACTCCTTAGCTTTTTGTCTCTATATTTTATTTTGAACCTTGTTATGAGTAATAATTTTCTAAGCATACAATCTTCTTTTACAATTCTTACATTTTACGTACATCTACTTATATGATATTTTCATAAATAAAAAGTTCACCATTCAATTTTTATAACTTTGTTATTTATTCTTTTAAATCTTTAATTTCTTATTCTAAATTTTCTTTTTAACAATTTATTTCAGATTCCTTATTCTCTTTTTCTTTTTGTAATTCAATATTAACTTTTTCTGCTTATTTTAACTATTCTTATAGTTCTTTTACAATTTTTCCTTATTTTTATAATATAGCATCTTTCTTCTTAAATTCCTCTATTTATCTATTAAGTTTTTCTATTTGTTAATCTTTGGAAAGATCATTTTATTCCCATTCTGATAATTATTCATTTGTCTCCTTTAACTATTTTTTTAGATCCTATTCTTTCTTTTCAGAATCTAATTATTGTTTTTTATTTTTTTCTGTTTACTAATCTAATTATTATTAAAGCTTTTTAACTTAATCCTCTAATTTTTAAAAATTCTAATTTATTTATTAAACCTGCTTTAATTCTTAATTTGATTAATTAAGTTCATTCTAAAGTTTTTCAATTTCTTCTTTTTTTGTTTTTGTTTCCTTTTCAATTTATTACTATAATTTTTTTATTTGTTCTTCCTATTTCTTTTGATTACCGATTTAATTCAATAGATTCTTTTGTTCTTCTTCCTTTTAATTTAGAACACTCTTAAGCTTTTCAATTTAATCCTTTAAGGTTTTATTCTAATTTAAATCCCTTGAAAATTATTCATTTTTCTTGTTTAATTCTTTAAGTTAATCTTACAACTTTTTCAGATTTTCATCTTTCACTTTCATTAATTGTTCTTAATTTATAATAGTATCTTATAATTTTTTGGATTCTTATTATTAGATTTCATTTTATTTTTTCTATTAAGCAACTATTTATTTCTGTTATTACAATTCTTTATTTTCATCTTAAACTTTTTTTAGACTTTATTCTTTAACCTTTAATTAATTTTCAAGAGATTCAATAGATTATTTATAACTTTTTAATTCAGCTTATTGATTTTCTTTTGTTTATAAAAGATGTCTAAGATTTTAAATTTCTTCTTCATTAACCTTAATTTCTTATTTTTATTCTTCAATTATTTAAACTTAATTGTTGAATTATTCATTTTTCTATATTAATTCAATTTTTTAATCTAAAATTTATTATATTAAATCTTATTTATTTTATGATTCCAATTAAGATGCAAAAGTTTTTAATTCATCCATACGATACGAATTTAATTCACTTAGAGTAGTACCATCTTCACTTAGTGGAATTTATTCAATTTTCTTTTATATTTCTTATCTATGAGTTTCCAATTAAAATTATTCTTTTTATTCTAATTAAGCATATTTAGACTCAAGATTTTATATTATATTAGATGAATTATTTATTTTCTCATTCAATTATTCATTCTCTTATTTTAATGCTTATATTTATTTTAATTATCCTTAAATTAATTATTCCTTTTCTATTAATTTATCATTATAATCAGCCTCCTACTTTCTCATATTTGTCTATAATTCTGCATTTGATAAGATTTGTTTTTAACTTGTGATAATTATTTCTTAATCTTTTCCTTTCAGTTATGTTTCTAATATCATTACTTATTATTCTAACTTTGTTTATTAATTTATAAATTCTTCTATTTATTCTTTTAAGATTAAATTTTCAGATTGAATGTTTAAAGTTTTCTCTAAAGGTTTTGAGGATATTAAATTTTGTAATTTTTTAATTTCATATTCTTATTTTCTTAATAGATCATTTTATTCATCAATTTATTAATAATTTCTCTAATTTTCTAGTTCTCTTTCTGTTATTAATTCTTTTTATTTGTTACTAGCATCTTTTAATTAATCCTATAATTTATTAATAAGAAATTCTTTCATTTTCATTTATTATTCATTTTTTATTATTATTTCAGTTTAAACTTCTGCATTTATTAAATTTTATTCTAATTCTAATTTTAATTAAATTATCTAACTCTCTAAGTCATAAATTTTATTTTAATTTAAACCTTTTTCTCTTAAACTTTTATTTTCTATCTCTTTTGTTTTAAGTTACTATTAAAGCAATACAATTTTAGCTTTCAAATCTTCTTCTTTTTAATCTTTCTATTCTAAATTTTATTATATTTCTTTCTTTTCTTCAATAAGAGATTATAAATTAGTTTATAATTTATTTTTATCTTTAACTAAATCTTATAATTTTTTAAGTTCTAATTCTTTTTATTTTAATTAATTTTGAATTTAAGAAATTTATTATTCATAAATTTTGAGTTCTTCATTTCTAAGATTTTCAAGTGCATTTAATTTATCTTCATAAATTTATATATCATCTTACTACTTGATTATATTTTTCTTATGTTCTGATTCCTTCTTTCTAATACTTCGATTATGAGATTTAATTTCATTATCTTATTGTTCAATTAATAATTATTTCTCTTAAATTGAGTATTCTAAATCCTTAATTAAATTCATTAATTTTAAAATTTCATTATCTGCTATTTATTTTTTAACAATAAGATCATTATATTATTTTTCTTTGATTTACATATCTTATTATAATTTTTCATATAAATATAAATATGAATCTTAATCTGAAATTTAAGAACGAGGACTCTTTTATTCCATAAAACCTTTTCCTTATGAAATATATTTTCCATTTTAATAATCAAAATTAGATCTTCTTTTAATAGTTGTTTCTATATCATCACTCAATTCTAATACATTCTCTTCTATTTTAATATATTTTTATTTATTCTAAAGCATATTTTATTTTTGTATAATTTCATTTTTAGATGAATTTAGACTATAATTTTTCTTCAATTAATCAATCATAATATTCCTCTCTTCCAACTCTTATTATAACTTATTTATTTTTTTTTTTTATTCTTCTAATTATAATGATTAGGTTATCTTTTCTACTTATAATTATTCCATTTGTATTAAAAATTGTTTATTATAATTTTATGATGAATCCTCATCCTTTTAAAATAGAAACTTATTCATTTATTCTATTTTCTATTATAAATCTTCAATTATTGATTCATATTATTATACTAACTAATTATTCTCATAATTAGTTAATGATCCTCTTTAGCTTTCAATTAACTTTTTAGTGACCAAGTCTAATTCATGTATTAATTATTAATTTTGATCTTCTAAACCTTTGATTTTATCAATCTAATACGTTATTTTTTATTTTTTACATAGTCTTTTTAGGTAATTTCTAACTGCAACTCTTCTTCAAAGTGATGTTAATAATTTATTAATTCTCTATCCTTTTAAGCTATAATTTCTTTTAATTTTTAGAGTTCTTTCTCCATTTCAATATGATTTTTCTAATGAAGTGAAGTACATTTCTAATTTTTACACTTTTTGATTTATTCACACAGTTCTATATTAATTTCAGATAATTCTTGATTATTATTATAAAGAATATCAATATTTTCCTTCAGTTAATCATTCTCTTAAATTTTCTCTTTTAACAGTAAAGTCTATAATAAAATCTTAGTTATAAAAAGTACCAATTTTTCATTTGCATTAATTACTGCATTAAGTCTTTGCTCCATATCATCTATAGTATTTGATGATTTAGATGGAGAGTATGTGTAATCGTATTATCGGTACATATATTTATTATTATTTATTATAAACAAAAGCTTATAAAACAAAAAATATTTTATCATTTCTTATTAAATAATCACAACAGCTTTTCAAGAGTTTAACATAGTAATGTAAATTAGAGTTCTTCTTCTTTGTCTTCTTGATCAAATAAAGACTACTTAAATTCTATTTCATTCTTTTTCAACAGTTATTAAGTGTGTGCTTTTGACATCTTAGTACTACCACTTGTATCATCATGTTAACTAAAATAATTGCCATTGGCTTTTTAAATCTTCTCTCTATTCATTTGTTAATTAGTATTGGAGATACGAAATTTTGTCTAAAATATTGTTATTAATAACTTACTGATGGAGTTATTGGGTTAAAACTTGGTTAACTCTTTTCCCTTGTAAGCTATCTAGATATCAAAGGTCTAGGCAATGATTTTCTTGAAAAGTTAAATTGTGAATGAGTATTCATAAAGTTCATATAATTATAATTAATTTCATATTTACTATAAAAATGGATAAAGACAAAATTCTAGGAAGAATTACTTTACCTAGATTTATATTAAATATTAGATGTTGCTTTAAGCATCTTTTTGAATAATTAATATTTTTCAAACAAATCTCTAAATAAATTATGTGATTTCTGGGTCATGTCCTTATAATAATGATATGCACTCATCAATAATTGTAATTTATTAAGTTCTATAATCTGTCAATCCATTATGACTATTTTATGCATCATTGCAAGATTATTGCCAATCTGCATTTTCTTTAGTTTTAAGATTGACTAAGTCTTAATAAATTGCAATATTGTTATTTAATTCTAGTAATTATTATTATAATTATTGCACATCAGCTCTTAATTCAGCAATTTTAGTATTTAATCTAGTATTTGCAAATTCAAAACGTATTCTAAAATATTAAAATCTAAAATTACTTAGTTTTAATAAAGTCTGCTTCTCTTTGATCATCAGCAATCATTTCTAATTTCTAAACTTAATAAACTTCATCAATCAAATCATCAATAATTCTAATTACTTTTTCTTGACTTGTTCCTTATTATATTAAAGAAAGTGTTGAATGAATCAAAGTATAAAACATTGATGACTTTTAAATTTAATTTACTAATTTTACTTTCTTAATAATTACATATATTTTCTTTATGATTTTTTAATTAAATTAAAGCAGTAGGATCTGTTTTAATAGAACCAATAATTTTTTTAGCTTCACTTAATGCTCCAACAATAGATGTTAATTCATCTCTTTTACTCTCAAATTATTATCTAGATTCTTATCTTTATAAAATCAACTTATTTATTCTATCATTGTTTCTCTATTCTTCACCTTCCTTATCTTCTGCCTAATGTCTTTTATCTAGTAATTTTTATTCAAGTGGACCAACTTATTCTTAAGCTTATGCTAATTTTGTTTATGAATCTGATATTGTTTATGAATTTTATGAAATATGTGTTTCACATGTTTCCAATCTTTCAGCTAAAAGTCCAGAATCTTCATCTTAATCATTTTGAATTCCCTTTTTTAATTCTTATAATAAATCTATTGTCCTTCCAAATGAGGCTGGTTCCTCATTCAATGTTAATTATATTGCTTAAAGCACTGTTTTTCCATATTCATTTTATGATATTTCATAAATTGATTTAGTGCCTATAACACTGTTTATTAGAAGTATCAACAATAATGATGTTACTCTCATTAAAAACGAATATTAATATTAATAATATTCAATATTATAATGAAAATATTGAATATCAATAAATTATAAAATGAATAATAAAATATAACACAAAAACATTTATAGGAGTTTGCACATGAGAATTCAATTATATTAATAGGTTTAATTAAATAAACATATGAAGATAGAAAAGGTTTGAAATAAATTATTATACAATTTGAACCAATTGTTAAGTAAATTAATTATCAATATCAAAAGCAAAATATATGCTGAAGTTTTAGGATTTAAAATGTAGTAATTGAAAGATATCATAGATGATCCAAATATAAATACAAGAGAATAAGTAATTACACTGATCATTCATATTGAAGAGGTTCTATAAGAAATAGAAAAGCACTATTAAATACCTTATAATAAATAGTATTTTGAGGATGCTTGTAAAAATCTCTTATTAAATCATTAGTTTATGAAATAACAACCCCTGAAATAGATCAAGATGTAGGACTTAATAATTCAGATTGTTGGTGTAAAAAATGCACCATCTCATGATTTAAGTTCATTCTCAAAAGGTCAAACATTTATATAATTATATAAATAAATAATCATTATTATTATTATTTTCCTATTTCTTATTAATTTAATCTTTAAGCATTTATTAAATTTATATGTTTTGTAACTATTAAACCTCAATAAGAATTAATTATTTTAAATTTATTGTTTTTTTATTGATTAAAATACTTCTTTAAATAATTTTAATCTTGTGTATTTAGATTAAATAGTATCAAATAATCATTATTTATCTAATCGTAATTTTATGATTATGGAGGTTTTTTGAAATTAATGTACAAATTTGATAATGTAAATGGATTATTAGCTATTCTTAATTATTTATTTAACTATTTTTTATTTAATTTAATCAAATTTTGAACTATTATTACATTCTTCATTACTCTATCTTCAATTATTTGTTATTTATTAAACAAAATTCTCTGAGCATTTATTTATTGTTCTTCTTAATATCTAATTTTCTTATATTAAATTTTTGAGTCAAATAAATAACTAGACCCAATTTGATTAATTGCTAATAAATTTTAGAAGTACTAAATGTTATTTAGTTTGAGATTCTAAATCACATAAGTCTGTCTTATGTTGCTTAGATATGCAATTATTTATTAAAGTATCTTATAATTGAGGCTTATCTTAACTTTTTGAATTTTATCATCAATTAATAGGAGACTATAATACATCACTATTACAATTAAGTGAAACTATCTATACTCATTATTAATAACATACACACGAATTTTCAATTTCTAAAGATGAAGGAATTACTAATAGTTCAACTTCATGAATAAATGAAATATTACATTATTTTAATAATTTTTGTAAATTTTTAGGATGTCTAAACATAACCCAGAAAATTGTTATTGATAATAGACCATAGTATTACTAAGATAATATTTAATGAGAGGAAGTTATAAGATGCTTTCTGTCTTCATTAAAAAGTCCTCAACCTTCAAAAATAATTGATGCATTAAATTGATTTCTATTTTGCATATAAGGCAGAGTTAATTCTACTTAACTCAAGATAATTATGCTTACAACTTTGTTCCAAAGTATGCTTACAAATTTGTTCCAAGAATTAACTTGTTATATAAAGTCTAAAAAAAACAATTAGCTTAAATTTTATATGAATTGAATCTAGTATTCATAGAATTAAAATAAGTAGAAATTATCATATATACCAAAGAGAAATTTTCTTATATTGATATTGAATATAAAGAGGAAATGAAGAAATAGTAATAAAGTTATTCACAACATACTTTATGAATTACAAAAAGGAAGCGTTATTATCATATATGAATATCTGAAATATTATTCAGATCAAACAATATTAATCCTGATATTTGGAATCTATTAAATAATATTCAATATGAGCATTTTTTTCATTTAATTATATAATATATATTTAATTTTATGAAATATTATTAATCAGTTAAATAAATTATTTCAAAAAAATTAAAAAATGAGGAAGAAAATAGAGAAAACAAAAAAAAGTATTTATTCATATTAAACATTAGAACCTTGGACTGATTATGAGGATTCATAAGTTATGCAGTTAGTTGAATTGTATGGTCCACATAAATGGACTTTTATTGCATCCAAATTACCAGGAAGGATTGGAAAATAATGCAGAGAAAGGTAGTCATTCTTATTTGATAATATGAATAGATGGCATAATCATTTGAATCCATTAATTAAGAAATCACCTTGGGATTATGATGAAGAATGGATTCTATTTCTATATCATAAAGCAATTAGTAACAAATGGGCAGAAATAGCTAAACATTTAGAAGGAAGAACTGATAATGCAATTAAAAATCATTGGAATTCAGGTATGAAAAAGAGAATTTCAGAATTCAATGAAAAACTATAGAATATTAAATAATAGTTTATACTTAAAGGGTTGTATCTTATAATTTTATGAAGAAAGACCTTCTTATTTTGATCAGTTTCAGATTGAATTTGAAAAAAAGGCCCTTGAGATCATATTTTTAAATAAAACCTATGTTAGTTTGTTAACAGATTCAGAAGAAGAAATTGAAGAACCTAAGAAATTACCTGTTGTTTAGAGTAGAGAGAGTACTGCATTAAGGAAATAACATTATGTAATTTTAATTTTTAATGAAAGAATGATTCAAAAATAAGAACAATTATAAAACATCCTAGAAGAAATAGAATGCATAAAAAATACCTACTTTTCAAAAAGTAATAAAAAGATAATGTTAATACAAATAAATAACATATTTTATAATGGACTTAAACTCCTTAGAAATATGAAAAGTAAATAATATATTTATTTTAAGTGATGATTATAATTATACACCTGCTGCATTCAATAAATAAAGAAGATTAAGTCATAGTAGTTTTAAATATAGTTAACATTAAAGCTATGTATAAAAATATATTAATAAATATAGATGAATGAATCTTTTATGGAAAGAGAGGAGCTCAAATAGAATCTATTTCTTTGAACAAAATTTTTGAGAAATCAATTTTTCATTTCTTTATTTGGAATAAATAAAGAAATTATAAAATAATTATGTTTAAAAAAGTAATAAAGTTTCTTTACTCTTAAAAAATTGATTTGCATTCTGATATTCTTAGTTTAAAAGAAATTTAGTCTGCCATAAAATCTGTGGTAGAGACTCATGAAGAGAAATTTATTTAGTAAATAAAAGTAGGATAATATAATCCTTAATTGTGGTTGAAAATCAAGAGACATTATATTGAGCCAAATGATGCAATTAGAATTATAAAAGTATTGGGAGAATAAGATTAAGCTTAAAGAAATTAATTACTTAATAAAATATAAACAACATAAGAATTAATAAAGAATGACATTTATAATTATTTTATTAAATATTTTTCAAAGAAGTATGAAAAATTGACATTTAGTTAAATTGCAATAATATTAGAATAATATGCTTATGTCAAAAGATTTGATTAAGATTTTTTTCGAATAATGGAAAATGAAATATATGATAGATTATCTGATAAAAATGAAATAATAAATTATTAAGATATAGAAAAAATATTATGGGCTTATTAATATTGTCATTATGGTTCAGCAATTCTTTATGGTTAATTAGCATCAGTGATAAAGATTGCTTAACATGAAATAAATCCTATGAAATTAGCTTATTATTCATATTTATATTCTAAATGCCCAGACAATCAAAAAGGAGGATTTGGAATATATGCAGTAACAGAGAAATAAGTTTAGTAAAGAATAAGAGATTATAGTTTTTCAGATTTTATTAAATTAGCATAATATATATTTATACCAAATATATGTTCAAATGCATTTTAATTAGTAATAGAAGAACAATTAGCTGAATAATTTCCATCTAATAAAAATCTATTACCTCATGATTTAGTTAAATTATGTAGAGCAACAATGAATTATTATTTTAAATATAATGATAAATCTCTTTAGCATAAAATAGAAGTAATATATAATTATGTTATCATTTAAGGGAGCTTGTATTGAATTGATAGATAAAGTTAATGATAAATAATTTTGTTCAATTTTTTGGAGTTTTCTTAAATCAAGAAAAGGAAATGCAGAATTATATAATAAGTTTTCAAAATAATTAATAGTGAGATAAAATTTATTATCAATTAGATAATTGACTCTATTATATTTAAATGCTTCAAATAATTCTGAAACTTTTGATTTAACAAAATTATTGAATGAAATTATAATTAATAGACTTAATAAAGACTAATAATAATAATAATAGATTAAACCAACTTATTTAGCATATTTAACAATTGCATCTATGTAATCAAAACTTTAAATACCAATCTAATTAACATCTGATCATTTAAAATAGATTTCAACTCCTTTAAAAGTAGCAATATTATAAACTCTTTAAATGTCATTACCTCATTTAGAATAAATTAAATTATCAATTTTACTTATATAAAATCTTTAGGAAATTGAATTACCATATGAAGATTAAGTCATTTTGAATTATTGTTAGAGATACTTTTATAAATTCTGTTAATAATAATAAATTAAAATCAAATAATCTATACATAAATCATTATTTCATTAGGCTTTATATCTTGATCCAAAGAATGAACATCTTCATAATTAATTAATAGTTTTAAATTAATAATATAAAGATGAAATGAGATTCTTTTTTAAATAAGATAATTGGGTTGTTATCTCTTGGTGTTTATTATAAGAACATTTATTAACAAAAGAAAGAATAATAAAGAAAGAACTTATACAGGAAGCATGTATGGGTATTAAGGAATTAGATATAAATACCATTTTTCATATTGATAAATATGTAGAGAGTTTATGGATGGTAATATTAATTGAGAAACTCAGTTTAGAAGTAGGAATTGAAAAAATCTCTTAATTTATTAAAGTATCTCATTATGCTTAAACATCTGTTTTATTAAATAATTTCAAAGATTCCTAATTATTAGAACTAAAAGATGTGCTAAAATAATCTTTACAATAATAATGCAAAGATATTAATTTAAAATAAGAATACAATCAATCTTATATAAATATGTTTGATTAAGGAATAGGAATGATGCTTCATGTTACTCATTTAATAAAAACTAAAACATAAAATTTAAAATTTGGTTTAATAGTTTTAGATCCTTCAGATTTTGAATTATAATTAAATGAAGAAAAAAACATTTAAATTAGATTAGGAGAATAAGATTATAATATTTTGAAACATTTAAGAAAAGAAAGATAAATATAAAAACTTATATATGAATAAGTATTTGATTGGAATGTAGAATATATATATCTTGATGAATTTTAAAAATATAGTATAGAGTAACAATTAGAATATTTTACTAATGTTTTTGGATTGAATCCTCTTGATGAAATTGATATAGAATAGACTACAGAAAAAAGATCAAAGAAGGGATTAAACTTTTAGGATAAATTGAATGCATTAAAATAATAAAAAAATAGAAATAGGTATGAATAAACAGAGACTAATGATCTAATAGAAAATGATCTTAATTTTGATTAGTGAATAAATATTTTTTTAAAAATATAATACATATGCATAATAACCAATAAAATCATATTCCACCATAATGCAACTTAGTAAATTCATAATAATTCCACAATCCTTAAGTTAATTTTGTCAATAATAATTAATTACCAACATTTATATAACAACCATAAATTCTACATTTTAATTAGCATACATTTCAATAAGGGATTAATCATGGACCATAAAACATTAATTAATAATAATAAATCCAATAAAAAATGACATTCCCATTATTTTTTAAGGATATTGAAAAATAAGATTTACTTACAATATCAGGAATAGAATATATAAAGAAGAGATTAATAGGTAAAGGTAGTTATGGTTTAGTCTATCTGATATAAAATAAATAAACCTTTGAATTATATGCTTTAAAGATTTAATCATCCATTCAAAAAGAAGAAATAGAAATTTTATAAAAGTTAAAATAAAAAGTCTTTAAAAACTTAGTTAATATCATAGAATTTTAAAAACATCATGAAACAAATGAATATTTTTTATTGATGGAATATTGTGAAAATAGTTTATAAAATGAAATAGATAAACATCCTCTTGATAAAAATGAGGCTAGATATATAATTAAATAAATAGCCAATGGTATAAAGGAATTACATGAACAAAAAATTATTCATAGAGATTTAAAACCAGAAAATATTCTTGTTTTTGTTAAAAAAGATCATAATATAAATTTGTCATAAAAAATATATAAAATATGTGATTTTGGTTTATCAAGTACTAAAGATTTAGCACTTACCTTATAATGTGGAACAGCTCATTATATGCCTCCAGAACAAATAAAACAAAATAATAATCATTAAGGATATGATTAATCAGTAGATATCTGGGCCTTTGGTACTGTTATTTATGAATTATTTACTCAAAAAGTCATGTTTATGAAATCTAATAGATAACAAATTTATAATGAAATTCTTAATATTACACAACAAGAGATTGACTAAAAAATCAAAAATAATTTGACTATGTTAGATTAAAAATATGTAATGCTTGTTTAAAAAATGATTCAAATTGATCCATCTATGAGAATAACTATTGATTCGATTTTGTTAGAACTAAATTAAAAGGGTAAAAATATTTAAACTCATAATGTAAATAAAGAAAATATTATAAAAGCCGTAAGAACAATGTAGAAAGCAAAGAAGTAATTCAGAAGGCAATAATGGACTAAATTAAATTTAAAAGCCATAGTAGAATATTTTCAGTACTGAGTAATAAACACCTATTTATTAGTTTTAGTAAAAAAATACTTAAAACATTTAAACTAATATTTAGAGTTTTATTAATTAAGGGAAATTAAATTAATAAAATTAATTCAATTAATAAAAGATTTTTAATTAAAATAAAGAATAATTACCATAATGAATTGGCAAAGTATGATCAAATATTAAACAATAAAATATAATATAAAAATCCAATAATTATATTTTCAATAGATATTTTAAATATAATTAAATAAGATAGTTGATTGAATTCTTTTATTGTTTATTCATTTTTTTTATTTTTCCGATATTAATACTATTATTATTGAAAATATTGTTTATAATTAATAATCTTCATATTGTTAATCGTTTTCTTTAAATAATTTTATTGGAAAGAAATATATATTATCTGAAAATACATTTGGTTGATTATATTTAAAGATTATTTATATTTATTGAAAAATAATTTATTTATAATTGAATATTATTAAATTAATTTATCATTTAATCTGAATACTTTTAATTTTTATATCTTCTTTTTTTATATTCTATACATCTTCTAAATTTCAATTTTGAATTTATAGTTATTAATAAGGATTTTTATTCAATTTAAGAATGTTTTATTGATACTTATAAGAAATAATTAGTCATATTTAGCTATTTCCTATATTAAATTATTTTTTAATAGCTTATATTTACAAACTTAAACAGTATGTCATAACATTCAACAAAAATTCTTTTTAACTTTAATAAAAATTAAGAAATGAAGTATCCTTAATAATTATTTTATCATAGATTTTATATCTTTAACAATGGTTAAATTTTACTAGAAAGATGTTATTAATGTACTTTTTTGAATATCTTTTTTAATCCAACAAATAAAATCTATACTATTAAGAATTAATCAAATGGAAGATTGATAATCCGTATGTGAATTTTTGGAGGAAATTTTGAACTTATTATTTGTTAAAATTTGAATTCAATTTTTTAATGTATTAGTAGCGTAGCACTGTTGGATAGTCTATATTCTAAAATGATATTCCCACACAAAACATTAACCCAAATGATGTTATGATGTAAAATATGATGAAAATGTTTTAATCTCAAATGATTTCAATGATGCAAAGTCATTCATCTGGTATAGAGATATATTTATGAAGGATTCGATTTAGAGAAATTTTATATGCATAAAGTGAATGATATGAATTAGTTTTATAATTAAGTGAAACCAGATGAATGTCAATTGTAATAAACCTCCCAATTCATTAATGCATATAATCCAAATAAATATTATGAAGTATCCCAAATAATAATATTAGGAAACTTATACAAATACTAATAGATAGCTTAATTTTGATGATATTCCAGTTACAAATAATAGCTAAAATGAATTCAATGATTACAATCTTTAATAAAATGAATATTATAATCAATAAAAGAATAATAATCTAGAGTAGAAATCAAGAGGTTAGTAAAAATAAGTTGAAAGAGGATATAATAATCAATTTGATGAGGATTAAAATTCAATTAAGTAATCATAAAACAATTTTGATAATGAAGATTATAATAGAAATTAATCAAGGTAATTTATGAATTCAAGCATCAATTAGAAACAAACTAATAATAATGATCAATAAAATACTAAATATTATAATTAAAGAAATTAAAGTAATGAAAACAATTATCAAAAAAATCTCAATAGAAGTACTTATAATAATGAAGAAAATTAATATAGAAAATAATCTAATCCTTATGATGAAATGCCAATCAAACCAATGCAATAAAATTAATTTGAGGATAATATGATTAATCATAAATAGCTAGAAGATATTTCAAATACAATAAAAAATGATGAAAATTATAGAAAAAAATCAGAAATTTAATAAGATATATAAAGAAAAAATAGTTAATTTGATGAATAACCAAAAAAAAAATTGAATTATTAAAATTCATTTGATACATTTGATGAAATGCCAATTAAACCTACAAAAATAAATATTTTTGATGATATTCCTATAAAACCTGGAAAATAGAATTAATATGATGATATTCCTATAAAACCTGCTAAATAAAATTCATTTGATGATATTCCTATAAAACCTGCTAAATAGAATAAGTTTGATGATATTCCTATAAAACCTGCTAAATAAAATACTTTTGATGATATTCCTATAAAACCTGCTAAATAGAATACTTTTGATGAAATCCTTATAAAACCTACAAAAAAAAATTCATTTGATGAAATTCCTATTAAATCCAATTATCAGAATTCATTAGAAGATTAAACTATTGGATATTCAAAATAAAATAATTAAGTGAATGATAGAGGAAAATAAAATTAAAATATGAAATAATAATCTAAGAATATTGTTGAGGATAATCAAATAAAAACATATAAAAATTATGAAGAAATATCAATAAAAACAATAAAAAATTAAAATTTTGATCCTTTGCCTGAAAGAAATCTTATTTAAAAACAACAAATAGAAAATTTTGAATACAATAATGAATAATAAGGAAATGTTAAGAAAAAACCATTTTTAAAAAAAGGAACAAGATAATTTTTATCAAATGCATAATAAAGATCAGATATTGCAAAAAAGGAACATGCTGAAATTATGAAAGAAAATAATGCAATAAATAATACAATTATGCAAAATTAAAATTGTTAAGGAAAATCTTAAAAACCATCCAATCCTTAAAGGTTTGAAAAATAAGAGTAAAGAGAAGTTTAAAATAAAATGAAACGATCAGAAACACCAAAAGAATAACCAAAACCAAAGTCATAAAATTAATAATAGTATGGTTAAAAATAAAAAGAAAATTAAAAATAATAAGAAATTTAAAATTCATCTCATCATTAAAGTAAGGATTATTAGTTTGATAATAATGAAGATTTTATTAAAGATTAAGCTTCTTAAAATTAAAAAATCAGTTCTTCTTATTTTGGTTTAAAAAAAGAAGTTAAAGATAACAAATTTGATAAATCAAATCATTCTGAAAGTGAAGAAGAAAGTACAAAAAATTAAGTTTAAGATAAAATTAATAATCTTAATATGGAAATAGCTAAATTTAAGAGCGAAAATGATAAATTAAAGAAAACATAAGGAAAATATGAAGAGTTATTAAAGCAATTATAAAGAGAAAGGGATGAATGGGAAAAATAAAAAGAAAATGAGAAATTATAATTAGATGAATGGAAAGAAGAAGAGAAAAAAAAAATGTTGAGGGAAAAAAGAGTATTTGAAAGATAGGCAAAATCTAATTAAAATATTCCTAATAGAAAAGAAAGAGAAGAGATAGAATCACTTAAATAACAAGTTTAGAAATTGCAAGATGAATAAAAATTAAAAGATTAAAAAAATAAATTAGCTTATGATAGAATTAAAAAATAATATGAAGAAGTAAATTAAAAGAATCAAGATTTATAATCAGAACTTAAATGTTTAGAATTAAGACTTTTAGAATAAAAGAAACCTTCTTATGTTTAATCTTAACCTTCTATTTAACAAAGTAAATCATAATAAATATAAATAAAATCAAATTAATCTGTTTTATCTTCTAATAAAGAAGTTCTTCCATAAAAATTAAGAAATTAAAGTCCTTAAAGTATTCCTGATGATTAATCTTTGAAATAAAAAACAAAATCAATATAAGATAAGAAAAGTTATTATTTAGAAGATGAAGATGATTTTGATAATGATGAAGAAGAACAATTAAAAAATGATGAGGATGATGATGATGATGATGATAATTAAAGTGATGCATTATCTGAAAAATATGAAGATATAATGGAGAAATCAATGACTTAAAAATCTAAAATTAATATTGTAAATTAATAAAAATAAAAAAAGCATGATTTAGTAAGTATGTAAGAATAAGATATACCATTTACTATCAAAAATATTAATAATTTAATTAGTGAATAAGAATTTATATATGATCAAAATCGTTTTTATTTAATGTATAAGAGGAATAAAGATATGCCATCAAAAATAGTTAATTAAAATGTAGGTTAAGATGGTAAAGTTTCTAGATAATATGCAAATGGAAAAAAGGAGGTTGTTTTTCATAATGGAGTCAAAAGAGAAGTATTCCCTGATGGATATGTAATTGTTCATTTTACAAATAAAGATGTAAAATAGACTCTACCTAATGGAACCATAATCTATTTTTTTGCTGATGCCCACACTACTTAAATAACTGTAGCCAGTGGTCCAAATGTAAGATATTTATCTCATTATTAGATTTATAGATTTTCGAATTAATAGATTGAAATCCATTTTACAGATGGCAGAAAGGAAATTCGGTTTGGAGATGGTACTGAAAAGTATATTTCAACAAATGGGGAAGAATAAACTTTTTTTAGTGATGGTATTATCCAAAGAATAGATAGTAAGAAAGTAAAATAAATTGAATATCCAAATGGAAATATTGATATAATATATCCTGATGGACAAAAACAAAGATAAATTAAAAAATGATTTATATATATATTTATTTATTTTATATATATTTTCAGTAATAAATTTAAAAGAAAAAAAGTTAATTACATAAATAATAATAATAATATTAATATTGATTATTCAAATCATTAAATTATATTTTTTTTCATTTTTTTTTTGGAACTTATAGCTATATGGGTAAAGGAATTTTAATTTATTATCTCAAAGCATTCAATTCAATAAATTAAGGATGGACCTGCATTTATTTGGAAGGCAGAAACTTTTAAAATGGTAAGGTTTTGCACCATCCTCTAGGTAAAAATTAATTATGAACTATTTCTATTTTGATAATAAATCTAAATTTACTTTCTTATTATTCATATTTTTATTAATCATGACAATCTAATTCAACAACACTTAATTTCCGAGTAGAAGTATTACTCCTTTTTCCTAAAATAGCAAAATATTTTATTAATACATACTTGGAGGTTCAACAATCTTTGGATCTTAGGTTATAACACTAGTTTTTCTAATATAACCATATGCTTAGCTATGATTTTACTGATGTTACTATTGCTCTATGTTTTAATTTAAGATGTTATGAAGACTAGGAGTATTGCCACCATTATGGCTACTAAGTCTATGGACAGGGGATTAATTAGATGGAAGTGGTTTTAACACATTAAATTATGAGACAGTATTCAGAAATGGTATGGATTGCTAAGGCTAAATGAGATGTGGTTGAGATTGTTATTATTACTAAAATTAAGTGAGAGAAGCAAGTTAAATTTTCTTAGGAGATTCAAATTATTTGTTCTCTGCAAGAGTATTCATTAGTTATTTTGGATTATTGGCTGTTGTGGATCTAGATCTCTATTATAGATCAACTGAACTATTATTTTATTTTTTTGTAGTAATAAATTAAACAATCTTTTTTGTTTTCTTTTTATTTTGATTACTTCTTTTGATAATAATAAGTTTGCCACTATTTGATTCAGCACATTCTTATGCATCTTAAATACTTTATTAAGAAACTGAACGTTAAGAACCATCTGTTTATTGATTATTATTAATGGAATTATATTAATTGAGCATATTTTCATCTACAATTTAGCTATTATTAGGTTAGTCTAAATATGAATCATGTTAATTTCGAGATGGATCTATTAATCTTTTTAAAATGCTTTAATATTTTGGAGTTTCAACTCTATGATTGTGATTGTGTTATCTTTATTTAATTTATGCATGTTCTGCCATCATTTCCTTAACATAAGACTTATCAAGTAAACTTTATTATTATTATTATTATTAATGAGCTTATGAGATTTTATTACACTATAATAATAGCAAAAATAATTACTTGATCTAAATAAGATGAATCTACCTTCTTAGTATTGATACATCTCCAATAATCTTTTGACATCATCCTAATGACCATTAAAGCCTTAATAATTCTTGTTACACGCTCTCTCATTGAAAAAGACTTATACATCTCAGGTAAAGAGAGTGGAATAGGATCATTAACCTTTCCAGTAATCCATGGATGATGTAAGATTTAATGTGCATTATATCTATGCATAGGATCCTCAGCAACACATTTCAAGAAAAGATTCTTAGCTAATTAGTCAAAACCTTCAGGGAAATTCCATTATGGATTTTACAAATGCTAATACAATTTCTCTCTATATTCTTCAGCTGTTTATCCTTATACATATAATGGATGTTTTCCACCTGTACATACCATATATAATATGATTCCACAACTCCAAATATCAACTGGCTAGTCTATTTAATAATATTTTTACTTTAGAGTAATGCTTACTAGTAAAGAATTCTGGAGCCATGTAGATGAGTGTGCCACATTAACCACTGATGAGTAACTAAGATCTAGTTGACAATCCAAAATCTACAATTTTCAAAGTGGTCATATCGTTAGGGTCTTCAAGTAAAAGGTTCTCTAGTATACATACAATCCTCACCTCAGGTTTAATGTCTCTATGAACTACTCCTCTTTCATGGATGAATGCCACTGTTTTGAATAAAGTTTGCATTAATTGTCTTTTCTATTCATAACTCAATTCAATTTTATCTGTAAATAATCTTTTCAATTGCCCGTACTTCACCAAAGCCATTTCTATTAATAATCTTGTATCTGTTTCATGTACTCTTTTAAATTACACTATATTTGAATGTTTCATTTGACTCAATATGCTTGCTTCTGCTAATATTTCTGAATAACTTCTTCTACATTCTCTCTTAGGTACTATTTTGACAGCCACACTTTCTCCTTTGATGTTCTTTGCCTAAACAACCTTACCAAATCCTCCTGAACCTAAAAATTCTTCGAATTCATAGAAGTCACTAAATTTATTTGCAACATCTCCAGAATCAAGATCATTCATTTAGAATTAATTATATATTAAAAAATTTCATTAATCTGTTCCTTTCTAAATCTCCTATGATAATTTAATCTTTAACAGTCAGCAATTACTGCACTTTTCAATAATTTTCGTTTTTATTTATAATAATCTTTAGTTATTCTTTCGAAATATCTTTCTTTTGTATTATTTTGATCCTCTTGTAAGATAAAATTTTAGAAATTATTAATATTTATAATTTTAAATGGATTACTATATAGTAGATCGGCTGCATCTGAAAATTGATAATTTAAATTATCCTCAGTAGTCTCTAATAAAGTAATATAGTTTAATTATGGATTGAAAATTGATGTAATAATTTGATAATTGAAGGTATACAAATCCAAAACATTTACTATTTTATTGTTTCTTATATTTAATTCTAATGTATTTAAATTTATTAACTATTACAAAGATCGATATATTTTATTAAGTAAAATATCATTTATCACTAATTTATCATTTTAAAAATCTAGCTGAAATTGATAATAACAAATACTTGTAATTTTATTAATTTTTGTAATTCACTTATTTAATTAAACACAAAATAATAGCTAACAGGTTTCAATAGCATTTAATTCTATATATACAATTAGAGTTATTTCATTTCCTTAAAATCAATTATAGTTTTTAATAATATGTCGAAATTAGTTTCATCACATTAGATTTTATCAAAAAATAAAATCATTTTTTTTAAAGACTTTCTCAACTACCATTCCTTAGACAAAAATTCAAATAATTTACCAAAATTACTAAATTTTTAATCTTTACTCTCTACTGTTTCTATATATTGTAATTAAACAATAGTAGGATCAATCTTCCAAGAAAGATTTATTGACATAAGTTAATCCTTATCCTTATAGATTTCTAAATATTATTTCATTTAATTTACTTGTTATTATTCTCACTTATTTATAATCATTAGTTGTTCTATCACAAGTTGTATTATTTTGAATAATGAATTCTTATGTATTTAATCCTCTTATCTTTTCCAAAAATAAATTCAATAAAAAACTTTATTTCCATTATATATTATCTAAATCTACATCAGTTCCAAATAAACGTATATTATTTAATGTTATACTAAGTTAAGAATTTATTATTTTGTTATATGCTTCATTATTTGCATATACAAATCTACTATCAAATATTTTAAGATTGGGAAAATTCTCAGCATTCTCTCCTAATTCATTCAAATTATTTATTTTATTACACCATTATATAATGAAAGTCTCTAAATATGGCCATTATAATTTAGATAGGTAATAAATACCTTAATTATCAATTTTTGTATGACTTAAATCTAAATACTTTATTATTTAATTTCCTTAAAATAAATATTCTAAAGAACTAGAAGTCATTGATTAACAATTTAAAGTTAATATTGTTAGTTTCTTAAAACAATTTGATAAACCTCCTTTTTTTAGAAACATTTCAAATTTAGAATCAGTGATATCTATACTAATCAACTTTAATTCTACAAGACCACTTAAATCAAATTTGATTAAATTCTTAATAATTTTTGGATGAGGATTTTTAATATTTTCTAATGCTATTTTTTTCAAATTTTTGTTATTATATCTCAAAGATTATTTAAAATCCTTATAATCAATAATGTTTGAATAAAAAATATCATTCTAAGAATTTTATTATAAATTACTAAATGATGCAATGATTTAGTATTTTAAATACTTTATTCATTTTGATTCTTTACACTATATTTAATTTACTTTTCTTCCTCTTCTTTTTAAGCTTATCCTGATAAGATTGAGTCAAATAAACTTAACTATTTAGTTTATGTTGTTTTTCTCATTTTATAATAATTTTTTAATAAATTAATAACAAATTCATTTTGTTAGACTAACTTAAATTATACATAATATTAGTATAAAGGAATATGAAACATTCTCAATTTTTTATAAATCATATATTTGTTAATTATTAATAAAAAATTGAAATTTATAAAGGACTTCGAAATGATTTCATTAAACAGCCTTTAAAATTCCAATTAAATGTTATCAATATTGATTTTAGATAAAATGGAAGAATTCTAAATCAATACTATGTTCACACCCCAATAGTTAGGTGTTTAGTTTTGCATATAATTTGGTTTAAATTTAACAAATTTACAATTAGTTACTGATAATCTAATAAGATTTATATAGTCAGCAACAGTGTTACCTTAATATAGTAATTTAGCTTAATGTTATGAAAAGTATTTTAATATAAGACAGAAGATTATTCCATTCAAATCTTCATATTAATTAAGTGAGTTTTTAGTTGAAAACAAAATTAAATTTGAGAAATCTCATTCATAAAATAATTTACATTCAGTGCAAAAAGAAAATTAATAATAATTCTAGAGAAACAAGTTTATAAACTAATAACCCTTTAATTAAATTATGGATAATTGTTAAACTTTCAGAGAGAAAAATAGATGTGAAAATTTATATTTAAAAGGTAAGATAAAATAAATTGAAAGAAATAAAAGCAGATAAAAACATTTAGATAAATTAGATGTTTTAGATGAAAATTGTACATTTAGACCTAATACAAGAGTTATACAAAAATAGAATCAACAATCTTTATAGATAAAATAGGAAAAATATTATTAGTATATATTTGACTGTTTAGATAATGATAAGGATGGAGTGATTTCTAAAAATTGTATTGATATAAGTAAACTTAATATGAATGATGTTAAGTATTAAATTATTATATATATATAGTAATATTTTAGGTGTATTGTTGAAAATTGAGAATGACAATTTGGAATTAAATTATAATTAATTTATATAATTAATATTCTTATGACAACGTAAATTAAAAAGCTTTCGAAATTAGATCATACTGTTCCTATCTATTCACCTCGTTCAACATATAAATAGATTTTACATACTGATGAAACATTATTAGCTGATCTAACTCTTAATTTTGATCCATTTACAATTAATGTCTTAAGAACCGAATTTTTAATGAGACAAGGATCTATGGAAGTGACAGAATTTATTTTGGTTGTAAAAGAGCATTTATTGAGTTGGCAATTAGAAATATCAAACAGAGATATAAAATTGATTAGGTATCTGATATATTATAATAAGATAACTGGTGAATCTATTTGAGGAAATAGATTTAAATGGTAATGGGAAATTGGAATGGGAAGAATTCACAAACTATATTATTGAAAAAGCAACTGTATTAAATAATATTAAGTCTAAATAAGATGAGATCAAACTTTACACAAAATCTAATATGAAACCATTCAAAAAATTCACTTAAATCATCACTAGAGTTATTTACATAAAGGAGATAGATAAAATAGCATTTTTTGAAGAAGGTAGTGATGAGATCTAATTTATGACACCTGATGGAGGATTTGGATTAAGACCTTTAAAAATTGTTCCTATTAGTGATAAAGTTGTAACTACTCAAGCAAAAAAAGATAAGGATAAATAAAATGTATATTTATCTAATAATAAACTAGTTTATTATTGTAAAGAAAGAAGACACTATTGAGAAGAAAACAAAAATATTGACAATGCTCTACATTGATGATCCTAAGTATCAAGTATTGTTGACATCAACTCATGATGGTTATGTAAGAGGATGGAGATATTAATCATCAGGATTCGTATTAGCCAATTAACCTGATAATGATGAGGAGATGATTGAACATCATTTCAATAACGATATATATAGTATGACTTGGGATGGAATAAATGAAATATTATATTGTGGTTAAAAAGAAGGATAGATTAATATTTGGAATTTAAAAACTGATACAGAAACATAATTACAAAGTGAAGGTGGTCATACTGATGTAGTTATGGATATGATTGCTATGCCAAAATTATAATTTATGGCATCTGCTAGTTTAGATGGTAACTTAATTTTGTGGAATACTCTTTATAATAAAAGAGAGAGAACATATAAGGAACATACAAGAGGTATAGTATCATTAGCTTTTAATGAGAGTTTAATCTTATTATTTTCTGCAGGATTTGATCATAATTTATGTGTATGGAATCCATATATTGAAAGTTTGATTTTTAAAATATAAGGACATAGTAGTCCAGTGATTGGAGTAGTAGTTATTGAAGGTACATCATAAATAGTTTCTTTGGATTAAGAAGGTAGTGTAAAGGTTTGGGATACAAAGAAATTTAATTGTGTTTAATAATTTAGTGTTGAAACATAAGATGAAAAACATAAATTTAATCCTTCAAGTTTATGCTATATACCTAAACCATTAAAACTAATCTTTGGTGGTAGATCAATTTATTCTTATGAATATGATAAAAATTATAATCCTAATTCAGTAGATGATTATGTTGCAGTTTGTTGTAAATTCATTGAAAATCAAATGGCATTTTTTACACCAGCAGGAACTAAAATAAAAATTTGGAATGCTTTAACTGGAGATGTTAAGAAAATATATAGTGATATTACAACAACTGAAATTACAGCATTTAAATTAGATAATTTAGATAAAAGATTTATTATTGGAGATAGTAGTGGAACTGTTGCATTATTTAATGTAATAAATGGAGCAAAGATTAAGAATCTACCAAAACATTCAGGTGAAGTTGTTGCTATTGTTCATGCATCTGATATTGGAGCATTCTTTACTGGATCTATGGATAATAATGTATTTATGACTTTAGATAATGAATTTGGAGAAAGTGAATTATTACGTACATTTATAATCTAAGATGGTTAATTAACATATTTAAGTTATGATCCTGCTATGAAACATTTATTAGCAGGAACTAATTCTGGTTAAATTAGATTTTATGAAACTGATACAAATAAATTGCATGGTGTTGCTAATGAATTTAAATAAGGTGAAGAAATTACATCTATCAATTTAATAAAAGGAATTCCATTTCTGTTTGTTACTAATAGTTAAGGAAGAGTTTCAATTATGTCTATGCCTCCTGTATTACATAGATTTGTTAAAGTTTATACATTTACAAATATAGATCCTGAAATTCCTAGTTAATTATTAGGAATCTCTAATGCAGTGTTCAGTTAAGAAAAAAAGGTTTTATTTCTTAGTGATGATAAAGGATTTATTAAATGTTTTGAAGTTGATTGGTTAGTAGATTTTTTGATTAATGTTGTTAATGAAAAAGATAAAGAGGATGCTGCAACAAAAAGAATGAAGGGAATCAAAACTGGATCTACTTAAAATGCAAGATAAATGTTAGCATTACCTAAAGTACCTTAAAAAGAAGTTAAAATGAAATGGATTACTAGAGCTCATTATGAAGTTATTAAATCTTTAGAATATGTAGAAAAAGAAAACTTCCTTATTACAACTGCTTTTGATAAGAAAGTTAAATTATGGGATGCTGAAACTGGTAAATTTATTGATTCATTTTAATAAAATTATGATCGTAAAGAACCAAGACCTATTGCTTTAAAAAGAAGTGGAACAGAAGAAATTTATAATACAGATTTAAATGAGAGAGTGGATCTTAAATATACTCAATTAATATAATAATTATTATCAGAAGAATAAAATGGATAATTACCATAAATATAAGTTTTAGAGGATAAGATTTCTGATCCTCTTGGATTAACTAAATCTCCATAGGAAGAATTCAATCCATTTTATTATTTAGAAAAAATAGATTAAACTAAATTGTCAACAATAAAGAGTAATCCAGAATGGAAATTAGAAATAGGATTCAAAGAATATTATGAAAAATATGAATAAAAAATTAAAACTTTGTTTGATTAAGTCAAAATTAAAGAAAAAGAAGTACATGAAAAATAAGTTAAATAAGGAATTCATAATAGACATTTTAAAGTTTAAAATTATTCAACTGATGATGCTAAATAATTTGATTCTAATCATAAACCAATACTAAAAGAAGATGAGGGAAATAATAATCATTAATAATAAGCTTCTTTATAATTTAATCAAAAATTAAAACCAGAATAAGTACTCTAAAAACATAAAGTTTAATAAAAAGATCAACATTAAATTACATAAGGAGGAAATCAATAAATTAATTTTGATAGTATTACAAATTAAGGTGAAATTGTTAAAGAATTAAAATAATAATAATAAGATTTATAAGAAAATTTAAAACATGGAATCAAAGTCAGTATTTCAACTCCTTAAATTAAATCTATCCAAGTTCCATCATTAGCAAAGGCTGGAACATCAAAAAAAAATAAAAAAGTTGATCCTCAATTGTTTGAAAAATTATATCGATAAAACTTAAAAAGCAAGGTACTTTTTAATTCAGATCCTGAAGTTTTCTTATCTGAAGTAAATTATTACATTTATATAATAGGCTGAATGTAATGCTGCATACAAATTAGCTGCTGCATTAGCTAATTATGATATCACTGATGAACGCTCATTAAAGTTTGCAGAAATTAAATGTAGATCAAAAATCAAATTACCAAGATTATAATGATAAAACATCAATTTATTTAATATTTTAACTAAAAAGTTTTTAATATGATATAAATATCAAAAATTATAGTTAGATTATGGATTTGATTTTTAGAGTTTAATCCTACTTTAATTTCTATATCTATAATCTTAATCAATACAATGATTTTTTAAATCAAATAATCATTAAATTTAAGTGATTATGAAAAATGATTTTTTTGATTGACAGTAAATCCATATTAGATTGCAGAACATATAGTATAATAAGACCTCATTAATTTGATGTTGTTGCCATTTTAGAGTATTTTAAATAACAATTACAAACAGCTGAATCAAAAGAAGAATAAAAGACTGTTTTATTTGATAAACTAAAGACTTTAGCTAATGTCTTATTAAATTCAAATAAATCATAAATTTTAAGATTAATACAAGCCTTCACTTATAAATCTTCTGAAAATAAATAGATTTTTGAAACATTTCAGTCTAGTTCTTGTTCATAATGGTTTATAGAATAGCTTTATGTTGATTTAGTTTAAATTATTTTTCAACAATATCTAAAAAATGACTAATAATTTATTGGACTATTCTTAAAAAAGATTATGAATTTATATGAGTTGGACATCCAAGTTTAGAATGGATAATATAAATATACAGAAGTTTAAGAAAATAAAAATGAGAATTTCAATAAGGTTGCTTAATCAAATTAAAAATGCTTAAATAATAATGAAAAAAGGATTTAATAAGATTAAATAAATTAATTTAAGTCTAAAATAGATGATTGTATTAAAGAAAATAATATAAATTAAATACTAGAAGATGATCAATAAGTAGAAACAAATTCTCATATTGCTAAAAATAATATAAAAACTAAAAAACAATCTAAAAAATAAATTAAAGATAATATAGAGAAGCAAAAAATATAAAATTTCAATTAAGATACTAATTTAATTTAATCTAATCCTCCATGCTCTAATTAATAAGGATAAGGCAGTTCTAGCTTAGAATTTTAGAAATAATAGGATTAAATTAATGACATAATATCCAATATCATTAGTAAAAAGTCTATTGATTCTGAAAATTTAACTGAAGAATATCCTATATAAAAAGAATAATTGTAAAAATAAGATATTTAATTAACTTATGAAGAAATTTAAATGTAAAATCATGATAATTAGGAAATTTTAAATAAAAATAATAATTAAAATATTAAATCAAATTACTAGATACCTGAAAATGATTAATAAAATATAAATATATAATAATATACAAGTTTGGAAGGAGTATATGAATTGTTAGAGTACTAATATTGTTTTGATAGTTGGTGGCCAGAATTTAGGGCTGAATGTATTAAGTGTAAAAATAAAGAAGATTTATTTTAAATTCTAAATTAAAAAGCTCCTATATTAATGGAAAAATGGACTAAAATAGCAGAAAAATCAGATAGTGAAATAATTGAGAGACTTGAAGAAAGTGATTAAGAAAAATAAGATAAATAATAATTAAATGATTGTTTAATATTTTAAGAATAAGATAAAAATGATACTTTAGAAAAATCATCAAAATTGGAAAGTGATAAAAATATTACAATGAATAAAGTTGATAAACCATAAGAGAATATTGATAAGTTATAGAATAATTAACAAATATAAAACTAAGGTAATTAAACTGAATCAAATAATGTACAAAGTAATTAGCTATTTATAAACCAAGAATTTATGTAAGATAATAGATTTAGCTAAGAATTTAATGATAGTGGATTATTTAATCTAAACTAATAATAGAATTTAGAAAATCCAAATTTCTCTGATTTATTTGTTCTTTCTCCTTCAAAGAAATCTTCTGTAAATTATTGCAGTGATGAAGAAAACTTTATATTTAATAAAGATAATGAAGAAATTAATAATTCAAATTAAAGTTAATCTGATAGTGTTATTTTAGATGAAAAGCAAACAAAAAAGAGTTTAATTACAAATCTTGAATAATTTTATAAATCAAAACTTGTTGAGAATCAACCTTAACATATATTTCCAGAACTTGAATATATGGGTGATACTTAGAAGATGGTTGAGAAATTGTTATTTTATTTAGATTTTGAAAATCTTGATATTTAAATAGAAGATTTTTTATCTTAACCTACAATTAATCCATCAAAAATGTTATAAGAATTTGTTTTAACTACTTATAATATAATCAAACATATTACAATTCATAAATATTGTACAATAATTGAAGTTAAAAAAGTTGAAAAAGAATATTTAGGTTCTGTGATAATATGTTAAGTCAATAATAATAACAAAGAAATTAAGAAATACAAAGGACCATGTTTAGATATTGTAAATATCATCACAAGATTAATTGCAATTAAGAAACTTAATAATAAATTCTTTAGTGAAGGTCTAGAATCAATAAGTTTATTTTAGATTGTAATGTCAATCATTAAAAGATTAATCCCAGGCAAAGGTTTATATAAAGAAATAACAGAAAAATATAAGAAAATTAAAAGTCCTTATGATAGACATTTGGATAAAATTGTTATTGTAAAAACTAAAAAACAATTTTCAGAATTGGCTTTAAATTAATAAAATTCTAAACTAGATAAGTCTGAAAATAAAAAATATGATTCAAATAAATAATCTTCTTCAAAAAGAAAAAATTATGATAAAAGAAACGATTAAAGAGATGGTTAATATTAAATAAAAAATAAAGAAAGAAATTAAATCAAAAATAAAAAAGTTAATTACTATAAGACTTAAAATTAGAATGAATCGAATAAAACATTTTAACAGAATTAAAATAATTATGATGATTAAGATTATTCCTATGATTAATCACCCTACAATTACAATCAGTAAAATTAATAATAATATTAAAATTAGCAATCAAATTAATTTTAAAAATCATCCTAATATAAGACAATTCCTAATAGTTAAAATCAACCTTGTTAATAAGGTTATTAAGGTACATCTAAAAATAATCAATAATAATAACCTAAATTTTACTAATAATCAACTTAGAATTAATATGCCTACAATATGCCTTATCATCCTAATATTTAAGAATAATTCCAATATTAGAATTAATATTACTTTAATAATTAAAATGAAATGCATATGAAAACATAACCTTATTTAAAAAAAAAGTCATAAAAAATATAAAAAGGAAATTATAAATAAAACCAACACTATTAGCATTAGTTTTAAACTTAAAAAAAAATTCCATATAATCAATCGAATAATTAATATGATTAATTTTATTATCCTCAATAAATAATGGAATCAAATGAAGACTATGTAAAATAGAAATAAAGAAAATATGATTATCATCAATAAAATGATTTTTATCAGAATTAAGGATAATTTAATTAATAGTAACTTAATTAAGAAAATTAATATTTTAATTAATCATCATATACTTAAATATAACCTTAAAATTACTAACGACCAATAGATTTTTAAATTATATAAAAAATGGTAACCAAACTTATGGGAGATAAAGTGCAATGAGTTTGTATAATATTATTGATTAATAAAAGAATTGATAATTATTAACATATAAAAAATATAAATATATATATATATATAATATACATCACATAAATATCACTTTCTCAAATTTCTTTTAACTTATTACATTGTGGGAACTTCCTAAACATTTTTACCATAGTACAAAAGAGTTGGTTCAGCATTATTTATAAGATTTTTTACATAATCTTATAGTTATTCTTTAGTAACATTTTAGATTAAACTCTCATAAAGTGGTACAGCATTTTATCCCATTAAAAATGTCTTAAATAATTTAATTAGTTTACTGTTTTAATTTATTCTTCTAATCGATCTGCTTATCTCTCCAAATTCAAATTTATTAAAGTGATAGCTATGTTTTTCCCTCTCAAAAATTCCTCATCACTCATAGGTTAACCCAATTTTCGAAATTCATCAATTAAACATGAATATAATTCTTATTTGGAAGTAGGAGGTCCTTGCACTCTCAATCCTAATATTCCAGCATCAGAAAACACTTAAGAAATTCCTGAAGCCTCTTCCACAGATTGTATTGATTACATTAAATTAAGAGTTGTTCTAGATCTCATTCCTTTACCAGGACCACCAGTTGACCAGGAACCTATAAAATACTACAAATACTTGAAGATCCTAAAATTTAATTTAAGATATATTATGTAGGCATATTTATATCACTCCATTTATTTCCTTTAAATAGTAATGCTATATCAATAGAATCATTTTAATCATCATTTAAAGCACAGATTTGGGAAAGGAACTCTGGAGATGTTTATTTCCTTAATTATCTTTAGAAAACTACCAGTTATTTTAATATAATTACATTATTGATGATTTACCAATTTTTTTTCAATATATTCTCTAAATTGTTCATGACTCCAAACACCTGCATAACCAATTATCATATTTTAACTTGTAAGCATTTATTCTTAAAATCTTGAAAAGTCCTCCTATTTGGGTAATATTTATGCAGATGTTTTAGCATTTGCTAATGGATGTGTACCAAATGCAGCCTTTTTTATAGCTTCATCTACAGTCATCTAAATTATTTGTTAGATAATACTCTTTCTTAAGGAATACTCATTTTATTAAATTAATCTCTTGTTTCTTTTGCAATTCTTTTGGTTGTCAAAGCAAGTTTCAATAAGACATCTACAATCATATCAAAATCTTCCTATATGAATTAACACTTCCAATATGATAATTCTGAATCATAAGTTTAATCTAACATACAGCCTGTTCTAAGTGTTTGTTCACTAAATAGCATATAATTTTACAAATTTTCAAGACAATCATTTTCTGAAATATGATACATATGTTAATTAAGACTGAATAATGATCCAGTTTCTGAGGGTAGTTCATTTCTTAATCCAGCCTTAAAACAAATTCCAATATCAGAGGCAAATGGAAATGCAGTTTATTCAGTAAATATTTTTATTCCAGAAGGTAATTCGCTAATCTTTATTAAAGGTTGTTTATCTTTGATGAATTTCATGGATTTTACAGTTGAAAATCCTCTTAGAATTTTATTCATAAATAAATTTGTTTATTATTGTATTATTATAATATTGTTCATTATGTTAATGCTAATGCTATTTTTGTTTTTTGATGACCATCTAATTATTCATTTAATGTATTGACTTATTATCTTAAAGCTTCAATTTCAGCAAATGAAACTACTAATAAGAAACTATATTCATCTATCTTATATTGAAGACTGTTTAATTTTGAATATTCAAATTTCCATTTTCCTAAATCCTAAATATAAATATATATATTACTTTTTCTAATTCAATAATTTTTTAATCTGCCTCATTTAAATCTGCTGTTAAATTATCTACTTAAGTTGTTAATTCATTAGATTTATCTTCTAATTTCTTTGCTTTGTATTCATGTCTTTTAACTTCGCTACTCAAAAGTGCCATTTTATCTTCATATTTATACTAATATTTTATTGATAATAAATTACTTTGATATCTTCAAGTTCAGCAATCTTACTTTCTAATTAAGTTAATTTTTATTTAAATTAATCTATAATTTCATCTTTTGATTATGATTCAGTTTGTAATTTCTTTATTTGATTTTGTAAATCTTCTTAATTTACTAATAAACCTTCTATTTCAGCAACTTATTATTTGAGATGAGTAATCTCATTTAATTTATCTTAATTATCATCAATTTATTATTGTAATTAGTTTTAAAGTGAACCTAATTAAGTTTTTAATTCATTAATGTCTTCTAATTAATTATGTAAATCATTCATTTCTTAATCTAATTTTATCAATTCTTAATTCTATTCATCAATTTCACCTTACTTTTTTTTATTTAAAACTTTAAGTCTTTCTATTTCAGATGAAAGCATAGCTAATTTATTCTCCATCTATTCTTTAATCAATTATAATTGTTAATATGACTAATCTAATTATTCATGTTTTTATTTCCATAATTTTAATTCTTTTTCAAGTTCTGTAATTCTATCTTTCAAACTTTCAATCTCTAATTCTAAAGCCTACATTTCTGCTAATTAACCTTCTAATTCTTAAATTCTTTTTTTAAGATCATCAACATTTTCCATCTTTTCTAATTTATATTTCATTCCTTCTATGTGTGTTGATAACATTGCACACTTACTCTATAAATCATACTTCTCAGATTCAGTTTATTAAATTCTTTATTCTAATTCTTATCTTCCATTTGCCTCATTTTATATTTAAGACTATAATACAGTATTAGATTCATGCAATTCTTTGATTTATACTTTTAATGAGTCTAATTCTAATAATTCTTGTTATAAATTTTGATTTTATTATTAATGATTAAGAACTTCTTAATTCTTTTATTAAATAGTTTAATTTAATCTTTAATTTTCTTATTTAAGAAGTGTTAATCTATTTTATAAATCTAAAGTTGGATCTTCTTCATTTGCTAAATTTGATTCTGAAACCTTTTTGTAACTTTGTTATAATGTACTAAGCTATTATTATAATTCTGCAATAACAGATTCTGAATTAGATTATTTATGAACAATATTTAATGCTTTTTATTCTTCTAATTATCTTTTCAATTCAGCTATGGTAGTATTTGTTTAATTTGATTAACTTCTAAGTTTTTCTAATTCATTTTAATAATTTTAATTCACTTATTGTTATGCATCATATTTATTTTACAATTAACTTAATTTTTCTTTCAAAATATTTAACTCAGATAATTATACTTCTGCATTTTTCAGTTATTCAGTTTTTTAATCATTTAAATATCTCAATCTTTATGATTCAGCACTCAACATTGCTACCTTATTTTCTAAATCATATATTTTATTATTAGCATCAGCCAATTTTTATTCAAGAATATTGATTTCTTATAATTTCTATTCTAATTCTTCAATAATTTTATCTTTTTATTCCAAATCTTTCAATAATTAATGATTTAAATTTTCTAATTAATCAATTTCTCTTAATTATTCTTATAAATTTTTCAAATCTTCTTGTTATTCTAAAATCTTTTCATTTTTTTATTTAAGTTATACTTTCAATCTCTCTATTTCTGATGCTAACATACTAACTTTACTTTCTAATTACTATTTCTCTTATTCTAAAAGTTTAAATTTATCAATATCTTTTAATAATTAAGAATTCTCTTGAATTAATCTTTCATTTTCTCTATGAGATTCATCAATTTCATGTTATAATCTTTAATTTTCTTATTATAAAAGTGATAATGATTTAATTTTTTGATTTAATTCAGTAATAGTCAATTCTGCATTATTTAAATCTATATCTTTTTACTATGATTATTATAACATTTATTATAATTCATTACTTTTATCAGATAATAGTTTTTTAATCCTATCTAATTCTCCAATTAAACCTTAATGAAGTTTAAGTTATCCTTTAGTTTATTCAAGTTCAATTTATAATTTTTATTTATCATCATTTAATTAATGAATCTAAGTAGACAATTTATTTTATTCTTAAGTCAAAGTCTCAACTCTAGCAATTGATTCTTTTTGAGCAGATGTTAATTATTAATGTTGTAAATCCAGATTCTATCATAAAAAGATTCTAATTACATTATATTTAATTTTCCATTAATCCAATTATTTAAGAGCAGTAGCTAAATCAGTTTAATATTTTTTTTATTGATTTTACCATTCTTATCTTTCTCTTTCAAATTGACTTTTTAATGATTATACTTCTGCAGGATTAAATTCTGCAAGTTTAGATTTAAGATCATCAATTTCTTTTTATTTTTTGTTGTCATTTTCAAAATATTTTTATTTCCATGATTCAATCATTTATTCTTTTCCTTAATTTTGATTATGCATATCTTAAAGAGCTTATTAAAATGCCTCTAGCTCTTATAATTACTCTTGATATTCTTTACATTTTTACAATAACTTTATAAATAATATTATTAGATACTTGACTAATTGTATCCTCTCTTTCAGCCACTAATTTCTTTAATCTTTCAACTTCAACTTATTAATTTAACAATTTTTAATTCTCAATAATCAATCTATTCATTTCAGATTTCTAATTATCTAAATCAGCTTGTGCTTTAGTAATATCAATCTAAAACTTTTTAACATCCTCCTATGAACCTAATATCCTAGATTATAATTCATCTTTCTAAAAATAACTCAAAATTCATTACGATTTCATTATCTATCTCATATTTAGCTAATTAAGCTTCTAATGAAAAACACTTCTTCTTCCACTATTCTAATTCATCTCTTGCACTATCATCAACTTCTTTATCATTATTATATGATCCTGTATTCTTTTCTTTTACTATTACAGTAGTAGGTAAACTTTGTGCAGCAGGTATAACATATGATCTCCCCATATTAATAACAGGAGGAATAACTATTATAAAATTTAGTCTACATACCTCTACTAGGTGATCTAACAGAAATTACCTATGAGGATTATGGTCTAAATGAAGACATTGTTAATTAATTAATTTTTATTTAGATATTTATTAATTCGATAAAGAGAATCAATTTACTTAAGCATTTTTATATTATTTAAGAGCATCCCTAACATCTTCACAATTTTCTTCGGCTATTTTTCTTAAAAAAACACTTAATTTAAGTAATTCCTTATCATCAGGGTCATTATACCAAGTCTTAATTTAAATCCCATTTTCTTCTTAATGTTGATAATTTGCTGCAATATTATCAATTATTATGCATTTAGCCATATTTCTACCTAATCTAGATAAGTCTTTTATAAAGTGTTTTTGATATTACATAGCATGTTATCGATATAATCTATATTAGATATATTTATTAAAAACAACTTAATCAAGAACCCAATTTGCATAATCTGGTAATCCAGCAGTGAATATAGCAATCTCATAATATTTACTCATTTCTTATAGAAACTACTCTGCATATGGTCTTACTAAAAAGTTCTTGGTTTATTCAACAAAATGAATTAAAGTTTCATCCATGTCTAATACAAGAGTGAAATCATGTGTAAATTCATTAGGAAGATAAGGTTTATGAGCTACACTTATTAATGGAATACCCAATAATCCATGATAACCTTATTAAATAGTAAAATATAGAGATATAAAATTTTAGAGCATTAAATTACTTTCTACTATCTTTAAATTAGGAATTAATCTAAAAAATGAATTTAAAAATTAATAAAGATCTTTGGATTATTTAGTTAATAACTTATATAACCCTTATAGTAATTCAAGATTTTATCTAATTTATGTATTTGATTCTATTTTTTTACTACCAAAATACTTTTTATTTTGCATAATTATTGTAACTAATTCTTATTTTTATGTTTTCTAAATAATAAATTCTCCTAAAAATAAATAATTTTATAAATTATAGATAAGTAAATTCCTAAAATTTACATTATTTGTCTAAAAAACATGTTAATCAAAAAAGCAGTTTACAACAACAATTATCTAAAATTTATAATATAATTTTTAATTACTCCTAATTTTATTTATAATAAAATTTATCTAAATTTCTTGCTATTTTCAGTCAAAAGGTTCTCTAATGCTTAAAAATGAATTCCATCAATTACCTCCTAAAATCTATTAATTGAATCTACTAATTCACTCACATCCTTGACTTTTAAAAATAAAATAATATTACCTTCCTCATAGCATCCATCAAATTGATAATAGAATAGTAAAGCTTAACATATGAATCTAAATTATCTTCTAATGTTTCTTCTATCTCTAATTTTAAATGTGTAGATTTTTTAATTGTTGATAATGATCGATTATTATCTTCTTTTGGTTTCAAATCAATCTAAGTTTATGATTATCTAGTTTCACTTTAAGGAGGGGATTCTTCCTTTTATATAGGATTCAATTTGCTTTATTTTATATTAATAACAAAGTTTTTTTCAGAATTGACTACTTTAACCCTAATCTTTTTGATCTCAAAATTCTTTTTTGATGGTTTTCTAACAGGTTTAAACTTAATTATAGGAAGTTATTCTGTTTCTTCAGGATCTTAATTGTTTTTTAAAGGAGAAATGTCACGATTGACAATAATTTATTATGTTGGTTTATTTTTTCTCATTTATTATTTTATATTAAAATATATATCAGTACCCAGAATTGCATCTTTTCTTTGTTTACTAATTCATTTAACTTAAATTTTGCAAAGAAACATTGTATTTATGTTTAATAAGTTATTGTTCTTTCTTACCTTAAATAATAAATTATTTTAGTTTTTAAAAATTGTTTTCTAAAACAATTTAAGATTTAATCAATAGTTCATTAGTACTTTCCAATTCATTGACATATCTATTCATATCTTCTAACTTACTTTCTAATGCTTTATTTAATAGCAATTCATCTTACAATTTTGTCTTGCACTAATTTAATTCTTTTTAAAGTGTTTTATTTTAATCAGCTAGAGATGTAAGTTGAATTAATAATTTATTAGGATTTATGTAATATCCATTTTTATTTTATGGAGTTTATGATTTATTTGATTAATAATATTTCTAGTCCATTTATAAAACTTTGTCCAATTAAATTTATTATTCTTCTTACTCTAATTATTTTTCAACTGTTAACTATTATATTTTTTAAGCTTTTCCAAGATTTAATTTTGGAATCAGAATTTAATGATTTTGAGTAGTAGAAATCTAAGCAGGTAATATATCAGCAAAACTAGATTCATTCAATTTTGGACTTTATTCATTTAATTATTTATTATTATCTTCTATTTTATCATTCTTTACTATATCAATTATCATTGACAATTTCTTATTTTCTTACTTTTATAATCTATTTTCTTCATAGTATTTGATGAGCATTTTATACATTGCTTCCATTTAGTTTTAAAAGGTCAAATATTCATTCTATATTGATATTGGCTTTTATATGTATAAATTAATACAATTTTGGTTCTCATTCTTTTTTTTTAAAGCAAACTTTATAACTATTCATTTAATTCAATTATTTGATTATCTTTAACTAGAAGCTAATTCTATAGGTCAATCAACTTTATTTATTTCTCACTTTGAATATCCAATATTCTTTAAGAATTTTCTATTCCTATTTATTACAAAAGTAAATTCTAACAATCATAAAATCAAAAAACCTATGCTCTCAAATCATCTCTTTATTTTATTAAGTCTTCATTAAAAGAAAACAATTTACAATTTTCTTCTATTAATTGAGAGAGCATAATTTGAATATCAGTACCTTCATAAGACTCAGTTTTACAAACCTCCAAAGTAATTAAAGGACCGCTTGGCAAAGTCTAATTTAATTTTTATAGTTATTACATTAGTACTTGTTTGTCCTCTATATATTTTAAGAATCTCTTTATTCATCTGAATTAGTTATCTTAATTCCTTATTCTCTTCAGTCAGTATTTTGATTTCTTATTACAAAAAATTCAATTTAGTATCGAAACTACTCATAAAAATAATTAATAAAAGAAACATCTTTGTAAATACATTTACAATTCAAATTATTTGTGCAGAACTAATATTTTATATAAAGTTTATATATAGGATAAGGTAAATAATATAATGATATATATATATATATGTACTACATTAATAATTAAAAGGAATTCTGATATATATATATATATATATATGATATACCAAAACTTAAAATTGTTCTTGATCAATCAATAATCAGTAATGTTGTGTAACTTAATTATTTATTTATATGATTATATTATTATTTTATAAGTTTTGTAATGGAAACTCAAGAAAAATACTTTTACTATACTTGGAGAGATAAACCAAAATAATCCTAATTATGTTCAAATGATAAAAAAGTTAATGTAAATTAATTTATTTTTATTTAGGTTTTATGTCACTTTAGTGAATCACTTTTACAATCTAAATAAACTCAATCAGATCAAAAACACTTTGCTTTTTGGCAACTGAAAAGGAAAAATAGTATAGTTGAGTAAAACTCTTAATCTTAGATGAATACAACTAGAATTTAGACAAGAAGAAATTCTGTTGTTGCTGGATGTGAATCTTAAATTAAGACAGAAAGAAAAACTCATTAAACAAATAAAAGTTAAATTTAGAATGAATTAACAAATAAAAAGAAATTTCGAGAAGATTATATTGATGAACAGTCAAGAAGAAGATTAAGTAGATTTTTATCAAATTATGAGATCTGTAATTTAATTCATAAAAGATGTTTATCAAGATAAGACAATTAAATTTATGCTGAAGATATAGATAAAGAAATGATTACAGCTTAAATTAAATCTATTCAAAACTAATAAATTCGTTTTCAATTTCATTAATCAAATAAATAAATTATACCAGAAAAAAAATATGATAATCAAATAAATGATATGATTAATATGAAATAATCAACTTTTAAGTCTGTTTTTTAATAAATTTAACATCTTACAAATGAATAAAGAAAAAAAAGAGTACCTATTACATGTCATAAAATGCTTAAATCAAGAACTAAATTAATTAATTGTTCTATTAAAATAAGAGAGAGATTTCATAATATATTAAAATAAGTTTTATTTGTAGCCAAATATAAGTGTCGTATTAATTTTTGGTTTGATTATCCAATCAAATATAATAACTAATTCTATGAATAAATAATTGAAGGTAATTATGATAACATCATTTTGACTTTATCAGAGAATCCACATTTAATTCATAGCAGAAATAAAGATGGATAAACTCCATTACATATTGCTTGTATTTGTAATAATGCACTATTGGTTAAATTATTTATTAAAAATTGCAGTAATATCGAAGCATTAGATAATAAATAATTATCACCTTTATATTATGCATTCAAATCTAATTCAAATGATTGTTTCAAAGTAAATTTAGACTTTATTACTTTTTTAGATTTTACTTAACTCTAAAGCTAAACCATGGTCACCACCTGGAGGAAAATTAGATCAATATTAAATGAATGTTGTACAAAAAAATTTGTTAATGCATGCTCGTTTAATTTATATATTTACTATTTGGAAAATAAAAAAATGATTATTTATTAAAAATGAATTTTATTAAGGGTATATTCAATAAAGTTGTAGGAACATAATAACCATTAGTAGATTAAGAGATATTTGATTTTGTAATCTTAGGAACACTCTTTAAATAGGATGAAGCTAAATATACTAAATTGTAAGTATTTTTATTAAATGCTTAGATCATCTAATACAGAATTTGTATTTGATAAATTAACAAATGATGAGTTTGATCATATTTTGATTGTTCGATTGTAGAGAGCCTCTAAATCATATAATAATACTGTTAGTTAAAAAGAAGGAGACTTTTATTTTAATATTTCTTTTTTTAAATCAATTTACCATTCAGCATTAAGTGATGAAGTGGAAGAGTTCAGTATAGATTTAATGTATAATTTTAATCTTTAATTTAGAGATATATAAGGTATTAAATGGAGTTTAAGGATGCATTTTTTAAAGAATACAAAGTCAGACAATTTAAAAATTTAAAATTTTAAATTGTTTTTAAGTAAATTAATTTGGATTTAGAGGAACAAAAAGGCGCTTCCAAAAAATTTGAATGAATTAAATGATGCAATTCCTGCAAAATAATCTTCTAAATTGGAAATGCATAATTTAGTATAATAGAAATAGATGAAGAAAACTTTAAAGAAAGTAGATAGATCAATTTTATCATAATCTACAAATAGAAATAGATAAGAGAAAGAAATTGTAGGAGATGTTATTAATTATTTTTTACAATCAGATATTGATTCTATTAAATAAATATATGCTGGAAAATTATATGTCTTATATCCTGAATTAGCAGAAATTAGACTTATTAATCCATTAGTTATTATGGCATTAAATATTATATCTAAAACTGAGTGTAGAATGGAATTATATAATTAAGATAGACAATTATTATTAATTTAGTCATTAAAAGAATTTATCAGTTTTGAAGTAGATAAAGATGAGAATTATTTAAGTTGGGTTTATTTTGATGGATACAATTCAATTGTAATATATTTCAAATTTGATGTTTTGGATGGAGCAACATCAATGGCCTTTATATTATAAAGATCAAGAATAAATATGAAAAACAAAAAGAATTTATAATTAGATTCATCATCTTCATCTATTTAATTCTCAACAGCAACTACAATTAATTTAAATGAGACATAAGTTTAATAAATTTAATAAAAAAAATAGAAAAAATATATTTATCGAGATGACTTACATACAATAAAAGAAGGTTTGAAAACAACAAAAACTAAATCAATTATTAATTATGAAAATGATAATCTAATAATTTTAGAAGATAGAAACATTACATTTATTAAAAATAATAAATTCTTTTAGATTGATTAATAAATTAAATTTGATAAAACATGTCTAGGTAATAATTCATAAAAATTAATCCTTTATTAATAATTTTCATAAGAATTACATTTAATTAATTTAGGAACTGAAACCTAAGAAATTGTTAAGTTAAATTTTTAGATAGCAGATGTTTGTTCTTTTGAAAAATAATTCATATTGTTAAATAATTCATCAGTATATATTCTAAATGAAGACAAAACTATTTAAAAAAGTAAATAATAAAACTTAATAGAGTAGTTAATTAAATTGATTAAAACTTAAAGGATCATTATATAATTATAAGAAGTTCAATAAATGGATCTATTGTAATTGGAACTTAATAAGGGATAGTGTTTGTATTTGATAATATTAAAACAATGAAATAAGTCAATAGTTTTGAAGGATTAGGAGATCCCATTAAAGATATTGTATTAAGTGCAGATGAAAAGTAAAATATAATCTTATATTAGATTTATTATTATTAACAATTCTCAATATATTTAGTTTTAATAAATAATAACAAATCACCAAAATGGTTATTAATAGCATTTAGATTTAAAACCATTTCCAATTAGAGTTTAATTAAATCCAGAAGATTTGATTTTAATGGGAATATTTAACTATCCAAATTTTTAGCATGTCAGAATTGATAAAAATAATAAAGTTATTGCAGCTTAACTAGAAAATTTGTAAGTGATTTGGAATATTGAATAGATAATTAATCAATCACATAATTCATATCAAGTAATAATTAGATGATAAATTTAGATTTTCATTCTACCAGAAGAAATATTTGATTAGTAATTTAAAGATCAAGATTTACTAATTCTTTCAGAATCAAATTTATATACAAGAGAATGTGATTGATATATTTTTTAAATTAGAAATTATTAACTATTATCATTAATAATAATACTTAGAATAAATAAATTAATAACATCAGTCTGTAAAGAAATCATTTAAAACTTAATCCAAATTTTAATAATGTTTTTTAACATCTTCTTCTACTCTTTTGAGAATTTCTTTTTTATTTTCTACTTATTATGTTTATTATTATTATTTTTAACTTTTTGGTTATTATTATTATTATTATTATTATTATTAAGACTATTCTACTTTTTATGGTGGCACTTATATTTCAACTTTTCTTTTATCACTTGTATCCTCATTTAAATAAGAAGGTAAGTTTAATCCTGGCAAATGCATTCCAACCAAATGTGACAATGATCCTATGGGAAGTTTTTACATTTCCAAAGAAGGAGCAACATTTTCCTCCTCTTAAACAAAACTTTCTTTAAATTCTATACTTTTTGATAAAGTTCTATAAAGATCTCGAACCAAGAGACTTGAATCAAATTTAGCCAAAGTCATAATATATTAATTTAACAATTCAATATGTTATTCTTAATTAATTGCTTATAATTAATGGCTGAGCAACAAAATCTATTAAAATTAAATATTAATTTACTTCATATTTAACATTTTCATGTTATTAAGAAAAAGTTAATGATAGTTTTCTTAAGCTTTCAGCAACAATTGTTGGTATTTATCCTATTTCTAATCTAAGTAATTTAATAACAGTGGCTTTATATCTAATATCGCTTATATCTTCAATATTCTAAAGACAAATAGCTAAAAGAGGTAATTTACTTTCTTGAGTACTAATTAAATTACAAAAAGATGCTATAACATGATTTTTAGTGTCAGAACTACCAGTTTTTAAAATATCCAAAAGTGATTTAATAGTTCTTTTAATAAATTTTGGAAATTTGATAGTAGTTTTAGATAATAACTTGACAGCCACTGCTACTAGTTAAGGTTAATTAGATCTGGCTTAATATAACAATTCTTCTAGAATGTTATTAAAATTATTTTCATCTATCAATAAGGATAGAATTTCTAATTTAAGTAATTTACAATATAGTTTTTCTATTTATAAAATTGTAAGTGCTCTATAATGTTCTTTCAAATATTGTGGATATGAGAGTGCAAATTGATGTAGCATCTGGAGAATTATAAATTTGGATTCAGATCCTATATTTAAAAATTTGACAACAGTTCTGATAAGTTTCTTAATTCTTGTTTCTTAGGGGAACTAAAGATAAATTTTAGATATTGCTAAAACTATGCTTGGATAAGGTAATCTTAGAAGGATTTCACAAGCATCTAATAATTTGATTAGATCTTTATCACCCTCTTTGAAATACATCACACTATATTAATATAATAATTGAAGAGCTCTTTCCAAATCAAAACTATTAAAATTTAGTAAGTCTTTGATAAGTTAAAAATAATATTTGTGTAATATTTAAAGATCTCCAGTAATTTTGAAAATCACATATATAGCATATAATCTAGTTTGATGAGTGTCTTTAAGCAGAAAATTAATAATATCATTATAATCATCTGGTTAAACATCATCACTACACATATCATGCATTTTTAGAATTGATAACGCAACACTTCTTCTTACTAATGGATTTTTATCAGATTAAATCTTTCTTATTGCTGTAAATAACATTGGTGTAAGTTCTTAAATTCTCAAACTTGATAATGTTTTCAGAGCATTTAATTTTATTGAAGTATTTTAATTAGTTAAATCTTTAAAAATTGGAGCAGTAGCCAAAATAAGGACATCTCCTTGGGATTTGCTTGTTCTTGCATTTGGCTAAGCTGCAAATTCACTTATCAATATTTAACATAATTTTTTTAATTCAAGATCTTCTCTTGGGAGTAAATTAATTATTCTAGACATATAAAGAGTTAGATCTTTATTTTGTAAATATTACTATATTTATTGATGATATTGATACGCAATATAGCATTCTGATAGCTTCAACTATATCTTCAGTATATTTAGAATTGATAAGTTCAGCCAATTTATTATTTTTGCTTGACTAGATCGAAAGTGTACCATTTCCAAATGCTTTGCCAATTTTATCTGGAAGCTCAAATAGCATAACACGTAAATAATATAATTTTTAATTTATCAAATAATAATTAATAATTACTTTTTTACAAATCTCTTTGTTAAATTTAAAAAGGTATTAGGTTTATTCAAACTATATAAAATAGTTTATGAACTCATTCAATCTTACAATTAAAATTTTCATAAAAGAACATTTATTGTTTTTTCTAAATTTTAAATTAGAATTAATTGACTAAAAGATTTATACTTACAAGTAAAACAACAATATCATTTAATTGAAAATAAGATTTAATGTATTTAATAATAAATAGATTACATTTTCAAATAAATTCAGTTTTATATTTTATAATTCTTTATCATCTATTATATAAGTTGTTTGTGTTTTATTAATGAAAGTATTCGTTGATAAAACTATTCATCAAAATCATTTTATTCATTTATATACTCGAAATGAAATCATCTACTGAGAATATATTATTAATCAATATAAATTTAATCTTTCTGATATGAAAATTCTTCAGTCTTTCAAATTAACTCGAAATGCTATATCTTAAATTGNGATAGCATATAATCTAGTTTGATGAGTGTCTTTAAGCAGAAAATTAATAATATCATTATAATCATCTGGTTAAACATCATCACTACACATATCATGCATTTTTAGAATTGATAACGCAACACTTCTTCTTACTAATGGATTTTTATCAGATTAAATCTTTCTTATTGCTGTAAATAACATTGGTGTAAGTTCTTAAATTCTCAAACTTGATAATGTTTTCAGAGCATTTAATTTTATTGAAGTATTTTAATTAGTTAAATCTTTAAAAATTGGAGCAGTAGCCAAAATAAGGACATCTCCTTGGGATTTGCTTGTTCTTGCATTTGGCTAAGCTGCAAATTCACTTATCAATATTTAACATAATTTTTTTAATTCAAGATCTTCTCTTGGGAGTAAATTAATTATTCTAGACATATAAAGAGTTAGATCTTTATTTTGTAAATATTACTATATTTATTGATGATATTGATACGCAATATAGCATTCTGATAGCTTCAACTATATCTTCAGTATATTTAGAATTGATAAGTTCAGCCAATTTATTATTTTTGCTTGACTAGATCGAAAGTGTACCATTTCCAAATGCTTTGCCAATTTTATCTGGAAGCTCAAATAGCATAACACGTAAATAATATAATTTTTAATTTATCAAATAATAATTAATAATTACTTTTTTACAAATCTCTTTGTTAAATTTAAAAAGGTATTAGGTTTATTCAAACTATATAAAATAGTTTATGAACTCATTCAATCTTACAATTAAAATTTTCATAAAAGAACATTTATTGTTTTTTCTAAATTTTAAATTAGAATTAATTGACTAAAAGATTTATACTTACAAGTAAAACAACAATATCATTTAATTGAAAATAAGATTTAATGTATTTAATAATAAATAGATTACATTTTCAAATAAATTCAGTTTTATATTTTATAATTCTTTATCATCTATTATATAAGTTGTTTGTGTTTTATTAATGAAAGTATTCGTTGATAAAACTATTCATCAAAATCATTTTATTCATTTATATACTCGAAATGAAATCATCTACTGAGAATATATTATTAATCAATATAAATTTAATCTTTCTGATATGAAAATTCTTCAGTCTTTCAAATTAACTCGAAATGCTATATCTTAAATTGATTCTTAAAATTCATTAATAATAATTTAATTCAATTATTGAGTATTTTTTCCCTATATAATTATAAAGAACTTATCTAAAATTATTATTAAATTATAATGATAATTATTTATAACAATAATTACTTAATCAATCATTTTTTATTCATTGTACCTCCATATTTTACTTTTCCTAATAAAAATTCACAAACAGCTACAGGAGCCTTTTCTTTCATCTCATCCAATGAAATCCACTTTTAATCTGTTTAATCTTCAAAACACACCAAAAAATCTACTCTTCCATTATCATGTCTAACTTGTTTCACTTAACATGGTTTACTCTTTCTAGGTTTATGAGGACCATTTCCTGTATTATTGTTAAGTACATTATCAACATCTTTCTATATTTATTATTGTTTTTGTTTTTCTGAATTTTTTTCTGGTGTCTTTTCAATTATTTTTTCAGTTTTATCAACTTTTTCTAATTTATCAATTGATCTTTTTTCCCTTTTTTGTTCTTCTAATTTTTTCCCATTATTATTTTGATTTATAATTTGTGTATCCTATTTTATATGTTTTTGAGGTTTAGGCTCTTGAGGGTCATGTCCTAATTATTTTAATTCATAATCATGGACTAGAACCAACATTTCAGGAGTTAACTGAGTCATGGGTTCAATTGATACTGAATTGTTACTCCATCTAAATTTATACATGATAGCTTCAGGATCGATCTTTTTCTTCAATAATTCAACAGGATGTTTTGAATTCATAATAGATAAATTAATTATTAAGAGAGCTCTGTATATGTTTATGTAGGACAATTATTGCAATGGTTTATCAAAATATTATATAACATTTATTGTTTAATTTTGTTTAAGTTTCATAAAAAAATACACAATATTTGGAATAATAAATATTTTAATAATTTCTTTTTCATACTTCTATAATCAGGTTATTATATGTATATTTATAATAATCTTTAAAAATTGAATAATTTAAATATAAAATGGCAAATATACATAGATTAGGTGATAACAATGATGAGTAAAATAATTATTAGAATTTTAGGGGAAATGGAGGATAATAAATGATATCAATATTTGGTAATTAAATTCATTTAAAAATATTAGGAGGCATTGATGAAGATCCAAGAGGTGAGAATTTTTTTGACATGTTGAAAAAATCATTCTGTCCAAAAATTAAACTTATTTCATTTACTACAATAATCTCAGTTTTGATTATTATTCTATATATCACAATGTTAGGAGTTGGAGGAGTCAATAAAAATGATAAATTTTTATCAGTATACAGGAAAACATTGAATGATTTTGGTGGAAATGATCCAAATGATGTTAAATATAATTTTGAGATTTTCAGATGGGTGACATCATTACTCTTAGTTGGAGACTTTTATAATCTAGTTCTTGCAATCTTTATGATATTAATTTGCTATTCAATATTAGAAGCCACATAAGGATTATTATTAACAATAATAGTGTTTTTTGGAGCAGGAGCATGCGGTGCTTTATTTGGAGATTTGTGCAATCTTTGCAAATATACAACTTATTCAGAAACATTTGCTTGTATATATGCTTGTGTAGGGTTCTTGATAGGAGTATATATTTTTATTATATATTTAATAGTACATAATTCTATATTGGTAGAAGTTAAATGCTTTGGGAGAAATGAAATGTGCTGTTGTATGTTTTGTTGCCATAGTGGTAATATTTGTAATGATATTCACTTTTGGATCTGGACAAAATAATTTTTATGACAATTTGGGTGAATTGGGAGGTTTCTTGGGAGGACTATTCATTGCTATGAGTTTGGTTGATGTGCCTTAGAGTGGAGAATTTGAATCTATTTGTCGAAAGGTTGGATATGGATTTCTGGGAGTCCAAGTTGGATTGAGTATAATTTTGTTATATTCTTTGTCATGCAGCTGATCATATAATTATGAATAATTTACCATTTAATAAATGGACCCTAGGTTTCATTAATAAACAATATGAAGATCTTTATGAAGTGGAAATGAATAAATACAGGCAATCATACTTTAGAATAATAGAAATAATCATTTTACTATTGTGCATCCTCTTCTTCATATTTAATTTGCTGGAAGAACGATAAATAATTGTAATGGTGATTTTAGCAGTTTCAAGCATAGCCATTTTCTTTGCATTAATTTATGGCTAAAGATTTGCATAGAAAGTTCGATACTATTACTTTTTAATGTATATGGCATCCTTAGCAATAAGCTTATATGTTGCATCTTAAACTATGTAAAAGTAATATGTAGTTCTAATTATATAAGATCCCCATTTCTTTATGGATATTCATCTGCCACTATTGCAATTATATAATTCCTATTTAGTCACTTTAAATTACGCTTATTTACTCTTTTAATTGTCCCAATAGTTTAACTTTATATTTTAGATGTACTTACTTTGGATGACTTTGCTTATATTATACTTGCTTTCATGACATAATTATTAATTCTGCTCTATTCTCATTATAATGAATTCATGTTTCGTTTAGCCTTTTCGTATATGATATATAATCTTAAATTGAAGTAAATGCTTATTATTATATTAAGAGATATTTCTTAAGAATATATTCCACATTCCTTTTTAGCACTTAGTCTTAATGTTAGAAATAACTAATTCTAATTGGAATTTCAAAATCAAATTAGCATTACAAACTTAAACGTTGAAGATTCGAAAACTTTAATTGAAATGATGAGAAATACTTATGTTGTACCTAAAGGTTAAATACCAACGAGTGTTGATTTATAGAATATTAACATCTAAAGATCTGGTGATTTATCTATGCGAAGATTAGCTAATAAAAAATAAACATTGGAAGAATTTGCATTTTATAAGATTAAACAAAATTTATCAGTAGATCAATAATAACCAAAAGAAGAGACTGAAGAAATGGAAGGGGTATTTTACAATTAACTTAAAGAAAAAAATGTTATTGTCAGTATTGATATCAAAACTCTTAATTATGGCAAGAATTATTTATTAATTGTTATTAAGGAAGAAAAATAACCTTAAATGATGTCAAAAAGCGAAGAATAAATTCGATTCTTAAATAAAATTATTTAATTTGCTTCTAATTAACTTTCAGCTTCACATTAACATTTATATAAAGAAATTATAGGATTAAAAATAAGTTCAATAGATAATGAAAAACTTTGGTAAATTAAATGCATTAATTTATCTATTATGAATCATTTTTAAAACTTTTACTTTTTTGTTAATTCAACTAAAATCAATAATTTCTTAGCAGCTTATAGTAAAATTAATCTAAAATATTTTCTTATTAACTTACAATAACATTTTTGTTATATGAGTATGAAATTGAAAAAGAAATTTAATTATGAATTAAATCTAGATGATTTTATGATTAAAGTCAATTCTAAATTCCTTTCATAAATAATTTTTAATATCTTTGAATAATGTCTCAAATAAGCTGATTCTAATTCTACTATTAATCTTTATGTAAAAAATGAATTGAATTTAAATCCCTTATAAAATTATGTTGTTGAAAAAAAATGTCTTCAAGAACTTGATTTTATTGAAAAAGTTGCTGAAGAATCATAAGAAAGTCCTACTAAAGTTGAATTTTAAAAACTTGTCAAATTTGAATTTACTTTTTTATCAAGTAAATAAGTAGAATTATAATCAGAGACTAATTTAATCTTAAATCCACAAACCTATGAAGATTTTCATTTCAATAACAATTAAGAATTTTAATTAAACCATCCTATAACAAATTTTTTATTAAAAAAGATTGGCCCGTACAACTCTATTTAATATTCTTAAAATATATATTGCGATCATTAATGTTAATAAGCTGTTATCGTATTCCCTTCGATGATGGATTTGATTTAATAATAAACCTTGTATTAAAATAAGATAAGCTTCTACATTTACACAGATTAAACTTAGTTGACACAATCATTCATTAAATATGCTCAATAGAAGTCATTTTTATAACCTTGATATTTAATTTTATTATTTAAATTCTCAATCTTAAAATTATAAAATTTCATTATTTAAAACCACTGTTTCCAGCTTTCATTTCTATTTCTTAAGAACCTTTACGTTGTTATTTATTTTCAATGGCTCTCTTCTTTCTAAGGAATGTGGAAGGTCTTTTGAATTTACCCTAAAAAATTTATAAATTCATTAGTTTACCTATAGAGTTTCTGGATCAGCTTCAGGAGCAACTTATTCTTTAAATAATTCAATGGATTAGAAATATTAATCAGGAATTTATTTAATAAAGTATCCTACAGCCAAACTACACATTCCAATAATAATGCAAACGACATGATGAGCAAAATCTAAAGGAGTAACCTTGACTGCTTTTCCACCAAATTAACTAATTAAATTTTATGATAAATATTTACACAATCAATATTTAAACAACTATTGTTCCAACAATAACACTTATGAAAAGATAGTTGTTAAAGAATCCATCAAATACATTTAATTCAGTTTTTTTCAATTTTCTAGCATTGATTTCATTAAAGACTTACAAGAATACAAAAATATGGAAAAATATTGTATAATGTTCTTGATAGACAGGACTAAAATAAGATAAGATAAATAATTACTTATATTCTTCATCCAATCTATGTCCTCTACTAGATTCAATACCAAAAATAGAATCTCCTTTGAATAATATAATCAAAAGAACAAATAGTTAGAATGCTGCTTGACATATTATACTTCTCCACATTCCTGGTGTAATCATGTGTTCTTTTCTACCATATGGTTTACGTGTCAACAATTCATCAGTAGGAGGTTCAGTGGCCAATGCCAAAGAAGCCAATGTATCCATAATAAGATTAACCCACAACATTTGAATACTAGTTAATGGAGATTCTTTTAAGAAGACTCCTCCCAAAAATGCCATAGAAACAGCAACAACATTGACAGTGACTTAAAACACAAGAAACTTTCTTATGCAATCGAATATATTTCTACCCCATTTCATAGCTGTAACAATTGAAGCAAAATTATCATCTAAAAGTATAATACCAGCTGCTTCTTTGGCAACTTCTGTTCCTTAAATTCCCATAGCAAATCCAACATCTGCCTTTTTTAATGCTGGTGCATCATTTGTACCATCTCCTGTAACTGCTACAACATTTTCAAGTTATTTTAAACCAGTGACTAATAAAAACTTGTCCTCTGGAGAAGATCTTGCTAAGACTTTTAATTCTTATGCAATAGTAGTGAAATTGCTTAAATTTTTTACTTTTGGTATATCATTTCCTTCATCATCTTTTTCATATTCTAATCCTTCAACCATTTATCTAAATGTCTTTCCTTCCATAACTGCAAGTGAATCTTCATGATGTTCATAATTTGGTGGTAATATGCCAGCTTTCTTTGAAATGGCTACTGCAGTATCAAAATTATCTCCTGTTACCATTCTGACAGTTACTCCTGCTTCTTTACATTATTAAACTGCTTTAATGATTCCTTCTTTTAATGGGTCTTATAATCCAGTAACTCCAATTATTGTATATGATTTATCAATTATATCTTCAACATTATTAAATTCTTCTGGTTTTGATGGTCTACCTTAGATCATTGTGTCTCTATACAACAATAAGATTGATCTTAATGATTAAGATGCATAATTCTTAATAACACTATTAATTTTTTGTTTATAATCATTGGTAATACTAAAATTTAAGAAATTATAAATACACAACAGCTCTTCCTTCAGCATTAATATAATGAGAACATTTATCTAAAAGCATGTCTGGAGCACCTTTAGTATAAATTTTAAATTATGTTCTATCTCCTTTTGGATCTAATATGATTGTCATTTTTTTTTTCTCTGAACTGAAAGGGAACTTCTTTTTGATTTTTTCTCCCATATTTTATCTAATTTATCTGAAATCATATCCAAATTTATAACACATTTCCAATAAAGCACATTCAGTTTTATTACCAATATGCTCAAATTTACCTGATTCATCAATTTATGGATGTGCCATAGAATTCAAACAAATACCTTCACATAGTAATTCTAAAGTTGAATTTTTAATAGCTTTTGGATCTAATTTACTAAAATCTGTATCTTCAACATATAAATTAGTAACAGTCATTTTATTTTCAGTCAATGTACCAGTTTTATCACTACAAATATTATTTGCACCTCCCATTGTTTCACAAGCAGATAAAAATCTAACGAGATTTTTTTCATCTTTCATTTTACCAACAGAATATGCCAAAGCTATTGTAACAGCCAAAGGTAATCCTTCAGGAACAGCAACTACAATAATTGTAACTGAGACAATAAAGAAATTGAGAATTTCTTTTAAAGCATGAGCTGAGAACAAAGGATATTCATTGAATACTGCATCATAAAGTAAATGAAGTGTCATAGCAATAAATGTAGTTATAGCTGCTTTTAATCCATATTCACCAATTTAATCTGCTAAGATTCCTAATTTCTCTTATAAAGGTGTTTTATCATCTTTAGCTTATTAAGTCATCAATTTTTTAGATATTCCCCATTATGAATTTTCTCCAACTGCCAAGATAAGAATTTCACCTGTACCTTCAATAATTGATGAACCACTAATTAAAAATGGATTAACTTTTTCTTTTGAATCATAAGTGACTGGAACATTCTTTTTAATTGGATTTGTTTCTCCTGTAATTGATGATTCATCTGCTGTTAAATCACTTGATTCAATAACAATTCCATCAACAGGCAATTTCTCACCTGTATCAACAATCATTATATCTCCAACAACCAATTCATATATATTAGTACTTACTATTTTACCACCTCTCTTAACATTTACATTTCTATTCTCTGCTATTGCATTCAATTTTCTAAATTATTAATCTTTCACATAATTATTTCCTGCTGTTACTGATACTATTATAATAACTGCTATGAATATTGCCATTCCATCCATCCATCCCTAATTAAATCTTATTTATTAATACTTCTTTCCATCCTTCTGTCCATACACCTATAATTAAATTAACTGCTGCAGCTAAACAAAGTATTCTAAGCATTGGATCTTCAAAGTTTTCAAGGATCTAATCCATTAACTCATAATTTTACATATTCCAAAAGTGTCTTTGGCTCTTTTATTTCAGGTTTATTGTCACCAAAACTATAATGAAATATATATAAATATTTTACTTCTTCACTCTCAATTCCATATCATTGATATTACTGCTATCTAACCCTTTCTATATATATATATTTCTAATATACTTTTGGATCTGTTCTCAACTTCTTCATCAGCCCATCTATCTTTCCATGTCTTGCCAATTATGCCAAACTTGATCCATCTCTCACATTATCAGGAGTAAATAAGTTTCTTTTAAATTTAATATATCTTATACGATAATTCTTTTGCTGTCATACCAAAGTCAGACAATGTATTTCCCACTAAGAGATTCTCCTCAAGTTAAGATGCCATTTGTTTTAATTAAAATTTAATTATCAAATATCAATCATTTTTTTATTTAATACTCTCTCCTTAATAAATTTTATTATAAAATGTGTCATCATCAAAATTCGATTCAATTATTTACTTTAAATGACGCCATTTTTAAAACATCCCCTCTTCTAATTCCTCATAACCATTCCATTTTTATAATTTTTAATTATTAAATCGATTATTTATGTTTAGTTTTATCAAATATTTCTTTCTTAAATAAATTTCACTTTAGTATTAAATAATAGATACATAAAATTCTATTTGATCATAATTCTTTTTCAATTTAATAAAGATTCATTATAATAAACCAAACTAACTAAATACTTATTATTATTGTGGATTAAATTATCAAAATTATTATAAACAAGTTGGATTATTAGTCTTTTACTTATTAATTTATATTGAATGCTTAAAAGGATTCTTAAATAAATGATAGATATGTTTACTATGAGAAAGATCAAATAAATTCATAAAATTCAATTCTACTATTTATTATAAATTTAAATTTAACTAAAATAGTCTAAATAAAGTAACTTTTTTTATAAAACTTAGTACATTAAATGATTATATTTCTTCAACAGATAGAAACTCGAGTGCAACTGTTATATATATAAAATATATTACTTCTGGATTAATGTTTAAGAAATGGGAATACTTTTAATTTCTTATTCAATAATACTTTTTTATAAAATGGAAAAATAGCTTTATTAAATAATTTGAATTCTTCAATACATATCTCTAATCAGAAAAAGGAAGTCTAATAAAATAATTTTTATTATTTACTTTAGAAATAACTGTTATTTTAGATATTATTAAATATTATTTATATTTATATCACATCATTCAAATAATATGCCATAATCTCTTTCTAAATAAAATACCGCTTCAAAATGACTTGTTTAAGGAAACATATCAACTAATGTTACATTTACCAATTTAAATTCTGGTGCTTTATTCTTTTTAGATTATGGTAAACACAATTAAATTAAATTATCAATTACTTAAGGAGGAGAACAAGAAACATAAATAATATGATCTATACCTTTACATGTTCTGATAGACTCAATTACATTATTAAGGACTCCTGCTCTAGGTGGATCTAAACAAGCCATTAATTATTATTATTTTCCTTCAAGACTCTTTAAGTCTTGAGTAACTTTTTTAATAACATCTTCCACCTTAGAACATATAATTTAACAATTTTGAAGATTATTTATTTTATAATTTTCATTTGCATCCTTACATGAAGATTAATTCATTTCAATTGCTAAAATATCTTATATTTAATCACTCACACAAATTCCTATAGTACCACTACCAGCACATAAATCTAAAAATTTTGTAATTTTTTTGTTTTTACAAAGATCAATAATTACTTAATATAATTTATCACATTAAGGTGTATGATTTTAAGAAAAAGCATTATATGATATATTTATTTTTTTGTCTAAAATGATTTCTTAATAATATGAATTTCCATATAATATTTTTGTGTCATCAGCAGAACTAGCTAAATCCTAACCCAATTTATTCGAATGCATCAATAATAACCCTTCTAAACTGAACTCTCCATAAGTAGTATTAAATAATGTAATTAATTCATCACATATCAAAACATATTCATCTTCATTTAAATTTTCCTTATTGATACTTACACTTATTAATAATTATTTAGTCCTATCACTTTTTCTAACACTTAACATCCTCCATACTCCACTTCCATTTTATCTATTAAAAGGTTAAAACTTAGATGATTATAAGTAATTCTAGAATTTATTTGCTATTTCCATAGCTATAGCAGGTGTAACTGGACATGTATTGGGCTTTTATATTAATAATTTATTACTTATTCTACACTATCATTATTTTTTTGAATTGAACCAACATTAAAACCAACACAAACTTCTTTTTAACTATTGTAGCTAATAGTAAATTCACTTTTATTTCTATAATTAAATCTAAATTATTCATCACATATTATAGGATCATTAATTTTAATTAAATTTGTACTTATATTGAATGAATAATTACTCTAAAATCCAACCTGGGGAATATTCTTTACCATTCTTTTAAATAAATTAATTTTTTAATTTTTTAATTACTTTTTTAATTTCTACCAATTTTTGTTCAATTTATTCTTCATATTTAATCTAATAAAGTGGAGCAGTTTATAATGCTAATTCATTTTCTTTTCTTTCAACAATTTCTCTATTTTAATGTTTTTCTTAAAATTATTTTATTTCTTATTCATTTTATTTTTATTATTTTATTTTCTTATCTAATTATTTTTCAAAGGCATTTTCATTATGAACCTCACCTAACCTAAGTTTCATTTCTGGATTATCTTCAATCAATTTAACAAATTTCTTTACTATATTTTTAGACAATTACATTTTTTTAATCTTCATCAATAAATTACAAAAAGCAAAATGGTTTCATTTTAGGCTTAATAATTTCAGTTGGGTTAATAAATTTATCTCCTAATTATTCTTATAATTATTTGAGAACTTATTTATCTTTAGCAAACTTCTGAACACCTAATAAACAAATTTATGGTTTCATAATATAATTTATATTTAATCTCACCCAAAATTTAGGAAATATATAATAATTTGTGTTGATATAACAACTCAAGTAATAATGTACAGAAATTATTTGAATTTATAATGAAAAAGAAATATTTTTGTTTATTTTCTTAATTTTATAATGCTCTGAAACAACTTTATATTAAAATTGATTATTGTATATATTAATATGTGATTTAAGTTAAGATCTATAATTTTTGAATATATACATTTATTATATATAAAATCTTTATACTTCAATCTTCTGTAATTTAAATGATGGCTTTTATTATTAAGTATTGATTAATTTTAATAAAGGAAGCTTTTCAGAAATTTTAAATGTATTTTTGATCTTAGATTTTGAAATAGAATATAAAATACTGGTTGATTAATGTAATAAATTATCACTCTAATAAATTTGAAATTTATATTGGATAGTATATTAAAGGAAGTATATCTAGTTATTTAAAATTATAATAATAAAAAATATTGAATTATATTTTCCCCTTTTTTTTTAAATACTATTCTAAACAATACTAATTTAATAGGATTTATTAAATAATTTATGGATATTTTATAGATATAAATTGTTTGAGTTATTATAAAATAACCGATTATCATAAATATAATATTTATATATTCATAATATGGGCTGTATTGGAAGTACGTCTAGAAACCTTTAATAGCCAACATTCTCTGCTATTCTGACGGAAATCTTTGAATTAGTACCAAGAGAGGAATCTTTAAAAGAGTTCAACAAGAAATCTGAAATAATGAAATATTTTAATGAGTTTGACTGGGCAAAGATATCATCTTAGTTTAAGTTAGAAGTAAAAACACTGATAGATCACATAGAATCTTATAAAATTAGACTGATTGATTCTGCATTATATGTAGAAAGTAAAATAGTAAAAATAACAAACAATTAATTAGAAACTGTCTTAAAATCCTATTATAATAAAGATGTGTATGCATATATTATAAGAGCTTATACTTAATTTAGACAAGTTTATATAGTTGAAAGAAATTCCAGTTTAGAATTAATTTCTTGAAGAATCTAAAATTGAAATTAGTCAGAGGTCTATATAAATAGAACATTTATAAACCTTAACATAAGTATCAGATAACTTTTTAAAATTTGAATTAGCATTTTCTAATATAATCTCATAGTTGATTAATGATAAAATGACATATGCAATGTAAGAAAAATATAATTTCTTAAGGGTTTGGTGGAGTTAGTTTTTAGAAACCTTAGAATCATTTTCAAATAAAAAAGCAAATAAATAATTCCAAAGTGAAAATATCCAATGCATTTTAACATTCTTAGAATATATAATAGGAACTAAATTGGGTTATTCAGATTAATTGTAAATAATAAAATTATATTAGTGAATGGGTAACTAAAACAAATGAAGAAATGTCAGCAGTTTAAGAATTATTAGATATTATTTCAGATCCATTTGTTGTTATGTCTGTATATAGGAATGCTTTTTTAAGAATTCCATAAGAAAGATTATTTGTAACAAAAAGTTAAAAATCTCTATTTAATATTTTGATGAAAGATCATAAAAAGTTTGCTTCTCAACCTATATGGCATAAATTAACAGAAACCTTTCTAGAAAGAGCTTTAAATTAATAGTTATATGAAGAATTATTTTAAATGTTATTCAATAATTTTGATGAAGATTATTGGAAAAATCCATTGGATATCTTTGATATTACTTATATCGTTTTAGAAGTAGCTAAAGAGATTAATTAATTATCTAATACTGAGCTTTTTATATTTACTAAATTAGTAGATTATTTAGATACTCCTAATGATAAGAATCCATTTGAAAGTCCAAGTGCCCCACCTTTGTTAAAGAAAACCTCAGAATATAAAAATTTTCATGTGACTTCAAATGTGAAAAACTCAATTATTAAATTATTAATTAGTCTATTTAATTCAATTGAGACAAATTAATTTATTTTATTTCAGCAAACCTAAACTATAAAAGCTGTTCTTAATAATTTAAGATCTAATCCAGAATCAGAAACCTTCAATGATACATAACTTTGCTTAATTGCATTACTCAAATAAATATCATCAGATACTAATAGTGTCCAGTCATTTATACAATAAATACTCACATTCACATATAATTACAATTTAAATTTAATAAATAATACAGCCATTAATATTGATATTTTAATTAATTTATTGATCATTTTACATGAATGTATGTTAAAAATAGAGACTTTTAATTCAACAATCATTATCACTGAAGAAATGATAGTCATGTTGATTGAAATAGCTGAATTTAATCATTAAATTTCATTAAAATGTGCCTAAATATTAACATCTTTGTTTTTATTAGCAGGAAGAATTAACTCTAATGAAAATAATGAAATTAATTCATATCTTATACCTAATTCAAATATTATTGGATTAAGTGCATTTTTTTTATCAAACTCTGTTTTACTTAGTTATGATCAACCAGCAGACATAAGAACATTAATAAATTAATTTTTTGATTTCATCCCAGGAAGATTAACAAATTAGCAAATAGTTTCTATAATTGCTTATTTAATAGATGATTCTTCTATTAAATAAGGAAACAATAAATTAGCTAAATCTAATAGAAAAGTCAATTTCGATTAATATAAAGACAAAGAATTAAGATTATGCATGATAATTAAGTTAATATCATTTATGGATGAAGAAGTTTCTAAAGAATATAATGAACTTTTATATTCAATTCTTGGAGCATAGTTTTAAACATATAAGAAGAAAGGATTTGGTGCATAGTAAATTTAAATGTTATTATAAGCTAGGATTTATCAAGTTTGTTATAAAAAAATACTATTAACACAGAAATTCAAGAAATATTATCAAAATGCACTTCAATAAGTCCAATTGATTTTGAGAAAATTAAGAAATAATTTAAAGAAAATCTATCTAATTAGAATAATTAAAATGGAATTATAAATTTAGATGATATTTAAGTGAAGGAAGATATTGAAGTAAATTAAAATTAATTAATAATAGAGAGGATCTATTTTAAATTAGTCCTTTTAAGCTCCAAGTCATATAGAAGTTTAATTGGATGAGAGTTTTGAATAATAATTATAGACTATCAAAAAATAAAAGATGAAATAAGAAAAATTAGAACATTTGACAACTGAGTAAAGAGAATTAATGGAATATTGATTTAAGTTGTATTTGTATTTCAAAATAAACAAAATACTGAATATTTAATTTTATAAATTATAATTTAGCTTCTATATTTTTACAAGAAGGTTAATAAGAGCTAATAATTTATTACTTGAGAATAAAGTTGAATTATTATAAAATGAATTATAGTCATACTTTTGTGCTTTAAAATTTTTCTTTATATTTAAGTTGAATTTGATTACTAAATGATATGAGATTACTTATTTTACAAAAAGACTTCCATTAATCTCATAAAATAGTATATAAATCTACTATATCAAATTAACTTCAAGATTTAATAAATAAGATTATATAATAAAAATTGTAAAATGACCAATTAATTTTATTGTTTGAATATAACAAAATTTCATTTTTATTTTTAATTCCAATTTAACATATAATTTAATTAAAATGAAAATTAAGTTGAAATATTATAATAATCGGGGAGAAAAATAATTTTGCATGATTAAAGTACCTTCAAAAGGTACAGTTGATGATTTATAATCTGAAATATAGAATGTTACATCAATAGAGGTATGCAATCAAAAATTATATTTATTAAAAAATTCTCAAATTATAGAAATTGAAAAGCATTAATATTTAAGTTCAATATAATTCAATCAAGAATCTATAGTATATGTCAAAAATATAGATGATTAATTTAGTTTTTAATCTACTTTTAATTCTGAAATATAATTATTTGCGCCCAATAATACAAATAGTCTGGCTGAGGATTTGTAAAACAAAATACATGACTCCTTTAGTAACTCCTTAAAAAATAATCAATTTAAATCCAATACCAAAATAGATCTGTAGGATGATATAGAAAAATTTTATGAATATATTTAGACAAATAATTTTTAGTAAGCAAAAAATTTTTTAGATAATTATTAAAAGAATAAGAATTTACTCTTAAATGACTAATCAATATTTGGATGGTCATCTCTAAATGTTTCAATAATAACTGGATATGAAAAGACTTTTTTATGGTTATTAAATGAAGGTGCTGATATTAATTTAGAGACTAATGATGGATGGAACTGCCTGTCATTGGCTGTTTGTTTAAAATTAAAATAATGTATATCAAAATTTATTATCAGTAGTTGTATTATTTTTAATTGGATAATCTGATATTAAGATTAATAAAATAAGCAAACATGGAAGTGCATTACATTTAGCTGCACATTTAGATGATGTTGAAATAACAATATCTCTTTTATAACATCCATAGATTGATGTAAAGTATTTAATCATTAATAAATTCAGTATTCTAGATTAGTTCAATAGAAGTCCAATTTAAGTAGCAGGTATATAAGTTAGATAAATATTATAATATGAAAATGAATTAAGGTTAAATAAAGTTAATAGAAATTCATTTATAAAGTCAATGAATGGAATCACTTTAGAAGATTTATAGAAAGATGTATGGTGATATTGTATAAAAGAGACTTTTATTTTAAATAAACCAAGTAGGCCTCCAATTCTTACAGGGAAAGTATTGAAGGTTAATTATTTCAAATTGATTATGTATCAAAGATTTATGATTGCTGATCCTGATTCTGGAACATTAGTAAGATTCAAAAAAGAGGAAGACATTCCAAATAATCCAAAGTAATCAAGCTTTAATTTTAAGTGAAGTAATTGCATTAGATTAAATAAATGAGATCAAAGTATCAAGAAATGAGTGGTTTTAGGAAGAATACTATCACTACTTGGAAATCAAATATTCAACTAATCATATATTTATAGCATTTAGAGAAAAATAGGCAGCAAGAAGATGGTATGAAGGTTTAAAGAATTGTGTAGGATATGCTAGATATATTAATTAAAATTTTTAATTAAGAAATTCAAATTATGAAATAAAATATGCTATGCGAGCTTATAATTTAATGTTATAAAAGCCTAATTAAATTATTAATATTAAAGATTCAGCAGTAATCGAATAAAAATAATACATATAATAGAAATAAAGAGTAGAAAAAGAAAAATTTAAATAATCATTAGACAGTGTCATTGAAGCAGAATTTGAGATTGATCTTATTGAAGAAAAAGGAAAATTCAAATAATAATATAATATAAATTTATCAAATTTTGAAAGTTTTGAATTAATTGGAAAAGGCAGTTTTGGAAAAGTTTACAAGACTAAATACAAAAATCTTAATTGTGCTTTAAAATAATAAGAAAAGAATATGCTTATCAAACATGATTATTTAAACTATACTGTTTTAGAACTTTAAATTCTTAAAACTATTAAGCATCCTTTCATTGTTAATTTATATTTTGCATTCTAAGTTTATATTACTAATAATTATAGACTTAAAAATACTTATATTTAGTTACTGAACTTTGTTCTGAAGGTGATTTAACAAGATATATGACTAGAGGAAAAGTATTGGATGAATATACTGCAAAGTTTATTGTTGCTTAAATAATTTTAGCTATTGAACATCTTCACTAGAAGTCTATACTTTATAGGGACCTTAAACCAGAAAATATTTTAATAAATTCAGATGGATATATTAAACTTACAGACTTTGGATTATGCAAACAATTAAATGCAGATTTAGAAATAATAACAAAAAGTTTCTGTGGATCTCCAGCTTATCTTCCACCTGAATTGATTGAAGGTATTGGATCATCTAAAGCAACTGATATTTACTAAATAGGAATTATTTTATTTGAAATGCTTATAGGTTATCCTCCATATTTCAGTACAAATATTAAAACTTTAATTGAAAATATCAAATATTGTAAATAAAATAATTTTTAAATTATAGAATAATTATAAATTCCCAAAGACGTTAGTGCTATTGCAACAGATCTTTTAAAATTATTGCTTATAAAGTCTCCATAAAAAAGAATGACCTAAATTGATTTACATAAAATTAAGAAACATTTATTTTTTGCTGAAATAGATTGGATTAGATTATAAGCTAAGTAATATAAGCCTCCAAGATTAAGCATTAGAAAAAATATTAATAACATAAATGATTAATTTCAAATTTGGGAAAATAAAAATGTAGTTTAAGATTTAGTATTTTTAGGACTTTGGTGACATAGATTATAAGGTAGATTAAGAAAAAGTTAATTTTATTGAGAATTGGAATATTTAATTGATTTGAGAATTAAATTATTTCTATAATCATTATTATTATTTAAAAAATATATAATTTTTAGTAAGTTTCAATAACAACATATTAATAAGAATTAAGAGATATTTAATAATTTCAAATATAAATAAATAAAGTCTATCACACAATTTCATTATGGATAGAGCACTCATAAATTTCAAGCTCATCTACTTGAAATTCAGTTTTACCAGCTAAACAACCTAATCCATTTATATTATTGCAGATATTGTTTTTTTTATTACAACAATCAACAAATATCTCAATATCATTACCTAATTTTAATAAATAATTAGAATTTATAGCTAATTTTAACTCTTTTTTATAATCTACTCTTTTCTTACTCTAAAAATTAATAATTTATATTCGACTATTTTAATTAAATATTCCAAAAACTGAATCATTATCTACTGATCTAATGAGAATTAAAATGGATGTGGCTTTTTTAATTGAAGTTAATTATTCTTCAGATACAAGATAAAAATTATTTTCAGTTCTAATAAAAACATTAAGATATACCCTCGATACAATAATTTAAATTTAATTTATTAATAAATTTTGGCATTCAAAATTTCACCAAGATAAGAGAGTTCTGAAAGAGTAAAAACAGTTTATGGTGTGCTATTAAAATGTAATTGACTTTTAAAAAATGAGTTGTCACTTTAATCAATTGATGAATTATCTAATGGTATTGATTCAGCAACTTAATGGTATACAAATTAGGAGGACTCTATATCTTAAGTATTCGAATTATTCAAATTGCTAGTATTGATTGACGTTTTCTTTTGATTTTCAATTAATTATTGAAGGTTTTCAATTCTTTCTTCAAGCATCTTAGATTTTAATTATAGTTCATTATTCTCTTTAATTGTACACTTAAAGTATAGAATAGAGAATTAGTACTTATAATTTCATTTTAAGTTCTTCAATATCTCTCTGTTATTCAATAATAAGTTTGGAAGACCTATCAGAACAAGAAGCTTTATAATAAAAATAATTACATGAATTAACACTATTAGAATATGATTTGGACATGAATGTTTACAATCTTCTAGCATCATTGTCTGAATAGATGTCTTCTACTTTATATATAGAGTTGACAATTTTTATTGTATTTTCTTATCTTTCTTCTTAAGTTTGAAATCTAATATTTACATAATACTGTATAATTTTCAGAATATCATCTGGAGTTAAAAACTTTTCAGGAAATGATTTCTTATTTTTTTATTCATTATGGAATGATAGAAGTTTAATTAATATGTCTTCTTTTAAATGTAAAACATTAATAGGGATATCATCATTTTATTTAGTGCAACAAATAGAGTAATAATTTTATCTATAAAATTCTAATTTTTGAATAGGCAATATAATTTTCCATAATTATGGATTTTCATCTAAGTAATCAATATATTTTTCTCTAAGTGATTCAATCTCATATAATTCAGCAAGTGTTAATACAATATGAATATCTATTCTTTAGAAATTTTCATATAATGAATCCTAAAGAGTAGTGATAAAATTATTAATTTATAGAAAGTGAGAGATTTTATAAGCAGAGTAAAATTCTTCATCTTTATAAATGTGATACTGGTAACCATAAAAACAATTGAGTATTTTTTAAAAAACTACTGCATCATGTTTTCCAGGTATAACTTTAAATTTTGAGTCACTATTATGCAATTATGTTTCGAAATATTGGCTTCTTTTTTTAAGTAACCTGATCTACAATTAAAAAGTTTCTTTGCCATTCAAAACTAAAATAATATCAGCATTTGGATCAATTGGAAAATGACTTTACAAATCATTGTTTTCAATATTAACAAATTTCAATGTGGCCAATGGATTCATAGAATGTATTATATAAAAAATTATTATATATCAATTGTTTTTAATATAATGAAAATATATATAATATATATCAAAATTTCATGAATTTGAACATTAGAGTTATACATTTCTATAATTTATATCAAATGATCACATGTAACTTCACTTTCATAAATATTCTCAATTCTATAAATTACATATTTCTCTTTTTATACTAAAATGAAAAACATAAAATGATACCTTATAAACAGAATAACTTTTAATCTAAAAATTCTATTTAGCATTAGTTAACTTCCAGTAGTGACATCAAATTGGGTAACTGAAAGAGCAAATATCTTCTTAGGATCTAATTTATAAATATCATTTCTACTCATCTACATCCTTTAGGAAATAATCCATTACAAATAAACACCTTCTGAATAAATATCTCTGATTTATTCATATACTCTTACTCAAACTTTTTAGAGTGCACAAGCTCATTCCAAGACCAAATATCTTTCTCTAAAGGTTTTTCCATTGGATATTAATAACCTTTAATTTTTAAAGCAGTAAAAATTTTTGAAGATTTAAGAAACTACCTAACCAAAAGCAAGTGGGTTTTTTGCTCCTTTTCTCAATGATTTAATTATTTAATACAATATATTTACTAACTAAACTATTCTATAGAAAGATCGATGAGATATCTAATCCTGTGGAAAGAATCCTCCAAAACTATGTTTACTTTTCTGATCAATTTATCCAATAATTAATATACTAAATTACATTGAGTAGCAGTTAAGTCAATTATTGTTGCCTTAGCAGATAATTCAAATTAGAATGTAGGATTAATTAATCCAAAAAACATAGAAAATTTAAATCCATCTAAGTATTTCCTACTCCTATGTGATATTTTTTTTAACCTTAATTTAGATTATTTATCTAAAATAGGATCCATTTATTTTAGATATTTTCAAAAATCAACATATCTACCTTTCATGTAGGGGGTTTTAAGAAATCATTTTTGAGTTTATGATAATTAAATGGATAACGGATTCAATTTTATATGCGTACTTTTATGTGATATAATGATTATATCATCTTTTTAAATCGAATAATAAAAGAGATATGGTAGAATTATTATCATTTTGTATTGATAATTAATCATTTATGTAATCCTAATGTATTTCATTCTTCTATTGAGAAATAAATACTAAAATTTATGTCAGATTCAATTCTGGTTAACAGGAATTCCTTGATTTATATAAAACCTCAATCAGCTTTTGTAAATAAACTGTTCTTGGTTTAAAATCTATGATTTCTCATGATATTCATAAATAACTTAAACTCACGTTATCTAAAAATAATATCAGATTTTCAGTCAGGAAAAAAACCAAAATTATAAAGAAATAAAATCCATTAAAAAATAGTATTTTTTAAATTAAATATGCTACAATAGTTATTTAAGTTCTATAACTTATTATCCATTTAATTTGTTTCATACTGCTTTAAATAAATCAACATGTTTTATATGACATATTTTAGTTCTTAAATTAAAAATAATATTTTTTTTGATCTTGAAATTTATGATGATTTTATTTTATCTATTATTATTTATTCTTCATGTATTATCAAACTTATTAGTTTTAATCTTTTGAACTTGAAGATTGTAACAAATTTTCTTATTAAATTACAAAACAATAAAATTTCTAAAATTCCTTCAATTTTCAACTTTTTATAGTTGTAATATAACATATATGAATCCTTTATATTGAATGTATTCTGTCTAAATTTCTAAATTTTACATAAATAATATTATAGTCTAATGATTTATTAATTTAAACTTGTTTCCTAATAATATTTTTGATATATGAACACCATGAAGGAGTCCAATTTTTTAATTACTTTATTGACTCTAATACTATATCTTTATCTGTGATTAACTATTATTAATTAACACTTGTTTAATCAGTCATAGAATTTTAATTAATGGATATTGTACGTTGGGGACTGTATGGAAATATCTACACAGAAACTTATGAACACTTTTCAGATGGTGGACCAAAATGTTATTAGGATATGACAAATACATTTCGTATTTCCATCTCTACAATTTCTGCCATAATTTGCATTCTTGTGATGAGTATTAATTTGATCAGATGAAGAAAAATGCTGGGCTAAAATAAAATATTCATAGGAATTGACAAGAGCAATGGGAAAGAAACCTAATATTTTTGAATATTTAGTTGGATTAGCATGTTGGGGTACTTTTGCTGTTCAAACTGGATATAAATTGTATACAGGAAGGGGTAAATGTGAGAATAAGACAATTACATAGGTGTGTTTATGAATAACCCATGTCATATAGTGTTATTGATGTAAGGATATGTCTTATTGACAAAAAAACATAAATTTAGTGCTATCCTTTTTATTTGTCAATTAAGATGGTTATATGGTGTATTTGCAGTATTGAATTGTTCTGTTAATTAAAGGCATTAAAATTCCCAGTTATAACAGGCTTAGAATTGCCTCTAGAAGTAGAATTCTTTTGGATAGAGCATCTTCTTGGAGCTTTTGCAGGTCCTTTGGTATTGACATTAAGTGGAAGATTTTTCTTTTTTGAATGGAAGACATTCTTTATACATTAGATGTTTGGATGGGAATCTCATGTTCTTTATTAAAGAGTAAGGAATATATTTAAGTTTAGATTTATATGTTACCAATTTCATTGATGACTTGGGCTAATTTAAATTTTATGCTTTGTAGACCAGATCATGATCCATTTGTTCCATACATAGGAAATTGGTATTATGTATTTTCAGAATTCTACTTAAACTTGGTTAGTATTATAGCATTTGTTATTGTGTTCATATTAACTTGGGTTTTAAGGAAAATCATAAGATATAAAGAAAAATAAGATTGAATCATATATTATACATAACCCATATAATTAATCATCTTCCTAAACTACATTTTTGAGAGTCTATTCTTCTATAAAATAATACATAAGCAGCCTCACTTTCAACATCTGTTGATGTGATTCTTGCACTTGAATCATTATAATCTACCCATTTGTTTATTAATGAATTATATGCACAGGCAGTATAATGTCCACCTCCTAAACCACCAAAATGATTGTCTACTCCATATAATTCATAATGATAATCTATAGAATCATTATCATTCACTTTAGAAAGAACAAAGGGATTCAAATTTAAATTTTTTGGAAAATGAACCATTGTTGTTATTTTTTGAGATGCACCAGAATAAAAGAAACCTCCATAATTACTTATTCTATTATTTCCAGACCTAAATCTTTTTAAATGAATAATCAATAATTATGGAGCTCTATAGATTTCCATCTATTTAGTAGCTTATACATGTTGTTTACATTTGTTACAATACCATTCATTACCTTTACCTAAAGTTTCTTCTTTAGCAAAAGATCTTAAACAATCTTCTAATGTATATTCTCCTTTTCTTAATTATCTATTTTATTCAATATTAAAATCTTTGCATCTTTAGAATTTCATATTATATATTTCTGATCTTCCAAAAATAGGATTTAATACAACATTAATTGAAAGAATTTTAGTATTAAAATTTTCAATAGGATCCTGATTAAGGTAATCTAATGGTTTACCTCTATATAATAATTTGTAGAGTTCAACTTTGAATAATTTGATTTCTTCAATGAATTCTTCTAATGTTTCAGGGACACCCTAACAATATTCTTCAAGATTTACACCTTCATTTAATAATTAATCAGCAAGTTCTTAAATAATCAAAATGAGATGGTGTTTGAATTGTTGATAAATTTTAAAGTAAATATCAATAATTTTATTTTTCTTTTCTAATACAAATTATCTAGGGAAAGTTAAGATCTATTCATTATAATTTGATCGATCTGTTTTATTACAATAATAGAAATCAACATGAATTTGATCATCTGATAATTAATGAAATTCTTTTTCAATTTAAAATACAAATAATTAACCTTCATGTTCTTAGATCCATTTAACATTCTATTTTTTTTTAATTCTTTCCCTTATCAAATGATCTTTTAATAAAATAAAATTCATTTAATCTTATTCTATATTTAATGCTTATGATAATTCCTATCCAATAAAATTGGCATCTTAATCACTAGTAAGATTAAGTTATATTTTTAAAGGTATCTTCCCATTTTAATATATAAAATACAAGGATAATTATATTAATGTATATGAAGGAATGGGAAGTGAAAGACTCATATAAGGATCAAATGTTTTAGAAACTCTATGACAATTTGGACAAATAAGAGTAGATTTATATTAACCCACCATTAATTATTGAATCTTACTTTAATTTCTAAGAATATAATTATTCCAAAATATTCTAGAAGCTTCAAAATCAGTTTCATTTGTAATTTCTATTTCATTAACAAATGGTTTATTAAGAACTTTATTAAGATCTTCATGTAAACCATCTAATAAATAAGATAGAAATTCATGTGAATCCTATTATCCATAACCATAAAATTATGGAGCAAATTTACCAATCACTCTTTTTAAATCATAAGCACTAACAGCTGAATTATTACCATACCACATTATTTTCATTAATTCAGCATAAGCAGTTGCCAAAACTCCTTTTGTTCCTAATGGATTTTCACAATTTAAATGTTAATAGAATTCATTACTAACCATATATTCAGTTAATTCATAAGTATTACTTAAACATTATAAAGCAGCATTCATAAAACAAGTATTACCTAGATTTTATAAACCTGTTACACCTTTACGAGAATCATTCATTATCTTAGGAACATCAGATATATTCATTTTTTTTTTAAAAGTGGATTATTTCTTTTTATCAATTTCACTTATTTACCAATCTCTACCATATCTTATTTCACATATAAATAAATCTGAACTTGTAAAATTAATTTCTTCAATCATTATTGTTTTGTCTAAAACTTTAGCAGATACTTATTTATATAATTCTCTTCTTTTAAATTTCTGTATAAAATCCTCTTGACTCTAAAAATCATTAAACTTCCACCATCTAATTTCATTATTCAATTTTAATATTCTATTCATTTTCTTACATAAATCTAAAACTAAATCACTACTATTTGCAGTAATTATTCTCCATCTAAATTTCTCTTCAATTGGTAAAATTATAAATTAGATTATTCTTGGTACTAACTATTTAAATCTTATTATATTAATTACATCAACATATTTTTAATGAGTTTAACTATGTTCTACTATTAATCTTTTGATTTCGAATCCACCATAAATATTCTTAAAATATTCAAATATTTTATGTCCAACTAGTATAAAATCTGACCCTTCTCTTATATTATCTTTTAATATGTAATTTGTATATGATTTTGGACCAAAGGGATCCAAATCTAGAGCTGATTGAATTTAAATCAATTAAAATCCATTTATAGGACCTGGAGCAGTTATTTATTCTTCAATATCAAGATCACTAGAAACATTAAATAGATTCTCTAAGACTTCTATTTCCTTTTCCATATTAAAGTTCTCATTTGGTAATTCAATAGATGTATCAGTCACATAACTTTTCCACTTATTAAACCATCTTGTTGGTATCAGATATGCAGGCATACCATCCTATTCAAAATATTTAGTCTTTTTCTCTAATTCAGATAATCTTTCATAAGTTTCAAACTTTGATAAACAAATTCATTTACTTATTCTTTCAAATCAACACTTTTTTATTTGTAAGCTAGCATATTATCTAAATTCTCAATTAAATACAATAATGGTTCATTATATTTGATTCCTTGTGCATATTTCTTTAATTGTCTAGACCAACTTTTTGCTTGTTGAATGTTATTTTAATCTATATATAAGTTTATTAAATCCAAAACTAGATTGAAATATTTATCATCATCTATATCTTCTTCATTCTCATCTTATTTTATAATTTCTAAGATTTTTATTTGCAAATTCTTATATCTTTAACTTTAACTAAGAATATGCTAAATCAAAAAAATTGTCTCCAATTAAGGATTCTTGATCTCTTTTTTTAATATCTAAGTTAGATTTCTCAAGGCTTCTGCATACATCTGACGTTCAATTAATTTATAACATTCCTCCATTAGAAATTTTAAATAAAATTACAATTCTCTTAATCAAAGTTTTTGCAATAATATTTATTTAATTTATTCTACTGTTTTGGTTCCTTCAGTGCTATAATTCCTAAATGACTATTTTAAATTATTTACATTTCAAAAGCTAAGACTAAAGTTTATAAGATTATTTAATCAGATAAGCAATTAGGAAAATTTACTAAAAAGTAACAAAAACAGTAATTAATATTATTATCTATCATTATACTTAAAGACTTCCTAGACAACATTTATAAAATATTGAAATAATGTGAATTGGAACTGATTTAATAAAAATTTATTATATGCATTCTTTATCAATATTAAATGGCAGGTATGTTGCTTAAAAGAAATTATCTTCTGGTAGTTTCGGTGTAGTTTTATTGGGACGTGACAAAGAAAACAACATTGATGTAGCCATTAAAATAGAAAAAGAAGAAAATCAAGAAATTAACTCTTTAGAAAGGGAAGTCTAGGTTTTATAAAGATTAGCAAATACAGAAGGAGTCCCAAATCTCTATTGGCATGGCGAATAGGATGACTACAATATCATCATAATATAGCTACTTGGAAAAGATCTTGCCTATTATATGAAATAGAAAAGAAGGTTTTCTGTAAAGACAGCGATTTAATTAGGAATATAAATTGTTAAAGTTTTGGAAAGAATTCATTAAAAAGGTGTTGTACATAGAGATCTAAAGCCTGAAAACATTTTATTTGGCTTAGATAATGAATCTTCTAAAATTTATGTTGTAGATTTTGGAATCAGTAAAATATATTTAGATAAGATCGGAAGAATCATGTATTATTATGCTAAAATTTAGACCCTTTCGAGATGGAACCTCCTTTATAGGAACCACTAGATATGCATCCATAGCTGCTCATAAAGGTTACGAATTAAGTAGAAAGGATGACTTGGAATCTCTTATGTATGTTCTATTGTACTTTATTAAGGGGTAGAAATCTTATAAATATATAAAGTCTAGGCAGCTACCTTGGCAAAATATGCAGAATGTTACTGACGAAGAGAGAACAACTAAAGTTGGAGATATGAAAATGACAATCGACCCTAGAGAATTATGCAAAGATGTACCCATAGAATTCCCAATTATCCTTGAGTATCTAATCAATTTATTTAAGATATTTAAAGACTTTACAGTATAGAAGTGAACCTGATTATAATTACATATACAATTTATTCCAAAAGTCAGCAGATGGCTTAGGAATTATATTAGATTATACTTATGATTGGGAAATACCTTCTCAAAGAAAGATCTCTGCAAATGAAATGGTAAAATCTTAAGAAATGAAAAGATCTACAACTCTTAATTAAGCTTTATTACCTCCAAATTAGTAAGAAATGAAGAAATCTCTTGAAAAAGGTAATACAAATCTCATGAGATAATCAAGTAATAATAATTTCTTAACGCCTCCTTAAAATAATTAATTATAACCTCCTCTTTTGAGAAGATAAGATTCTCAATAACCTAGTGTTGCATCAAATTAAGGTAGTGCTATGCTAAGCACTTATAATTCTAGAAGACCAAAATATGAAAAATCTTAAGTTGCTAATTTGGACTAATTTGAAGATGCAAAAAAAAGCATTGATAGTATTTAATTAGAAAATGGGAATATAGATAAATTATAAACAGATGAATAAAAGTTTAACAAAATACTTAATGAAAGTCTATAAAAACCTTAAATATCAAATATTTAATAATCACATTACTGCTCTGAAACAGTGGGTTGGAAAGATTCAATTTTTGAAGAGAATTATTTAGATGATCCTCTCTCCAAAAAATATGGATTACTTAAAAATAATGGAGTTGATATGTATTTTTTTTATCTATTATTTAGAGGCAAAAAACTTTCATTATAAAATAATAAAATTAAATTATAAAAGAAAAAGAATTGAAATCTATTTATATATAGCATTAAATTAATTATTTTTATCTATTTTTGAATGAGTAAGACAGACATGTTGCAGACATAATTAATAAATTAATTTAATAGTAAGAATAATATAAAATTCTTAAATATAAAAAATTAAATATATTGATTAAATTATTATTAAAGGAAAAAATCATTGTAAGATATTTACTGAAAGTTTGAAAATGCACACAGTCATGTACTCATAAATATTATGAAATAATCAATTATAATTTATTTTCAATTTATTTCATTAATTTTTCTCATCAGATTCCTGGAATTGTTTGTATTGTTCATTCAAGATTTTCATTAAATTAATAATGCTTTCATTTTATTGTTCTAGATGTTCTAAAGGTAAACTAAGATTACAATTTTCAAAATATTGAGCTATTTGAGAGTAGTGAGCTTCTTCAAGGCTTTTATATTTTAAAAACTATTTACTTTAACTTTGCATTCAAAATGTTTGTATTCAGGTCATTGCATTCAGATTTATGCTTCAATTTTTCTATTTTTCCTGTTTATTTGTTAACAATCAAGATGTAAGTTTCTATTTCTTAATAAATTCGTTTATCTCTTGTCCTTTTTTTTCCTATTCTACCTTCACTTTGGTATACTTGGACTATTGCTTTAGCTGTAGAATACTTAATTCCTAAGTTTTATGCAATCTAAATCATTTTATTATAGTTTAAACCTATCTTAAGGGTTATCCTTTATTACATGCTTGGTCTATAATTTATTATCTTAAGTTAGCATCCACCTTTTAATAATGTTATGGCCTATTGCTTTTCCTTCTAATTATTATGTTTAAATAATTTACTTGAAACTTTTACTATAATTTGATGGATCTAAGATCTCTTCACTTTCACTAACTTTGTTCATTTTGATATATAATAATTAATAAATAATTGTTGAAAATTAATTTGAAATTTGAGACAGAATATCATTAATCACAGTGTCATTTTGATATAAGTAATATAAAAAATATATTTTGATTTTTTTTTTAAATTTTTCTTTAATTCAATCTAATATTAAATTTAATTCCCAAAGTTCAACTAAGTTTGTATATATGCTAGGTTTTGTTAATTCGATCTTTGCAATTATAAATTTTACTAAATGCTCAAAAAATCCTTTGGCTTTTTTTGATTAGTATAAAATAATGGCATTAATTATAAACATATTTAAATAATTATTCTTTCATTCTTAACCTATTTCAATTTGAATAGAATAAGAATAATTATAATAGCTATTCCTATTAAATTAATTTGTTTATTAAATTAAATAATGATTTCAATTAACATATCTATATAATTATGATGTAGTAATCAAGTAAGGTAGAAAAATTATTGTAAAAAAGTAATTACTTATATTTATAAAAATTCATTATAAAATAGAACTTATTTATAGCCTATATTTTTAATATATATATATATTGATAGGGTAATTTAAATACTAATAATTTTTAGTTAATAGTAAAATAAAAAATAAAATATAATTATTATAGAGTTAAGAAAATTATATTTTATGTAATTTCTAATTTTAATGCTTTGATTCAAAATTTAAGATAATAAATAAATTTTTCCTATTGTTTTATTTTTATTTATATCCATTTTTCTTTAAAATATAAATATACTTAAATAAAATTTGTTAATAAAAATGAATCCAAATACACCTTTCAACGAAAGATTTGCTAAAATCTCTGATAAACTAAATTCAATACAATTATAACATGACTCTTCTAAAGCACATAGAATAGATACCATTTGTGGAAGAATTAATGGTGTAGAGGAAAGAATTTAAGACACAATAACTTCTTACAATAGAAAACTTGTATGAATTTGATACTATATAATTATAGCACACATTAAAAGATGAAATAGTTCGTCTTTAAAAACAGATAGAGGAAGAAAATAATGCTTTCGAAACTTAATTTGAACAAAGAGTAAGAGAGGTTGCTGCCTTTGAAAGTAGAATTACAACTAAACTTGAATAAGAGATTGCTTTAAGAAAAGATGGTAATCTTAAATTGTAAGGCTACTTAGATGAAAAAGTAAATTTTTAGTTAAATATTAGGTTGTATATTTGAAATCTGATATATAAACTGAAGGAAAGATTAGATAAGAGTAAGTTGAAAATATAACAACCTCATTGGAAAATGATTTACCAAAATTATACGATATGGTTAAATAAGAAGGATAAGATAGAGAAGATAATGATAATGGTACATTGAGAAGAGCAGGAGATGAAATTAAACGATTAAATGAAGGTTTAGGAAATTAAAAGAAATTAAGGTATTAATAAAATAAATTATAAAAGAGAGGAATCAGAAGCAGCTATATTTGAAATGCTTAAAGATTTGGTTTCTAGAGTAAAGAGTGAAATAGAAGAAGAAAAAAAATTAAGGGAAGAATCTTAAGAATCTCTTTTAGGATTATTAGAAGATGCTTGCAATAAAATTTACAGAGCAGCTAAAGACTGAATATTTTAACATATATACATCCAAAATCAATTATTAATATACATAGTGTTTTTTAATTTTAATGGAATTTTAACTCTGACATTTTGTCATAATTTATATATAGTTTGACTTCCAAAAATTGAAATATTAAGATTATTATTATATCATCTAGATTTCTATTTATATTTTTAAAAGAATAAATAAAATTTGGAATGATTTTTTATATTGAATATTTTTCATCTTATATATTTATATAGTAATAATTAAAAGTTATATTGTAATAAGTATTTTTAAATGATGAAAGGGGTTTCGTATTAAATGTTATTAGTAAAAATATTGAGTAAAATTTCCTTTTAGTATGAAAGAATATTTTATAAATTAAATTGATTAAGAATTAGTGAGTGAGAGTTTTAAAAGTTCTTTAAGTGGTTTTTTCATCTCAATTTTTTGTAAATTAATTTATTTTTATTAATTTCAGCTATCATTTAATGAAAACATCAAAAACAATTTCATCTAGTCGTGCTCATCACTAAACGAGATCATTCATTCTCAATACATTGTATAATTACATATTTATATTCTCTCTTTTAGGGACAAGTCTTAAGACTCCATTGTTATGAAGAAATCACCTTCTGAGAATAAGTTAGTCCAAACTTAAAAAGCATATATTATGATATAACCAAAACTTGTTGAGATATTTGATGAGAATAAGACTAAGAAAACAGAATTACACTTTGAGAACTCTATTTCTCAATTGAAAACAGTAGAAATAATATAAGGAAAGGGATAAGACAATAAAGAGACTCCAATTACCAGTGAAAGAAAATAGAATAGAAAGCCATCTATCAAGTAAATTAGTTAATTATATGTTTAGACAATCCTTGAAGATGATTACTTAACTTTGAAAGAAATGATTTTTATATTGAATAATTCTCATTTGAGACATTTCATATATTTTTTAAATATCCATATATTTATTTTTTAAATTTCTAAAAATGAAGCATAATTAACAACTCCCAAATGCCCATTTAAGAAAGCATTGGACAAGATTTGTTAAGACCTTCTATAATCAACCAGCTGCAAAGAGAAGAAGACAATAAAGAAGATAATCAAATGCATTAAGTATATAAATAATTAAATAATTAAAATAGGAGCATCTCCAAGACCAGTGGAATTACTTAGACCAGTTGTAAGAGGCTAAACAATTAAATATAATGGAGTTTAGAAATAAGGAAGAGGATTTTCACTTATTGAATTGAAAGAAGCAGGACTTAATGCATAATTTGCTAGAACAGTTGGAATTGCTGTAGATCATAGAAGAAGAAACAACAGTTAAGAAGAATTAGCAGCTAATGTTAAAAGAATTAAGGCATATTTATCAAAATTAGTCTTATTCCCAAGAGTTGCTGGTAAACCAAAGAATGGAGTTATAAAAGACTCAGCTAATAATGTTGTTGAACAACCATTTACATAGAATACTAATCCAGAAGTAAAATAGAGTTTAATAATTTATAGGTCATCACTTTCTAAAGAACACCAAAGAGAGAAAAGGCAACTGTGATTTCAAAAGAATTAAGAGCTAAAAATGTTTACAGAAGATTAAGATAAGAATGGTACAATGCTAAATTTGTGGGAGTTAAAGAGAAAAGAAAGTAAGCAAAAGAAACCAAGAAATGAGTCAATATAATATAGTGTACATTTACAATAAAATATTTAATATAATTATAACATATGTATGTATCAAAATTCTTAATCCCAATTGATATTCGTTTCTTATTATATCTATTATTCAATATTTTTATATTATTCTGATTCTTCAATTACTTTGTAGATTGGTTTACCTTCTTATACTTTTGTCTCAATTTTAGTTTCATTAATCAATTTATTTTTAGGAGGAATATACTTAAGATATAAATAAATATATTTACAGGAGGTTGTAATTCATGATTGTATAGTTTATCCCAATTAAAATCATCAAACCAAGGATGAGATTTTAAATTAGCATATGAAGTACCTAATCTAAGAGCAGGTTATTTAGACAGTAATTATTCAATGTATCTTCTAGCAGATTCATCTGAAAAACGTTTAGGAAACTTTAATTCACTATTAATGATATCTTCATATATTTCATAAGGGTTCTATTATATAGTATCATGATTACATCAAAATTTTCACCATATGGTAATAATCCACATAGAAATTCATAACAACATACGCCTAAACTCCAAAAATCAGCATTATAAGAATGGCCTCCTCCAGCAAAGATTTCAGGAGCCATGTAGTGTGGAGTGCCTAGAATTGTAAAAGTTTTTTATTCATAAGAATTTTTAATTAACTTTGCATTCCCTAGATCTACCAAATGCACTATCCCATCAGTATTAACCATCACATTTTCAGGTTTTAAATCTCTATAGGCGATTCCATTTGAGTGAAGATATTCTAAGCATAAGATAATACTTCCAATATAATATTGAGTTTGTTCCTTATTTAATAAGCCAATTTATCTTATTACATAAAATAGATCAAATCCTTTAATATATTCTAAAAGAAAGTAAACAGCCTTTAAATCTTTATATGTTTTAACCAATTAATTTATATAAGGGAAATTACATATTTCTAAAATCATTTTTTCATTTAAAAGGTGTTTTTGTAATTTACCCTCATAAATTTTAGATCTAGGTATACATTTCAGAACATATAATTTATTTTAATCTTTGTGACTAACTAAATATATCATAGCAAATTGACCATAACCTATTTTATCAATATAGATAAGATCTTCAAAATGAATATGAGAAGCATCTTCTCTAATAATAGGAATTTTTTATTTTTCCTCATGTGATTGAGATTTCATTTATAATGATGTTACAAAATCTCCTCCTATAATTTTATATATTTAAGTAAATGAAATGCTTGCTAAAACACCATCTGTTATCATCTAATAATCAATTAAAAACAAATCATTCTACTTGTTTTATAACAAAAATTAATCACCAAAACAATCACCTTTTTCTACTTTCTCATCACCACACTATAAAGTTCCTTCAAGAACTATTATTAATTAATCACATATAGTATCTTTTTTAAATATAACTTATCCTTTTTTATAATTTTCTATATGGGTATTTACAGAAATCTTTTCTCTATGTATTTTTGTTAATTAACTTAAAATACTGCTTTTTTCAATACTCCATCTTATAATATTGTTAAATATAATCAATTAAATATTAGATCCTAATATTTTAGTTAATTTATCTCTTCCTATTGTCAAACATTTGACTTCTGTTTCAGCTCTTACAGATGCTCCTCTTGTAATTTTTTCATATAAAGCTTATACACCAAAACTATATCCTGGACCCATAGTATTAATTTATTTATTCTCTTTAAAAACTCCAACTGTGCCTGATTTAATTAAATAAAATGAATCTGCTTATTCTCCTTCATTCACAATCATTTATCCTGGTTCATATTTAGTTGTAATTAGTTATTGAATAATAATATATTTCTATTAAGGTTACATAAAAGTAAAGAAGGAAATTTGATTTATAAACTATATGTTCTCTTCATACTCTATTTTCATTATAAGTTCTATAGCTTATTAAAAAATTTATCTGTCAAGCCTCCAAAAATTACAGTCAGCTGAATATATAATAGATATAATTACTGATTGTTCTGATTGAAGCACTTCTAATTACATTTAAAGATAATGTTCTTTCTCCAAAATAATCTCCTTCTGACATCACTTTTACTTTTTTGTCATTAATTATAATTTCTGCTTATCCTTTATGTATAATTATGAAATAAGTAGTCTATAATATATATTGCTTATATACTTGATCCCCTTATTCCATTATAAACTAATCACTTTACTATGTACAGTAAACTAAGTTTTTTATAAGAAAACTGATAGCTTATTGAGTCAAATTAAAAAGTTCAAAATGACTCTTTAAACTTTTTTCTATCATTAATTGATCATAATCTATAATAATATAATATAATACTCTAAATTTTCTGGTCTAACTGAATAATATTTTCCACTATTTATTAATTTGTTTCATTTTCCTTATAAATCTAATCTTGTATTATTTCTTTCTCATTTTCACTTTGAGCATTTTTATTTTAATCCTATGTATGAAATATTTCTAACTAAGATTCTTCTTAACTATTATTTTGAATTAAATACTATAAATTATTAAAAAAATTCTTACTTTAGGAACATTATTACCCATCATAGTATCTAAATCTGTGTCAAAATCTGTATTATTCGCAAGAGTTCCGTTACAAGTACAACCCATTTTATCCATATTTTTATTTTTGATATAAAAAAAATTTATAAATGAATAAAAACTCAAGTAAGAACAAACGTATAATTTAGTTACTTTGACCATTATTGAGATTAATGATCAATTTCTATTTGATAATATCTGAATAACAGTTAATTAAGTATCAAATATGATATATTATTCTCTCAAAAATCTTTAAAAATCATTTTTAATTATTTATTAATTATTAAGACATTCTTTTTGTAATTTTTAACTTATAAAAATAAATTATGATTCCAATTATAAATATATAAAAGAATAAGATCAATTGATTATTGATGGAACTTATTATAAAAAATATCGAGTGGCTTTAGGTTTTAATTTTGAATTATGTAGAGGTATGAGATCAATCATTAATTTACTTTTCAAAACAGAGCAATGCTATCTTTTAGGTTTAAATTCTATTTTAATTTTATTTAATTGAAATTAATTTTATTTATAATTTTCTATTATTTTAGAAAATAATGCTGATTTTTCTGTTTCTGATGAATAATATTGTTAGGATTATTAAATTTACTATGCTTATTATTATTAAGGATTAAGGAACATATTTTAACTTTTAAAATTAGTTTCACTCATGGGAACGTTTTGTGAAATGCTTCTAAATTTTACATTAATTGAAGGCATTTTACCTAGATTATTATTATTAATGCTATTGTTTTTGAATGGACTTGTAGGAGCATTCTATTTAATTGATTTATTAGATGGTTATGATGGTTTTGTAGGAGATGATTAAGTAGATAATTAATTACTTGGGATTAATTATTATAATTTTATCTTTTACAATTTTTATTCAATCTTATTATTATATATTTCTTGATCCAAATTAAGTGACCAATTTAATGATTATTTGATATGCTGATTTTATTAAAGTAACTAATTAAATATTCTATCCATATTTTAATCTCTATTTTAGAAATATAAGATTTATTCATCTTGACTCCTAAATATAAAATATTATTATATACTTATCAACATTGCTAATCACATCATATAATTTAGGAAATACTTTTAAATAGTAATTATTCAATTTCTTATTATTTTTCATATTAACTTGCCAATCATTTTAAATATTCTTCTTATTTGTAACTTAAACTGAATAAAATTGATTCTATAATTTATCTTCATCATTGTTGTTATCTTGACTGTGTATCTTAATATTGAAAAAGAATTACTCTTTTAACTTCAATCTTTTGGTTTTTATTTGTTAATATTTCTATCTAAAGCCTACATTCACCATATATAGTTTAAATTAATTGACAAATAAGACTATTCTTGCCTTCAAAAGTTTAAGTTAAACAATTATATATTGATGGTTAAAATTTAGATTCTTTACATCTTATAATTTATCTTTTAGCCACCATCAATTAGAAAGCTTCTGATATTCTTGCTATAAATCTATTCACCAATCTAAAGTATAATATTTCAATCATACTTCAATTCTTATTCATTGATCGTTTAATAATGATAAAATTGATTCATTAACCTTGCTTCTTGCATTGTATAATACTGATAAAGTTCATTTAATTCATTTTATGATTTTTGTTATAAGAAAGCCATAGCACATAATTCCTTAAATAAAAAGTTCAAAGTGTCTTAACTAATTTCCATTTAGTAAATTATAAAATAATAAATAAATAATCTTTTTAAGTTATATATATATATTCATTTGTATTTTTATAACAAATCAATATAAATAATGGATATGTTCATTTAGTTTCTATTTCTTAATATTTGTGAGTAATAGTAAGTTAATTTAACTAAAGAATTAAACTTTTATTAAAAACTAATTAATCTATTATAATGGTTTTATATTTTAATATAGAAATTAAATCTATGATATTTAATTGATAATTTCATACATTTATAATTTCTTAAATGTTTTTAAGAAGATCAAATTTTTATCTAATTTCAGTAAATTTGTCTTATTGATTTCAATAATGTTAATAAAATTATTGAATTTAAGATTCTTAAATAAAATACTTTAATATGAGATTGTTTTTAATCATTAAGATATTTAAATATTAAATTGTTATAAATATTTATTAGAGTTTTTCAAATATATAAATCAAATATCAAATATGTCCTTATTTATATATTTTTTTAATTTTGTCATTGTATTGTAATCTTTAGCGATTTCTCCATGCAGAGGATGATAGTTTGCATTACCTATACAGTATAATTTGGCATAAGAATTAATTTTTTCTTTCTTAAGAGTATATTAGCAAGATCTTTAGATTAAATTTTACATTAAATCTTAAGGTATTTCTTGATCTTAAATTTTATCAAACCATATAATAAAAGCATTTAAATCATCCATTTAAAATATTTAATTTCTATAAATTTCGAGAAATGAACAAATGATAGCTGATATTTAAAATATATTTGTTGCTAAAATGAAATCCCAGAATCTACATACATTATTTATATGAAAATTGTATAAAAACATAGTCATTATTATTTTAGTAAGCCAAAATGCATTAGAAACTTCCAATTTAATATAAATATGATTATGGAGATCAGGGATCTTAAATTTAATTTCTTATTAGCAAATAAATTCAAGTAATTTTAATAATGGCATTTCCTCTGAAAATAGATAATAAATTAAGAATTTAGGATTAAGCATTATTTGAGCCAAAAATTAAAGACTTTAAATGACATTTTTATTATTAATGATCAAAGTAAAACCTGCAAGAAAATTCATGCCTTAACAATAACCTAGTTTAGGAAATAATTTAGATAGTTTAACTAATACTTTTTCAAGATCTTATTTGCCTTAACCAGTTTCAAAGTATTTAATATCTTTAGTTGAAACAGTTCTATGTGTATCTTTTTTAATTGCAAAAACTTATTTTTTATCTTCATCAACATAAGATAAATGATCTGATTGAATTGAACATTTGGGAATGTAAGCCATCAATTACCAACAAGACCATCTCATTCTTTATTTTGGAGGCCCTCCAATTAGTTTTATTCTAATAAATAAATGATGACGATTACTTAAATTCATTTTTTTTCAATACATAAAAATTAATGATTATCATATCTAAAATAGAATTACAATATGGATAATTCTTTTTATATTCATTAAGATCTTATTAATCAATTATTTAAGTCTTACAATCCTCAATATCATCAACATCATCAATTTCAGAAAGGTATTTAGTAGATACCTCATTACATTAAAAATCTAATTAACTTATTAATACAGATTCATGTAAACTTTCAAGCCAATCATTTAGTGTATTAGTTTATATTTATTCATTTTAATGTGTTATAATTAATGATTATTTATCTGTTGATTCATTATCTAAACTTGCAAATTATTGAACTTAACTAACTATTCTCTATTTATTTTTATTTAATGCATGAATCTAATCTATACTCCTTTCTGCAGTACATAAAGTTTAATTTCCCATTTTTTATAATAATAATTTTACATAAAATACTATTTCTTATTCTAAATTTTAAAGACCCTCTTTATTGTTATATAATTTATATATCATTCAGTATAAAATTGATTCAATATCAATTATATTTTATATATAATAATTCATTGTTAAAGATGCTAACATAGTAAAACTAATATATAATCTATACACAATATTCAATTCATTTAATTGATTATAATAAGTTGGTAATAAAATTCCCCATAGTTTTATTTAATTTTTATTGCTTTTTCTTACCTAAAATTACATAGTTGCAATAAAATTCTCTTTTTTATTCAAGTTAATCTAAAGTCACTTTAAAAAAATCAAATATTTTTCCAATATGAACACAAGAATTAGTTAGTAATTTTCTATTAAAAGGATTGAAAATCGTTATTGGCAATTAAGGTAAACAATAATCTTATAAATTAAAGAAATAACTATTTTTTATTTAATAATTATACCTTGATTATGGATTTTTGATATCAGCCAAAAGACCAATTCCAGTTGTTGAAGAATTGAACTCATTAACAAAATACTTAAGAAAATCTATGAATTATTCTCCTATTTAATTTTATGCTACTCTATTTTCTCTTAGATAAGAATATACCATAATTATTAGAGAGTAAGAAGAGAGTCCACCTTTATAATAAATATATTTAATATACCAGTATATGATTCTGATAAACCTAATTTCTTTATTATACTCTTTAAAATCAATACTAATTATTATATAACTGGATATTCTTTCATCCATTATTTAACTAAATTTGTAGTAATAAAACCAGAATGTAGAGAATCATATGTACTTCCACTAAAATTAAATGAGATATCCACTTTTATGCAACTTTTTATTTTTTATTTAAGTTTTTTCCATTTATGAATATCTGTTTCATTTAGATTTCTACCTTCAAATTCTGTCTAAGAAACTTGAGGATCTATTTCAAGTTTAATTACTGGAACCACTGAATTAAAAATGGGACTAAATTTTTATTATATAAAAATACTTAGATTTTATAACCCATTTTCTTTTTGAGAATTCAAAAAATAAATTATCAAAAAGAGCTTTAATGATATTTCTATTCATAGGTTAAAATCCACTTATTCCAATATCAATATCTGAATCAATTAATGCTAATCCAGTTGCACAAGAACCAAATAATCTTATTATTGATTATATACTTACTATATCATATCATCAGGTATTCCATAGAACACTTTCTAAATTACTAGTTTAATTCTATCAAAAGTTAATAGTCTAAATGGTAACATTTCTTCATAATCATTCATAATATTATCAGTGAATTCTAAAATATCAAAATTGATCTAATCAATTAATTTCTATTATGCTTTTTATTAGACATTTTCTATTTATTCTTTTAAATTGTTATCTTATGTTTAATTAGAAGATGAAATTGATTCAGTTTCTTATTATTCAAATTAACATGCAGATTTTCTTGTTTTTAATCTTTATTTTTTTTCTTCTTCTGATGTAGAAGCTGTTCTATTTGAACAAAGACTTTTAATAGTTTAAGCTTAAGTTTCTACAGAGAATCTTGTAATTTCAGATTCAGGAGATTATAATTACATTTATTCATCTCTACTTTCTGGTATAGATCTCCAAACAGTTTTTTATTTCTTCTTAATCTTTTTTTTCTCTCTTATTACTTCTTCTTTGTATACATTTTCATCTATCAAAGATTAATATACTGTATTTAAAATATTTTATGTTAGAGATTATGTATATTCTACAAAATCATCATTAGTAGGATTTTATAAATTTTCTACGAATGCTTAAGATATATTTTCTTAACCTAAATCTATAATACTTTCTAAAACCCTTTTTTAATTTTCATTGTTTTATTATTTTTGATTCTAAGATTATTAGCTTTGAGAATTAATTTCACTTAAAAAATAAATAATAATTTTTACTTTTGATCATCACTATTTTCCCAAGCTGAAGGTGTATTTGGTGGAGTTACATAAGAATAAGCAAAATTATTTTATGAATATGATCTTTAGAATCTAAGTATATTTGATTCTTATAAATTCTTACTAGAGAGACGTTGATTCAATTCTATAGGATCTAGAGTTTTTTTATATTCAATTTTTTCAGATTTTTTTTTCTTTGATTTTTTTTTATCTTTTTTCTTTTTAATTGATATTTCACTACTAAATAATTCATTCTCCAAATGTTCTTAAAATAATTGAATAACAATTTAATAAAATTTCTTAAGGAAATATGTCTTCTAATCTAATAAATCTGACATAGAAAAAATTAGCATAGAATTAATAATATTAGGATCAGAGTGACATTTTTATTAAAAATTAAATGAAAGTTCAACTTAAGATTTTATTAATTTAATAGCTGTGCCTGAAAATATATTTTCATAAAAAATATTTTCTAATTCATTTGGATGTTCTTTAATATCTGTATATATTTATTCAAAATAATAATTTAGCTAATAAAATTATTTAATATATTTACTTTCTCTTTATTGTTAGCTAGATTTCTTTCAAAATATTCTTATAAATCTTTTGAATTATTTTTATTTACCATCTATTTTTATAATCTATATTTTTTCTTTTTATCTCTTTGAATATTGTAATAAAAATTAATATTTTTCTCAAATTCCTTTATAATCCAGGCTGAACAACTATGAAAGCTATTTTAATGAAACCAAACAGGATCTTCTGCTTTTTCTAAATTTGCTTTGGGAGAAGTAGATAGAAAATATTTATCACTAATTTCATCTAACAATTCAATAAAATTATTTAAATTTTCTAGATGAGGTTCATTCACAATAATAGTATCTAGAAAATTTTCATCATCAAAAATCATCAACTTTTCATATAATTCCTTAATTGTTTAATTATATTAAATACATCTGTTTTTTTGTGAAGTACTCTTGTTTTCATTATAAACTAATCGTCAATTTTAGACTCTAATTTAATTGTAGCTCTATAAATATTTAATTAATATTAACTGTTGAAGAAGTGCATAATTTGAAGGTTGAAATTGTTTATCATGTATATACATTTTCAATATTGGAAATGTTTTTATTTATCCTTTTATCTGAAATAGTTTATACAACTCAGATTATTCCAAAGTGAATAGCCTGTAAATATATCAAAACAAAATATACCATTATACTACTTCTTGCTTATAAGTTGTAGCAGCTGAATTTTGTTCTTGAATGTTCTCTGCATACAAATTATAATATATTTGTGGACGATAAGGATACATGCAATAATTATAGGGCTGAAGAAAATTCATTTAATTGATCTAATTCATTACCTATGTTAATAATATGATTACTATTATCTCTTTGAATATATTCTGATAAATTTAGTTTATATTTTTAATATTATAATCAGGAATCTTAAAACGAGAACATTTATTAATTAATATAAAATAAAGATTTATCAATTATATATATTTACAATTAATAAAATAAGATATTTTAAGAGTATAATTAGTTTTGATCTGAATTTTATTAGAGTATGTTAAATTATAATGAAATGAATTTATTACAGCTTTTTATGAACAAGTGAATAAACAGTATCATTATTTTATATTCTAGAAAAATTTCAATAATCTAATTATGTTAATCATTTTTATTATTGTCTTTGATTGTAAAAACATAGGAATAATAAATTTATATATATATATATAAATTCTACATACAATTATATTAAACAAAATAAGGATATTCTAATTTACCTTTTTAATTAATCAATAATCAAATAACAAAATAAAATATTATTAATAATTATGAATTAAAATCCTTATTCACATTTAATTAGATTCATCAATTATTAAATTTACTTGTTAGAATACTTCTTTGAAAGGTCTTTTATTAGAGTTTTTAATAAATTATTTATCGATTTCTTAATTGAATCTTTATGTTTTAGTTTTTTTATTTCTTTTTAGATATTCTCTTTATTAAATGAATTTCATTTTCTCTTTTGGTTTAAATGTCAATAAAATATTCTATTTTATTTATGTCAATGGACAAGAAATACTCATATGTTCACTTGATTGACAAGTATAACATTTGATCTTAAAATGTTGTAATTTATTAAGAAAAAGGACCTCATATTTTATTTATTCGAATAAAGCCACTTATTTTAAATTATGTTACAGAGCCTTTAAAAAATTATTTCTTTCTAAATAAATCAATAGAGCATGCTTATAGCTTCTGGCAGAAGCTATTATTATTTAATATACTACCTTAACGTTTCATTCCAGTTACAAAAGAATAGTGTCCAAATGATTCTTTTGATTTTAATTTAGCAATAAGAGTTTCTTCTTTGTTAGATATAGGTAAATTAAAAAACAATTAGACACAACCCTTTTCAATAAAATACAAAGAACAATCATTATCAAAAACATTATCTAAAAAGATATTTTCATGAGCACTAAAAAATGCCTTTTAATATATTTAATAATAATTTACTTCTTTAGTTTCTTAGGCTATTTGAGCTATGATTTCTCTATCAAATACATTTAACCATAAATTAGTATAAACTGAAGAATATGCTTAATCCATTAACTTAGTTTTCAAAGATTTGGGTAACATTCCAAAAGTCTAGAATTCTAATTCAGTATTTCTATAATCATAAAAGATTTCACTATTCAATAAATATTTTAATATAAAGTTTCTTGTTTATTTTGAGATTAAATTTTATCTCATAAATGCACTAATAGCTATTTTATTTTTTAATTGTTCTTTTTGATTAGAGGATGCTCTAATAAATGCAATATTTGTAATATTAATTGCTGCAATCATTATGGCAGAAATAAGAGCTAAATCATTAATAAACCATTCCATATTGTTTAATGGGTAGATATCTCCATAACCTACAGTTGTTATTACATTAACTGCCCAATAATATGAAACTAAATATTATTTTGAATAATGTAATGTTATAATAGATCCAAAATGACTTTTGGGATCATTTAACCATGTCTTTATACCAGGATAATTATAGTACATATATTCACCTCCTGCAAAATACATACAAGCCCAAAAATGTTATAAATATAAAACTTCTATGAACATTTTAAAAATTAAATAAGTATTATATTTAGATGGATAAAGTTTTAATCTTTCTTAGATTTATTTTTCTATTTAAAAGAATGATACTGCCTTAAATAAAATGAGAAGATAAACTATAGTGTATGTGTATATGAAATCAAAATATAGTAATATTAGAACTGGTATCATATCAAATACAAAGTATGAAGATAAATATCTCATTCCTATCTATTTTCTAGATGTTATAAGAGCCCCAAAAAAGTAATAATTAATATTAAATTTTAAAATGACATCTAAAAATAAGATTGCCTAATTAAATAATATATGAATACCATATAATAATATCTCATTCCTTTAAAAAAAGGGTTCATTTTAAATGAATCATAATCTATATAAAAGAAAATTATTAAAGGAACAAGAGTAAATAATATCAAAGTGTTGATAAAAATGAAATAATTCCATATATCAACAAATGAACTAGAACAATTTATTATTGGTAATGCTCTTAATATTTTAAATTCCTTCTTTTGATTTGCTTCATCAATTACATCTCGAATTATTCTTAAGGGATCTACTTTAGTCTTCTCCATCCTCATTACAAAAGGTATAAATTGCATCTTCTTATAAGCTTGACATTTTTGATCTATATCTAGATTTTAATAATCCATTTTTAAGTCAAATTTATATTATAAAAAATCCTTTGGAGCATTCTGAGTATCATGACGCTTAGATGATCTCTTAAACTTTTATCTTTATTAAATTGTCACTTAATCAAAATCTTAGATCATTTCTTTAATATTAATTTATTGGCATTATTATGTCAAATGACATGTACTTTTGCATAATAAACAATACAATCCTATAGTTTCAAGTTTTTTTTCATATATTACTTAATCATATATCTCTTAAAATTTTTGATAATCTTCAAAGGAATTTTATAAACATTGAATCATATCCTATCTAGATATATAATATAAGATAGCATAAGTTTCTGTTTTAGCAACTTTAGATTTTTAACGAATTCCAGTTACAAATTCATAATTTCCAAAACTACCTCCTTTTTCAATAGATTTAATTAAAACACCATTTAATGATAAATTAATTTTACCATTTACTACTATATATAATTTAGGATCATAGATGTCTTATTCTATAATTTAGTCAGCTCCTAGACATAACTATATATAGAAATAATTTATACTTCTTTAATTTTACATGCAATATCTTATAAACATTATAATGAAAATCGATTGAATAACCATTCTATTTTCAATAATTAATTTTAATAGGCTTGGTATAACAATTTAGATTATAAATGTTTAGTTAATTTTCTCATAACATCTTATTCTGATTTTTAATCCCTTCTCTTATAATCATAAAAATATTATTCAAGAAAAATTGATACTTAATTTACAATATCACTAGATATATTTTTTATTTTCATGAACTTTTTTATGGCATGCATATTCTTATCATATGGATTTTTTTAGTCTTAAAGAGATACAATATAGGAAACTGTATAAACAATTACAAACATTTATCCAAAGAGAGCCAAATCTGTAATAAAAATTTCATATGTATTCACAGGAGTTATGTCTCCAAATCCTATTGATGTTAGAGTTTCAACTGCCCAATATGTAGATATTATATATTTAGTATTTCTTGTTTGATCTTTTACTATAATTCCACTATAACTCTTTGAAAAATCAAGCCAAGTTTATTCATCTGAATCCAATCCTATCAATCCCATTAGATAAAAGAGACAACCAAAACAATTAAATACAAATAAGAGTATCACTATTAATCTTAATACCTTATATACAAAATATATTGATGCATGATGAAGCAATTATTATTGAGTGTAAGTATCAGCATCTATTAATGATATTACTTTCAAAAATATCAAAACTGCTATGTAATTTGGTAAATAAAATAATGTTTAAAACAAAACAAAAAAAGCAGGTAAAAAGTCAAACCAAAATATAAATAATAAGTACTTTTTCGAAAATTCATTGTTTTTATTTATGATTACATTTTTATCTATAATTTGTTAAACATTGAATTTTATAAAAATATCTGCAAATAGAACGATCTAATTAACTATTATCTAAATACAATTATTAACAGTCTAATTAAAAGAAAAATTGTTCCTTTATTTTAAAACTTATATGATTGCTCATCAAATAAAGCTAAGGATACTTATACAATAGCATATAAGCTGAAGATATTAACAATAGTTTTCCACACAACATAACTAACGCCTTAAGTAAATAAAGAATTTTTCTTTTTCTCTATTTAAATTTGCATAAAATTTTTTAATCTAATAAATTTATTAATATAGAACAATTTATTCTAATTAAAATTATATTGAATAATATTATATATCAAAGTTCATTAATAATATAAATTTCCATTCTTCTATTCTCATGTGCACTATAAAGATATATCCCATCATATAACACTTTATTACATCCATATGGATTTAAAATTATTTCTTATTATTTTTTTGGTTAATTATCTAATTTCCAAATAGATATCTTTCCTTCCTATTCGAAACCCATTAGACCAACAAATAGGTATTAAGATATTGGATCAAAAAATAAAGATTAAATTGAATAATCATCTTCTAAATTTCTAATTTCTTATATTTTAGGATAAGACCATATTTTAATAGAATTATCCTTTGATCCACTTATTAATATTTAAGTATTCTATTGATTTTAATTACTAAGTAATAAACACAAAATCAAATTCTTATGACCTATTATATCTTATTATTTATTTTTTGTTTTAGTATCCAAAACAATAATATTTTTACCACTTCCAACTATAATAAGATTTTTATCTGTAGCTATTGCACTAACTCTACCATTAGTTTTGAATGAATGTTATAATTATCCATCAAAATCCCATAATTTTACAGTTGTATCATCTGATCCTGATACTATAAAGTTTCCCAAAAATTCTACACATCTTATTCTCTCTGAATGTCCTTAACAAACAAATGCAATTTTCCAAGAAGGAGAAGGTTTCCATATTCTAACTGTTTTATCTACTGATCCACTAGCTATTATTCTTTTTTAAGAGAATGCAATGCATAGAATTTAATCTGTATGATCTTTCAATTCCATTTTTAATTATTTAGTTCTCCTTACTAATATATTCATAACAATACTTATCCCAAATTTTTATGGTCATATCTTTAGAACATGTAATTATTTTATCATCATCCATAAAACATAAATCCTTAACACTTTTATCATGAATTTTTAATGTTATGTCTTTTTCAATTTTTAAAGGATTTGATAAATTTTATGTTATTTTTATTTAAGGAAGAACTATTGATCTAAATAATATTCAATAATATACTTTGAACTAATAAAAGAAATATCTTATTAAGATTTATTTTCATTATATATTCCTGATATTGCTGATTATGTTGACTATTTCATACCATTTTAAAAATTGTTTGTATCCTATTCTCTAATAAGTGTACTTTATTAAGGTGTTTAAATTTATTAAGCTATGAGAATTTAAGAATTTTAGAATTTTTAACTATTATCAAAATTTTAAGGTTGATTTATTTAACTTTTTTACTATTCAAAATAAGTCTCATTTTATTATTAAATTGTATTTTATTATACTTATTTTTCCTCTTTTATTGTAAATTATGCTTTTATATTAGAAGGTTATTTCTAATGAAATTAACTATTTTCTTTTTGAGTTAAAGTCTGTTGATTTGTAAAATAACCAACCATTTATTATTCTTATGGAGTAAATCTAATTTAATTCTATTTTTGATTGGATAAATCCATTTTTTCTGATTTCTCAAATTAAGATAGATTGACTTCAATATTTTATGATTTTTAAGTATTTTTAAAGGGTTCAAGTTATTTAAATTAATCAAATGAAGCATTCTATTTAAATTAATCAAATGAAGCATTTTATGATTTGGCTTTTGATCTGTCTCCTTCAATTCTACTTTATTTGCTTGATGATTTATCAATTTCAAAAGGTTTAGTAATTTTGAATGAATTTTATGGAGATAATTATGAATCTTATTCAGTAAAATAATTTTTTAATTTAGAATTATTAAATGAACCAACTGGCATCAAGTCTCTTTAAAGTAACTATTTAGAAAGAGGTGATTAATTCATTTATTTTTATTAGAATATTGGTTCTTTAGATTTATTTGATCTATTAGATAATTAAGGTGATAATTCCCTCACTTCACTTGAAAGATTAGATTTATTATTTATTATTTATTAAGATTGATGTGAAGGTTGATGATGATGTTAAGCTTATACTAATTTTTAAGGTAATTATAAGAATTAGGATTTGATATCCTTTTCAATTTCGATTATTTGCTCAAAGAATTATTCTAAATATTCTCTATCTTTTAATTAATCTCTTTGTACTAATTCAATAATTTTTGATTGATATTATTGAGGACTCATTTTCTCTTATTTTAATTATTTCATTATTTCCTTTTTTCTCTTTTCATCTATAAAATTTACATCTATTTATAAAGATGAAATTTTATCATGAAAATATTATTTCATTTATTCTAATTTTTACAATATTTATGCTTAATACTCCATATTTAAGTATTTTGTATAATCATTCAAATATGTTTCCAAATTCTTTATGATATGAGTTTTATGAGTATCAACACATTTGTCACATAATGGTCCTTTCTTAGTACAATCCTATTGAAGACAAACCTAAGTAAAGATAGACTAATGCAGTTAGCAATAGTATTACATAATTTAACAAAATTTTCAACTTTTTAATAATAAGAAAGATTAACAAATATTAATTGTTTCATAGATGTTTGAATATCCTATAACTTTGATTTAATTTTCCTAGGTTAATTCTAATTATAATAAGCATTTACTTCAATTCTATGTATTAATTAAATAGTACAATTTGAATACCACCATATTTAATTGATATTATACTTAACTAAACACTGAAATCATCTTTTAATCAATAAATAATGTATTCAGAAAGAAAAGTGAAATTAACTCTTCATTTACCTTAATTAGAATAAGGTGTCAGGTTTGAATCAGAAGCTTAAACAACAACATCACGATCAAGTATATATTTTGTATTTATAATAGGAATTCCATCAATCAACAAAGCTCAATAAACTGAAAAGAGATTACATAAACATACGGTCACTGAAATAAGTAGTCCTAATTAACTTCATTTATATACTCCAAAATAAGAGAGTTTAAGAGCCAAAAGACTTAAAAATATTCCTTATTAGTTATAATGTTTCATTCCTAATCTGCCTAACAAAAACTTTAAATCTAGCCATCTAATGAGCAGCAAATTATTAGAAATACCTAAAAGTACACTCTATAACAAAGATAAATGGCAATTAAATATGCATAAAACTAGAATGAATAATGCTTTTAGTCTTGGTTAAAGTAAAAGAATAGAAAATTAACATATAAAAACAGAATAACAAGAAGAGCATAATCAAATTCGAAGATAGAATACAAATTATATTGAAAAAGAAAAAATTAAAGTATTACAATAATATATTGTTAGAGACTCAACAAATAAAGAATTGACACTCAAAAATTAATTGATTAATTTGCTTCTTAATTTAATTCAAGTGTAAAACTTGATCATCTAGAATGAATCCTTTGAAACCTATATAAATAGAATCTTGTTTATAATCTAAAATCTATATTTTTATTTAATTAATCTCTGCTTCTTGTAAAGTTTGTTAAACTTTTCAAATTTTATTATAAATAATCAAATTATTTTAAATCAATTGATTTTTGAATTATAATGCTACTTGGAATAGATAATTCAGAAACCAAATAGAAATTTTTGATTTTTTGTAAGTAAATCTTTTTAAAAAAAATCAAAATTTATATTAACAGAAAATTCATTAGATTAAGAAGGAGTATATAGAACATTCTTAATATCTATTCAACATATTCTTTATCTAATAGATAACATATCTTGCTTATTTTTTTTCGATATTTTTATTTCTTTGTGCAGATATTTGAAAAATATTATATTTTAGATGGGAATTTTTTTTTTAAATTTAATGATCAATTGTTGAAATTTATCTCATTCTTTTTTATCTCTAGACCTATTGAACATCTCTTAATTTTCTAATTTAAAAGATTAAGATATAATTTTACATTTGATTACTAATGAGAGATGTAAATTGTATATCTAATTGTTTTTTAAACCTTAAAAAATGAATATAAAGTTTTGTTTTATTATGAAATTTAAAAGATACAAATGTGTGTGAGGTTTAATTATTGTTTATTATTATGGAAAATGAAATTTGAATTTTAATGATTGTATTTAATAATTATCTATTAATTTGTGGTTAATTTATTCTAATTTTCATATTTATTTAATTAATTTTATGGAATTAGACTATTATTTTTAAATTTTCATTATACAAAATATAATTTATTTAAATTCAATATCTAAGCTATCATGAATAGATAATCGATCTTATTAAGATATTAGTTAATATTAATGATATCATAAGATTTATATTATTTTTAGAGTATATTATATTATTAATTATGGTTTTGATAATTGATTCTGTTAATTCACTTTATGGTAAAAATTATCGTTTTTCAAAGGAAAACATTCAATATTAAATGAAATAAGTTTACTTTATTTCCATTTTGATTTTGTCATCCTAATGTGCTTCATTTTTAGAAGAGCAACCAGGAATGCAAAATAAAATATATTCAATAAAATTGGAACGAACTCAATCTTAGGCTAGAAAATCGTTATTTGATTTCATAACAACTGGATAACATTTTAGATCTAAGAGTGATATATTAGATGATATTTCATTAACATAAACATAATAAAAGGAGAGCATAAAATTATATAATTTTAAAAATACATAATATACTGGTGAAATTAGTTTTGGAGCATCAGAAAATAAATTTAAAGTAGATTAATATATTTTATTATAATATAGGTTATATTTGATACTGGATCAGCTAATATTTGGTTGAATTCTGCAAGATGTCATGATTATGGATGTAAAAATCATAAATAATATGATGGTTAAAAGAGTTTGACATATGAACATTTAGGTTATGATTTAGATGTTGAATTTGGTACTGGTGAATTAATGGGAGAGGTATATAATTAAATAAATTAATAGATCAATGCAGATACTGCCTATATAGGTAATGTTAAGATTAGAAAATAAGAATTTGCAGAAATAGTTAGGGAAAATGGAGATGTATTTGCATAATCTGATTTTGATGGTATAGTTGGTTTAGCATATCCAACAATGGCTGCATATCATTTTAATCCATTATTTGATAATATCATGCAATAAAAATTGTTGGATAGAAATGTGTTTTCATTTTACTTTTCTAGATAAGAGGGCTCTAGAACCTCAGAATTAACTTTAGGTGGATGGAATTAAGATCATTTTGAAGGAGAATTGCATTTTCATAATGTGGCAAATAAGTATTATTGGCTATTGGAGGCAAATAATATTTTAGTAAATGGAAAGGATGTTGGATTATGTAAAGGAGGTTGCAGTGTTATAGCAGACACTGGTACTTCATTGATAACAGGTCCATCAGATGATTTATATGATATGTTAGATGCTCTTAATATAGATGAAAATTGTAAGAATCTAAAAGAATTACCAACCTTAACATTTGTGTTGGATGGAATTCATTATGATCTTGATGCACATGATTATATAATGAAGATAGATTCATATGGAAATGAAGTAAATAAATAAATATTATATATTTAGATTGCATATGGATCTTTTGCATCTACAGACAGCTTTTTAGAAATGGGTGGAGGTTGTGAATGTATTGGAACATTCATGCCTCTAGACATTCCTTTCCCTTAAGGACCAGCTTGGATTTTGGGTGACACTTTCTTAAGCAAATATTATTCTGTTTATGATAGAGATAATGATAGGGTTGGGTTTGCTAGATCAAAATGAACATATCTTTGTAATCAAAATTTCATTCATTATTTTTATTAAAAAAGAATTATAATTATTTATTTTATGGTTTCAGTAAATAATGGATTAACAACTATTTTAATTGATCCTAATAATCTTAATAAATTTAATTGATTCCAAAATCAAATTTCTAAATGTAATTATCATTAAATTAAACAAACTAATAAAATTGATTTAATTAACTTCTTTTAGTTATGTCTAATTCATAAAATCAATCATAATTTTAAATTGNTTAGGTTATGATTTAGATGTTGAATTTGGTACTGGTGAATTAATGGGAGAGGTATATAATTAAATAAATTAATAGATCAATGCAGATACTGCCTATATAGGTAATGTTAAGATTAGAAAATAAGAATTTGCAGAAATAGTTAGGGAAAATGGAGATGTATTTGCATAATCTGATTTTGATGGTATAGTTGGTTTAGCATATCCAACAATGGCTGCATATCATTTTAATCCATTATTTGATAATATCATGCAATAAAAATTGTTGGATAGAAATGTGTTTTCATTTTACTTTTCTAGATAAGAGGGCTCTAGAACCTCAGAATTAACTTTAGGTGGATGGAATTAAGATCATTTTGAAGGAGAATTGCATTTTCATAATGTGGCAAATAAGTATTATTGGCTATTGGAGGCAAATAATATTTTAGTAAATGGAAAGGATGTTGGATTATGTAAAGGAGGTTGCAGTGTTATAGCAGACACTGGTACTTCATTGATAACAGGTCCATCAGATGATTTATATGATATGTTAGATGCTCTTAATATAGATGAAAATTGTAAGAATCTAAAAGAATTACCAACCTTAACATTTGTGTTGGATGGAATTCATTATGATCTTGATGCACATGATTATATAATGAAGATAGATTCATATGGAAATGAAGTAAATAAATAAATATTATATATTTAGATTGCATATGGATCTTTTGCATCTACAGACAGCTTTTTAGAAATGGGTGGAGGTTGTGAATGTATTGGAACATTCATGCCTCTAGACATTCCTTTCCCTTAAGGACCAGCTTGGATTTTGGGTGACACTTTCTTAAGCAAATATTATTCTGTTTATGATAGAGATAATGATAGGGTTGGGTTTGCTAGATCAAAATGAACATATCTTTGTAATCAAAATTTCATTCATTATTTTTATTAAAAAAGAATTATAATTATTTATTTTATGGTTTCAGTAAATAATGGATTAACAACTATTTTAATTGATCCTAATAATCTTAATAAATTTAATTGATTCCAAAATCAAATTTCTAAATGTAATTATCATTAAATTAAACAAACTAATAAAATTGATTTAATTAACTTCTTTTAGTTATGTCTAATTCATAAAATCAATCATAATTTTAAATTGTTATACAGATTATGCAAATTTATTTAATTAAATAAATAAAATAATGATTAATAAAAGTATATTAAATCAATGGTCATTATAGCTTCAAAATAAATAAAGTTCTATTTTTAATTCATTTTTGTATGGTATATTTAATAAGTATTTTAATTATTTAATTTATTTAGATAAAAAGTTGTTTAGAGTTTGAATTCTTTAATACTAAATTTCTACTCTGATTCTCCAATTATAATTATGAGGTCAACAATCTATATATATCATAAATTTAAATTAACTAAAATTAATCTAAAATTTTTGGGATATTCTTTTGTTTAAAATTAAAAATTGTAATTTTTTATTAAGAATCAAGTTTATAAATGATGTATTTAAACTTGATTAATTTATCATATTAAGCTATGGCATTAAATAGTATTGAGTATTATAGCAATTTTTATTAGTTTTCTAAAACAATAAATTTTAGTATAAATATATAAAAAAGTAAATAAGAAATACAATGGACAAAAAAGGTAACTTTGATAGATTAAGAAATAAATTGAAAAGTGATTTATTTAAGAATGAGAATTAATAAAAATAGAATGTTTAAGAAATTATCAATCAATGTCCATAAATATTAGAATATGTTCATTGCTCAAGTTAAAGTGACTTTAAGGAAGATGCACCTAAAATAATTGATTATCTATCAAATTAGAAACAACTTGAATAAATGAAGCAATCATTCAAAAATATCTATTAAATTGGAAAGATTTTGGGTGAAGGAGCTCATGCAGTTGTTAGGTAATGTTGGTAAATAACTAATCCAGATGAAACCTATGCTGTTAAAATTTCAAGGAATGCAGATCCTGAAATAACTGAAATAATGAAATAAACATTCCTTAATACCATGGCTTTAAATCATCCTTATATTTGCAAAACAAATATGCTATATATTGATCCAAATATGGAATGTTCATATTTAGTAATGGAATATTTACCATATCCAAGTCTATAACATTTATTAAAGGAAAGACAAACTTTAGATCTTAATGAAACCTGTTTAATTATAAGATAATTATTTGAGGCTGTTTCATATATTCATAAAATTGGATTATGTCATAGAGATATCAAACCAGATAACATTGTATTTGATAATGACACCAATACCATTAAGTTAATCGATTTTGGTGTTTCAAAAAGATTCCTTATACCTGAAAAAAATTGCAAAGATATCAAAAATAATCTTATGTGGACAGTAACTGGAACAATGCCCTATTAAGCTCCTGAATTATGGGTTGGTTCTGGATATTCAAAATAGATTGATGTTTGGGCTATAGGAGTTGTTTGTTATTAGATGTTATGTGGTAAATTGCCTATTGATTAAGAAAATCAAATGGAATGTTTTTCTACTTAATCAGAATATACAAAACATTTTCTCTAACCAGAATTTCTTAAATTACCACATTTAGTCATTGATTTTCTCAAAAGAATATTGAAATGGAATCCAGACAAACGATTATCTTCTGCTTGTAATGATATATAATAAAATTTTAGAGGCTCTACTTCATCCATGGCTTTATTAACCTAAGATGTTCTCTAAGAATCAATAAATGAGATCAAAGGATGACATCGTTCTTGGGTGTAGTGATAGACCACTTTTCGGTATTGTAAGGTCTATGTAAGCAAATATGAAAATATTACAATAATCTGTTTCTAATTCTAATGAATAATTTATTGATAAAAGAGATTTAACTAAAAATCATGGATAAATCATTATAGCTTATAAAGAAACCAGTTAGCAAATCAGAGAGAAATCGATTCACTTTTAATAATCAATCCATTCAATCAATCTTACCAAATGTACTACTAAATCGAGTTCCGATGATGTCAAAGACCTTTTTGATGTTATCAATTTTTGTGACAGCAATTCCTCCTTTGAATCTTTAGAAGAAAAACAATAATTATAAGCTCAATAATAAAAATAAGCTTAGCAATAATAGCAGCAGAAATTAGGATTCTCTTAACGACTAGGTGTAATAAAAGAGGAACCAGAAACTCCATATAGTGATAAATTTAAGAAAACAATTGAAGAAATGGATTAGATTTGATTCATTGCATATTTATATATAGTAATATATTAGTTATGACAAAAGCAGAAAAATTAAGTTATAAAGTCATAACTGATACTTTTAAAATGATGCTTTCTTCTTATTATCAATATATATTTTTTCATAATTTTATTTATTTAAATTCGCCATAATTTTCATAAAACAAATATTATTGGTACATGATATTATTAGACAAACATGATATTTTTATAAATATAATAAAATATATAATAAACAAAAAAAAAGAAAAATTAATGAATGAACAAGTAATAAAGATTCAATGATGATCTAAATAAAAAAATTAGGAAGATGATTGAGAGATCTAAAAATGATGGAAGTATCTTTTTATAACAGCATTACTTTAATCCTTAAATGATTAATGAAAAATCTAGAAATATTTAATAAATGTAGAATAATATATATTTTACAAATAAGAAAATAAGTGCTTATTAATAATTAAGAATTAGAATTATATTGATTATTAAATTTAGGTTTAATAAAGATTAAAAGAATTGTGTATAAATAATATTACAAATTAATATTAAATGAATAACAAATTATCGATTCCAATATTTTTTATCATGACTTTTCATCTTTTTTATTTTTATGAATTCATTTTGTCTCCTGTTTTGCCATCAAGAGTATCTATTGAAGTATTATCAATAAATTAAACTTTCAATTATTTTTATCCTTTTTAATCGTTTTGTTCTTTTGAGATTTGGCTATCTATATTTTTTTTTAGTATTGTATTTTTTTATGTATTTTTAATACAATTTTCATTATTTGATATTTCATCAATATCAATTTAATCAAATCCATTTTTATTAGCATATTTTTAATCTTATTCTATTTATTATTATTAATTATGATTTCGAACTTAAGAAGAAGATAAACCATTATTTATATTATATTAAGTTCCTTTACTTTCTTATTCTTCTTTTATTGTTTACAAATTAACTTAAATTTCATATTCTTTTTTGAATTCTTCATTATTAATATGTTAATAATTGAGATCGTTTTTCTATTTTTAATTAAAGATAGTTCTTTCTTATTATTATTCAAATGACTATATTTAATTGAAACTTATATTATTATGGCTTATTCCTTCTATTTCTTCTAAGAAATCTTCATCAATTTCACTATCTTCTTCATATTATTTCTTATGTATTAATTATTCCAAAGCCCCTTTAACATCCTTTAAAGCTGATTCATCTAGACTTTCTATTGGATTATATTTTCTTTCAGGTCCATCATATCCATCTTATTCACCATAACCAGCAGAATTATGATCTCCATATATAAATTTTTTTAATTAACTTGTATTTAATTTAGAGTTTGTTTCAACTATAGATCCAATTCTACTTATATTTTCCATTGATTAAATAATATTGTTTTTTTCTCTCTTTTGACGTTAAATCAAAATTAATGGAACTGATATCGTAAGATTATCAACTTTAACAAATAGATGTTAAACAAAAATTACATCCACAGTTAGAATGTATTAAAAACTCATTCTTTTAGTTTTTAATGTACTTTATGGAAAAATAGCCGTTTTATTGGTTTCCTTTCCTATTGGTAAAATTAAATTAGCATTAATTTATTTTGATGAATGTGCTTTAATTTATTCTAAAATAAATTAATTTACATACCATTTATTTCTTATTAGAAGATTTCAAAATAATTAGATAATTTTCTTTTTTATTCTTTGTATAAAACTATTAATTAAGACGAAATCTTTAATTCAAATTTTTAGATAGCAATATTTGATTAATTATTGTCAACTTATAAAATTAATGAGATTGTATCTCCAAAACAATATTATATTGTCTAAAGTTAAATTGTTACTTTTGTATTCTAAATTTATAAATTTCTTTACCCCTGTTGAAAAACAACATCTTTTGTCCATTTTTGTAGCTCCTTAATATTCAATTGGAATACTATTTTGAATTGCCAATTTTTTAAATATATGAACTACAACCCGATTTTTTTTTGGTACTTTGTATAAATATTTTCCATCTACACTTTACAAACTGACTGAGAGAAAATAAAGAACTCTACATTATACCATTTTATAATAGTTAATTGTAAAACTTGGATATAAAGATGGTACTTCTAATTCAAAATACTTTTTGCAGGCTATCATAGGCATTTTTCTAATAATCAGTTTAATTGTACTTCCCAAAATCTGTTATTTTTTTCTATTTTTTATATATGAATTATTTAAAGCTAAAGAATTAGTTATATGAGTCTAATTAATTGACTTTCTCTTATCCACAAAGCTATATTAGTTTTATTTATATTCTTACTTTTAAATACAATAGACCTGCTTAAATGTCGTTTGTTTTGATTTTCATATATATCACCCCTTTAATAATCTCTCCAGGATAATAGCTAGGCTTATCGATTTTAATAGAAATCTATGCTTATTCTGAAGTTAGAGTATATATCATATTATAATAAAATAATTAAAGATTAATCCCATTCTTCGTTCAAAAATATGCACGTTTAAATTTTTGGTTCCAATACAATGTTTAGTTAAACTAAAATTGTTTAATACAATTTGATTGTAATATTTAAAAATAAAATCTTTATAACTTAATTTTAATCATTCAAAAAAATATTATGATTATTTTGAAAATATACAATTCATCATAATGAATTTCATATCAAATTTAAATAGCAACTACATAAAAATACTAAAATATACCTTAAATTGTTTTATTTCAATCAAAAGTTTATCAATAATGATATTAAATTCAAATTATTTTTTCAAATGATTTTCAGCTATATTATTTATATATATTTATCTTGGGTTGAATATAACTATTTTCATTTTCTGAAATTCTCTATATAAAGAATTATACAATTTTTATCTTTAAAAATTAAAATTTCTTTTCAAACCTTAAAATTAATATTAAAATAAAATATTGAATTTTAGTTTAATAAAGTCAATTTTCAAAAGTAAATTAATATATAAAAAATATTTAATTAAGTATTAAATCATAATGATCAAGACTTTAAGAAAAGAAAAATCAATTAAAATTAAGAAATTAAGGAAATTTTATTATGATGACATAAAAAATAATATTATTTTATCCTATATATTTATAAACTTAATTCAAATTAAATAGAAGGTCATATGAATTTATTAAATTCTTCTATGGATTAGAAATGTCTTATTTCTTTGATGTGAAGTTGATTATCTTAAAAATAAAGCAATTTAATTAATCTTAAATACAAAAATAATTTACTTCTTAAAAAATTCACATAGTTAATCACTTGAATTTTATGAATCAGGATATATTTTTTTTTGATATTCTGTTAGATCACTCTCAACAATATATAAACTTTTTTCAAGATTAAGAGGTTTGGAAAAGACAATTATCTAAATAAAAAATTCTAATTATAAAATGATAACTTTGAATCTTTAAGCTCGAATTAATCTAATATAATAATAATAATTATACATATAAGTTTAATAGAGAACCTAATCTAATGTAACTTGTGAAGGAAGTTATTCCTTTTCTTTTTAAAAATTATCTTAATTAACTTTCAAATCTACTTTCTCCACTTTTACTTAAACTTAATTCATTTTATGTTTAGCTATTTCCAATGTTTATTTATCTACTTCTTATTTAATTTAAGGTTAAGGATTTTCAATCTTTTTCTTTCTTGTTTCAATTCTTGGATTCAATTTTTACATTAAATTGCATAAAAATTAAAATTATTCTTAACAAAATTTCTATTAATCTTGCATATTTAATGATTAAAAAACTTCCCCATAATAATTATATGTTATAGCAAGTAAATGTACCATTCTTTCTTTTTAAATTTCTCTTGGTTATGATAATATTTATTCCTCATTCTAGTTATATAGAATTCTAAATGTATTAGAAATAAATACTCAACCAAATTTAGCATATGTTTATAGTTTATACTAACTTCAACATTCTCATATTGTGATTATGATAATTATTCAAATATTAATAATGCTTTTGTAATAAATTATTTAGCATCTTATTTATCTCCTTTATTTAAAAAAACAAAACCCAAATTCTCCAATAATACTCCCATTTAAAATTAAGAAACATTAGTCTCTAGTACATAACTTCTAGCTGCCAATGCTCTCATTAAATAACTTTCTGCCTCTCTAATTTTTTTTCTTCTCATCAAAATTACTCCAATATTATTTAAAGTCTATATAGTATACTTTAGAAGATAATAATAGAAATCGATATCTTCTATTTTTGGATAAACCTAAACTTCAGTTGGCAATTTAAGAATCATTAACTTTTCATTTGATGAAACTGTTTAATTGATATCTAATAAATAAAGCTATTATAAACAAGTGTCGTACCATAACTTTAGAATATTCAGTTAGTAAATCAGGCTCTTAATTGAAATTCTTTAGTGCTTTTATTAATACTTTTTCTAATTTTTTGTAAATATAATAAGACACTTTATAGTCATTGTTGCTGATAGCTATAAAGGTTTATTAGTATCGTGCTTCTATGTAATTTTTTACAATTCCTTTTATTTCTACTAATCGATAGCCTTCTGCAAATTTATCAAGTACAAAATCTGTTTCATCATCAATTGAATTTTTATCAAACTCATTATGTTCTTTTTATGCCATTTTTTAAATAAAAATTATAATTTACTTTAATATTAAATGATAAATAAGAAAACTATTAATAAATATATCATAGTAGGTAACTTAAAGATAAAATAAAAAAAAGTCATTTTGTTATTAAACTTATATATAAAACTTTTATTTTAGCAGTTCCATAATTTTAATAGATAAATTAAATTAAATTTTAGATGAAATCAGCAAATAAAAATATTTCAGATGTATATTTTATGAAATAACGAAATCCTTTAAGTGAAATAAAAAATGAATCTATTTACGTAGATTATTTTGATGAGCATTAATAATAAATTGAAGTACTGGAAAAAAAACTATTAGAATAACAATCAATTAGTTAAAAATAAATTGAAGAAATAGATTCATTAAAAAAAGATGTTCAAAGTGCAAAAAGATTAATTGATTAAACATAAAATCAATTAGATTAATTTTATTAAGAAATGAAGTAGAAAGAAGAATCATTATATATTTTTGAAAAGTAGTTAAGAGATAAAGAAATGGGATTAATTAATAAAGAATTATCATTAGTGAATCGATAAACATAAACAGAAGAAACTTTAACTTCATATTGTTAGGAAAATATGGAGTCAGAACAATAAATTGATATTGATATTGCTCAATAATTATTCGAAAAAAGAATTCATAAAGAATATAAAGCACTTTAAGAAAAATAAAAGGAATTAAAAGCAAGAGAAAATGGTATAATATTTAGAGAAAACAAAATAAAAGAATTTATGAGTAAACTATCATCTTCTATGTGAATATTACTATTTATATATATATATATAATTATCATAATATCCCAAAAGGATTATTAATTAATCTAACTTCAAGTTTATCACATTCAGTATATATATTATAGTAGGATTCATTAAATTCATAAATTGATTTACCACAATTAAATATGTTGAACTTCAATTTATCATAAATATTTAAAATAATATTATCTGCTTTGATAAATCCTTAATTCTGTTAATTTGTTATCCCTAATTATACATTTTTAGAATAATTGATATAAAATAATCCTGACAAAGATTTAATAAAAATGATTCTGCTTTTATATTACATTTCAATCTTCCTGAAAATGTTCCAATATTAAAAGTTTTTGCTTATGATTATATATAAAAATGATTATTCTATTCAATATTTTCTAAAAATTAGAATTTTTACATAATTGGATAATTTTTTTGCATATTTTATACATAACCTACTTAAATTTTACATTTTCTTAATATAAATTTGTTACTTTTGAAATGAGTAATTTTTTAATAGTAACATTATTTTTAATCTATAATTATCCAAATTATGTTTCTAATGCAGAATTTATTTCCAAATTATTAGCTTTGACTCTACAGATTTCTGATTTAATCTTTTAAGATGAAAAATCACCACTTAAATCAATATCAATATTTCCATATAGTTTTGCATCTATACCAGTTGATATATGCTAAAGATCTCCATTAATTATTCCATTATAATTATAATATTCAGGAATATTTATTTTTGTTTGATAATTTCCATTTTCAACGTTTGAAATTTGACTTTAATCTTTTTAATCTTCAAATAAAAAGCCAGTTTCAGGTTGACAGTAATATTCACAATTATCTTCCCAATGAGTCTATAAAGTTACTTTATGCTATCCATTTAATAATTTAAAATTCACTGTACCTGCTTATCCATTTAGAGAGTTGAAAGTAGAAATTTATATAAAATATTTTTTATCATGATTAATTTTAATGAAGATACTATAATTTAGAGTAAATGATTATTAATAAAATTTTGGATATCTTGATGTAAATTAGCATGTTTTTAACTCTAATCAATAAGTATTATTATTTTCTATAATAACTACTTTGAAAATCTAATTTGTTAATTATAAATCATAAAACCCTATAAGAGGAGTTAAAAAAGGAATAATTCTATATGGCATTTATATAATTTGTATGATATAGATAAATAAGAGTAGAAGATTCTTAAAAAGTGATGAAAGCTTTTGATTTATTTAAATATATTTCAAAATAATTTTTGAAAATCTTTATGATTAAAAAAAAATAGTTTACATAAAGTTGTTTTATAAAAAGATCTGTATAATTTTTTATTATAATACCTATTTAAATATCTTCGTATGTTATAATTTTAATTGGTCTATGTATTTTTGAATAAAAATATGTAAATAAATCAATGTTCTTCAAATTTTACATATCTTCCTTCACTTACTAAATAGTAACCACCAGCAACTTATAGCTCAATTTCATTTGTATATTTTTCCATTAATTTCCTATCTTCATCATGTTTAATAGAAAATAAATCACTATCTAGACTACCTCTACCAACAAGGTTTGAAAAATTTGATAAAGCTTAAGAAACAGAAGCTTACCTTTGATATGCAACTCTTGTTTTAAAATTATGAGTTTTGTTTATCAAAGATGTTTAATTATCAATTTAGAACTCATTATTAATTTGATCTTATTATATGGGAATTGTAATTGATTTTCCTGATTATACAGAAGTTTACATCCGAATCTAAGCAAATTTTGATTTCTACATTAAATCATTCTAATCAACAGAATTTAAATAAGGAACTCTATCTCTTAACTCTGATTCATTAATACTAGTATCCAATTATTTTGATTATTTTGATTTATAAAAGATTGCTAATACTATATAGAATAAACCAAAAAATCCAATAATAGATAGAAGAATCATTCCCCAACGAGATGCTGATCCTCCAGTTTATTATTATACATAACCATAAAGAACTGGTGCTGGTAGATAACCTAAAAGTTCTTAAAATAAATGACTTAATGAGTTTCCACTTGATCTTTATTCTCTTGGAATTGAAGTAATCATTATACCCATGATTGCAGGAACAGCACTTCCACCAAAAAAGAGTAAAAACCATAAGAAAAGCAATACAAATGCTCCATTATTTAGAATTGGTATGAATGCTCCTGATATACTTGCTAATAAGGCTTCAAAAGCTGCTATTTATATTGCTATTTATCCATCATAGCCTCCAAAATTATGTAAGATTAATCCTCCCAAATATACTCCACTAAGAGGTGCAGTTAATGATATTATTAAAAATGATTTAAAAACAACTTCATGAGGCATTAATAATACATTTCTAAGATAATCTGTTATCCAAAATTATACTCCTGTTACAACAAAAAATAAAGAACTTAATGATAACATTGAAAAAACAAAAACAGGATTTGACAAAAAGGTTTTCAAATTTTGCATAAAAATAGTCTTAAAATTCTCTTTATTAACATTTAATTATCCTTCATCTTATGTTGATAACATTGCTTCATCACAAAAACTATAACATAAAAAACAAGGTATTAGTAATAATATTTACAAATAATATGGATATACCCACTAAATAATTTAAATTTTTATTACATTCTATGAAAAATGTAGTGATAATGATGTCACTAAATATCCTGATACAGTCCCTAAAGCTACTCCTAATTACATGTATGTCAACCACAAAGTCTTATGATTTTCACCAAATAAATCTATCCAAACTGGAAAAAAAACTACTAAAAACACCAAATAAATTAATATTGCATACTTAAAAGAATCCTGTTAAAAATCTAGATATAAATAGAAGAATAATATTTTTGGTTAGAATAAATAAAGATAAACTTAGTATGCAACATAATACACTTATTGTAACTATGTGTTTAGTTTTATATTTGTCAAATATGCCTGTGCCAATAAATGAACCTATTACAAGTCCTCCATAAACTGATGATCCCATCATACCTAACTAAAATTAGATTACAATTTAAATACTTACTTAAACGTCATCTATTCCTAAATCCAATTTCATATCAGTTGTACATGCTGGTATTATTCCATGATCAAAATTTATTAGAGCATTCGTTACGAAATTTAACAGATATAATGATAAATTATTTTTTTCCATTTTTTTTAATTAAAAATTTTCTACATTCTTTTTTAACAGGAATCACTTATCCTTAATTTTTATACTTTATTGATTCATTTAATATAATTCAAAATATTTTATAGTACATATGTACTTATTTATATGAATATCAATCAATTCATTTCCCAAAAACTTCGCAATCAGAATAATTCAAATATAGAAATTCGTCTTCTTTATCTTTATATTTATTATATAATTCTTGAAGTGAAATATCTATTTTTAATTAGATAAATTACCATCAGAAATTATATTATTTCCGCAATAGAAAAACAATGTTTATTAAGGCGATAATTAAAGTTTGGCTCTGATTTAGGTTTTAAAATCAGAAAACTTGACTGTTTAATTGACCAAGAATCTACCTTATTATAAACAAAATACTATGGTCTTGTTAATGACATTATCTTGGCTTTTGGATGCTTTTAAACAACCATTGGTGTCATCTCTGGGTATTTTTCTCTATATTGTTGCACTCTTTTCTTCCTGTCTTCTAATTTATGCTATGCCTTATAGTCCTTCATATTTTATGTTTTAGTGTTATCCTGTGATTAGTTATTCATTATTATTTTATAATATTTTGAAATTAATATCTGAATAAAAACTTTGATAATTTATCAAGTTAATTATAAATAAAGAATGCATTTCTTATAAATATATAATGTTTTATATTGAATAACATAAAAATTTTGATCTAATTTTGTTTATTTAATTTAAACAAATATTATAGAATATTAATAATTAAAATCAATTTTTTTAATTAATAGAATTTATTAAGTACAATTATTATTTTCATTTTAAGAATTAATTTTATAATAATCTTATAAGATTATTGATTAAATGTATTTTAATATATAGTAAACTAATAGATATAATACATTAATAACTATTATATATTATTATATATTTAATATAATAAATTTCATGTAATATTAAAACAATATTAACTTAAATGATAAAAAAACAAAGCAATCAAATTCTAAGAATGATTTAAGTATTATATTTTTATCTATAATTCTGTCTGTGTATTTAATATTAAATCTTTAAGTTTTTTATTTTGTTTTGAATTAGTTTATCTTAGCAAATTTTTTAAAATACATTGCAAAATACTATGCTAACCATTAAAAAAATACAGAACTTTATTGTTAAATTTTATATATATAAGTTTTTATATTAAATCATATATTATAATTATAAGTTAGATCGAATAAAACTGTTATCTTTTTAAGTTAGAGGTTTTTGCAAATAAAATAATAATTTAAAGTTTGATTCATAAAAATATGTACAATTAAAGTAATCTAATTTAAAATCAATTATTTTATAATTTAAAATACATAATCTTATCAATCCAAAATCATTAATTTGCACCCATCGTATAGAGGTTAGTACAGATGCCCCCCAAGCTTCTAGGTCGGGTTCGAGTCCCGATAGGTGCAAAATATTTTTATTTTTTTTTATAAATTATTTTGTAATTTACTCAGATAATTTATAAATAAAAAGAAAAAAAAAATAGAGAAATCCTTAATACTAATGTTGATAAGTAAGATACAACGTTAAATCATATACTTAATTGACTCTAACCAAAAAATCTATGTAACTCCTTAATTTTCTGAATAAAAAAATAAATAATATCCTAATTTTAATTTTTTATTATATATCTTCTTACAAGTATTCTGTATGAATTATCTTAGACTTTTCTGCAGACTTAATTCTATGGTAAAGGATTTGTAATTTTATAATAAATTAAAAAATAGCTTAAAAATGATCAAATAAATGAAAAATAGGATTTAATATAGTAGAAAATAATATTACATTCCCTAAATTCATATATATATAAATTATGTCAGAGATATAACTTTAATTACAATTATGATAGAAAAAGTAATATCTTTTGTTAAGAATATTACATTTTTTTGAATCCTATTTTTGTTAAATTAGGTTTTGTTGATTAATTATTCAATTTTAATTTCTTTATTTATAATACTTTTATTGATAATTTACAAATATATCTTTAATCAATACTTACATATGGACAATATTTAAAATATTACAAAGATTCAAGGTACAAATTACTAATTGTTTATTCGTAAAACTTAAATCAAATAAATCAATGACCTCCAAAGAGGGTTTCCAATTTATGGATGCAAAATGAACATTTCACAATCACCAAGATTAAATTATCCAATAAAATTCAAAATAACTTTTGATAAACAAAAAAAAATAAAATCAAATTCTGTAAAACATGAATAAAATAACACATTTGGACAATTAACAAATAGGTGTCAAATCTATCAATAATACATAAAAGAAATTATAAAAAAGAAAAAAAATACTAATGTTACTACAATTGAATAAACAATAAATTAATTTAAACAAAATAAAAAAGAAACATCACTTTAATAAGATAAAAGTTTTATTATACCAAAATTTATCTAACAAAGAAAATAAAAAACAAAATTTTTATAGAAATAAACAATCACTGAATGTTCTTTAATTGAAGACTTAAAGCCATGGGAATCATATCATAATTCTTTAGCTTTTTTTCAATGAATCTTTGATAATATTGATTAATTCTATATAATATTCATATTAATCAGAATAAATTATTCTCTTCTACGAAGCATGTTACTACTTCAATCTTAGTTGCAATTATATTTTGAACATCTCTAATGATGGCAATTTATTTATCTCTTTCAATAGTATTTTATTGGTATTGTAATTCATATTCTTAACATTATTAATTTCTTTATTGATTACCATTCTTGGCAGCATTGAATTCCTAAATTAATAAATTAGAATATTAATTACAGCATGAGCATCTCTAGATCTCTTATCTTAAATATCTCTATTTCTAATTGTCTCTTATAAAGCTTCTTCATCACTTGATTTCTCTCTTGTCAAACTTTCAATTGCATTAAAGATGGCAGCTAAAATAGTATCAGTATCCTATAAGAGTAGATAATATAAATACTCTGGCATTCTTTGCTTCTGCCTCTTCTTCTGCTTTTATACTTTCTTTGATTGAATCTCTGATAGCTTCCATTTTTTCAATTAAAGTCTGAACAGCTGTTGGTTCCAATGTTGAAGTTAAAGCAACCATTGCTGTAATTGGGTTTTCTTCACTTAAACATTATTTTAGATATATACCCAATTTTTGCTAATTAAACTAAAGCTTCATTGATTGCCTCTTCTTCAATAAATGATCCAGCTTTGTGTTATGCTGCTACATCCCATACTTAATGTAATTTTGGAAGGATAACTTCAAAGGCTTATACCATCTCTTTCATTTAAGTTGTTCTTGTTGAAAAATCTAAATTATCTTATCTTCTAATATCTCTTAAAGTATCATCCTTAGCTTAGAATACTTATATTTATCTAGCTTTCTCATTTATTTCTGCTTAATAAACTGCAATAGCTTCATTTAATCTCTTAGCTTTGAATTCTGCATCTTTAATTTCATTAATTGATAAACTGATTCTTTAGCTATAATTTTAAAGATCTTTCTTGCATTAAGATCCTATTTATGCTCTTTCATTATCAGCATCAATTTATTTACCCTATTAAAATTATAATATATTTATACTTCCAAATCTCCTTTTAAGTCATTCAGCAATTTACTTACAGCACTTAAAGATTCATTTCCTCTCAATTACAAAGCTATTGTCTATAATATCTTGGAACCAAGTGGATGATCTTAAATCTCTTCTAATTTAGAATATGAAGGATCATCTTAAAGAGAAAGCTTTTTATGGCCTATGATTACTCATAAAATTATACTCTTTTCAAAGGCAGAATGTTCTTCATCATTTTAGTGTTTCTTGCATACAATTGGATGTGTAAACAAGCACAAGGCAATTACTATTGCTACTAAAATTTTCATTAATTAATAAACTAAGCGTTTTTGAAAATTCTGAAATATACAAAATATCTTAAATTAATATATCAAGAAACAATCATATACAATAGAATAATCTATTATTAGATAATAAATAGTATATATAAAATCACAATCTAACCATTGAATTTCCATATAACATTTATCCCATAGATACTCTTTAGTTATTTGAAGCATTTCTATTTTGAGATACTTTGAATTAAGCCATATTCTAAGTATTTTAACAAGAGTTCAGAGCATTTTAAACTGAATGATATTGAATCTACTATTACTAATATTGATTAGAATGATTTTGTAAAATTCTAATCAATATTATTATTAATAATTTACTTAATTAAATCTTAATTATATAATTATTATGTCTATTGTTAAACTTGAAAACATTAATAAGACTGATTCTAATTTGAATTATTCTATATCATTTTTTTGTTTGTAGATGAATTCCCTCTTTTTAATGGAGTTTATCCTTAAGAGACATTTGCTACTTGTTTAATAGGTGTAGATAATTAAGAGTAGTTTCTAGTTTGCACATTTTATTACTACTATTCTAATATAATTGGTTTTTGCATAAGTGTTGGTTTAACATATTCAAAACTTTCATCTTTTTATGCTATTTAACTGTATTAACTACAAATATATGAGGATTTCAAAGGTTTCTCATGGGATTGATGCAATGATTAGAAATATTAAATATCACAAGAATTTTATAATCTTGATTTATTAGATACTTTGAATTAAATTGAATGATTATTCTAATTTTTTAGTACTTATTATGAATTATTTATTGAATGACATCTTAATTTTTATGGAATTTATTAAGCCATAGTTTTTATCTAAGGTTTTTTTTATAAATCGTCGAAATTATTTTCATCGATTTTCTCAATTTAATCATTTATTTAATCACCAAAAGATGCTGTCACCTTCTTTAATGGTAAATAGTTTTCTTTTTACACATAATTTATTTTATGTAAATTTAGTCTAGGAATTGGTGCTTCTTTATACATTTTATCTTTTCTACTATGAGGATTTGGAACACATTAATGTAAATTATTTAATCTATTATTAATATCCTATAATGTGGACCTCAGCAGTTCACAACTAAGATCTGACCTATTATAAAATTTGGCAATATTACTCTTAACGAATTGACATATAAAATTTATTAATAATATATATAAATTTCTAATTATTTCTTTCTTTTTTTATGTTCCTAATGAAACTAACTAATAATATAGATATTATAATTTTGCTTCATTAATTTTAAAGAGACTAAGCTCTATTATTTTTGAACAATTACTATATTACTTAAAGAAAATTGAAGATTAGATCTTATGTAATTAAAAAAAGTTAAATAAAACTAACATTTTTATATTTCAAAGTTTAGTATTAGTAAATAATGAATCATTTTTTAAGTTATAAAGGATTATATTTTGTTATTGATAAGCTTTTAGTTAATTAAATTTTTGATATAAAATANTAAACTTGAAAACATTAATAAGACTGATTCTAATTTGAATTATTCTATATCATTTTTTTGTTTGTAGATGAATTCCCTCTTTTTAATGGAGTTTATCCTTAAGAGACATTTGCTACTTGTTTAATAGGTGTAGATAATTAAGAGTAGTTTCTAGTTTGCACATTTTATTACTACTATTCTAATATAATTGGTTTTTGCATAAGTGTTGGTTTAACATATTCAAAACTTTCATCTTTTTATGCTATTTAACTGTATTAACTACAAATATATGAGGATTTCAAAGGTTTCTCATGGGATTGATGCAATGATTAGAAATATTAAATATCACAAGAATTTTATAATCTTGATTTATTAGATACTTTGAATTAAATTGAATGATTATTCTAATTTTTTAGTACTTATTATGAATTATTTATTGAATGACATCTTAATTTTTATGGAATTTATTAAGCCATAGTTTTTATCTAAGGTTTTTTTTATAAATCGTCGAAATTATTTTCATCGATTTTCTCAATTTAATCATTTATTTAATCACCAAAAGATGCTGTCACCTTCTTTAATGGTAAATAGTTTTCTTTTTACACATAATTTATTTTATGTAAATTTAGTCTAGGAATTGGTGCTTCTTTATACATTTTATCTTTTCTACTATGAGGATTTGGAACACATTAATGTAAATTATTTAATCTATTATTAATATCCTATAATGTGGACCTCAGCAGTTCACAACTAAGATCTGACCTATTATAAAATTTGGCAATATTACTCTTAACGAATTGACATATAAAATTTATTAATAATATATATAAATTTCTAATTATTTCTTTCTTTTTTTATGTTCCTAATGAAACTAACTAATAATATAGATATTATAATTTTGCTTCATTAATTTTAAAGAGACTAAGCTCTATTATTTTTGAACAATTACTATATTACTTAAAGAAAATTGAAGATTAGATCTTATGTAATTAAAAAAAGTTAAATAAAACTAACATTTTTATATTTCAAAGTTTAGTATTAGTAAATAATGAATCATTTTTTAAGTTATAAAGGATTATATTTTGTTATTGATAAGCTTTTAGTTAATTAAATTTTTGATATAAAATAGTGTTAATAAAATATTAATATTCCATTATATTATAATTAAAGTAAGAAAGGTAATATTTTATTTTAATCTAGATTAAATACATAGTAATAAATTTGGATATGAAAACAAATACCTTATAACTATTTATTAATCTCTATAAATTAACATTATTAACATGGATAATAATTTTAAGAAAATTAAATATCAGGATTGAATTATAAATCAAATAGTTAATAACCATAAAATTGGAGTGATTATTCAACTCCTTTTTGATATTATGATATTCTTTGATCATAAAATATCCATTTTAGAAATTTGATTGAAAATTTACAAAAAATTAATAAAAATTTACTTTTTTTAGACTAATTTTAGTTATCATATTGTATTTTTCATATTTCTAATAATTAATTGAATTAGGTTAAAGTGAAATTAGCAACTCAAATAGCTAAACTTTATTTGGTAAAATACTATTATAAATGTGAATTAAAGTAATTAATTAAATCTCTTTTCCTTTATAAATCTATAGCTACAAAGAATTTCCTTAAAAACTTAGTTAAAAGAATGAAATTTTATGTATATATTTTTTGTTTCATATATTTATATATATATACAAGCACTACTAAATTTTATAATGAATTTTTAAAATAAAAATCATTTTTATAATCATAATAAAATATCTTATATTATAATCGAAATCCAAACATATTAATTTGAAATTTTACAATATTTGAATAGAACATATATAATGAAGGTTTTTAATTGATATCATGAAACCATTTATTCGTGTTAATTTTTAAGTGTCTTCAAAAGAGCCATTAGTTTGTCTTCCATTTTCTCTGTTTTAGCATTTTATTTAATAGTCTTAAAATTTTATTTCGTTTGTAACTTTTAAGACTTTATATCAGTGAGTTCGGAATTGATTGATTAACTTAGATTAGCAAGAATTTTTTATTTGATTTATGCATTAACACCATTGCTTAAACATTGAATTACTTAACTTTATTAAGAATATATTATGATCTTTCCAGTATTAGTGTTTACTAAGATTGTGGCTACATCACAAATAATCTTTCTCCTTCTCTTCTTTTAAGGAGAAAAATAATTAGTAGTATCACTGTAGTAATTTCTTAATATATGTTTAGCAGATGAATATTTAACTTTGTGAATGATGGCTGCCTAAGGGATTATAAAAAGATTATTACTTAATAAATTGGTAAACGATCTTTAATTACACTATATACCAGATTTGCTTTAGTATCTGAATCAATACGTTTTCTCTTTTTGATTTAATTTGTCTATAGATTAACTTACTTTATTTGGTTGTCTTCTTTTTATACTTCTGAGAAGTTCATAGAAGCAGACAAATCTATAAAATAATATTTGTGAAAAAATTAGCATTATTCATTATTAATATTCGAATAATTAAAATTGATTCTCAATACAATAAATATAAATGTAATTTTTATTTAGAAATGTGTATAAATGTAAATGATTTAGAATATCATAAAAATAGTATAAGATATTAAAAATTAATAAATTTATGATATCAAAAGAATAATTTAATAAAAATAAATATAGATATTCAACTTACTTCATCTTGGAAACACTCAAATATTAATTCTCCTTATTCATTTTCATATTCTCTAATCCTATCTTCAGTTTTTAACTCATTTAATTCCAAAGTTTCAGAATTGTCAAGTGAAGTGTCTTTTGGATGAAACATATGGGCACATAAGTCTAATACAGTTTTTTTATCAATCTCTGCTGCTTCATTCTCTTATTTAATAGTAATATTATAAATTTACCTGTATTAATTACACTATAATATTCAACAAATTCACTTATTCTATCTATAAATCTACATTCCTCCATTTACTTAGCGAAATTCTCTTTACTCAAATAAGATAAACATATTAAAACATGCATCAAAACTGAAACCTAAATTTAATCTTTAATGAATTTTAATAACTATTCCATTACCTAATGTGCAAATCTAGGTTAATGTTCCAAATATTATAAAGTATATGGAGTATGTATAATATTGGCCAATGTAGCAGAAGCAAAATCAAGACAAAATACATGAATCTTAGTATTTACTGATTTTTAAATTAAGTTAATTATCCATTAAATCATTTCATTATGTACATATGTTGGTATTACTGTATCTTTAATACTTGCTTTCTATAAAATTGCCAAACAAAATCTTTAAGTTACAGAACCGTTTTCTTACTCCTTTAAAATTTTAATTATTTTTTCCATTATAATCATATTTCCATTATAAGTTAAATATTCCACACCTCTTAAAGTACTACTTATTACACTTATTAAACTTGCTATTGCATGTCTAAGACTTTAATTGTTTATATCCAATAAATGAACAACAAAATCAAATTTATCTGTAGATTCAATATTAAATACATCATTTCTAATTAATTCATAAACAAGATTTTTTCTTAATTCAGGTGCAATTTATAAAGCATTTACTCTTAATGAAAGTAAGACCTCTATCATACCATCTACATGCTTATCCTAATAATTCTTTAATAACTTAGTTTTATGTTCATGCATAACTTATTCAGTAATCAATTCTGTTCCTTCTGGTTTACCTTCATTTATTATTACTTTATGATATTTTCCTAGTTAAATTTTATAATTTTCTAAAGTTTCACTAAGATTCTCATTCTTTGCTGTTTCCTTTAATGAATGTAGTAATTACAATAAATTAATGCTAACTGAAAATATTTATCTTCCTGCTTATAAAATTTATTAGTATTTTTTATTAAATTACTTTTATTCCTTTTCTAAATTGATTTCTCTTTTTGTTTTATTATTATCACTTTTTAACAATTAAAATATACGAGGTAATTCTTCTCCTGTTTATTTGATAACTTATTATTTATTTAACATCTATATATCAATATTAATTATATACTTTATTGGAAACCTATTTACTTTTAATTTCTGCTTCATAGCATTCTAATGTATTTGAATAATTAGAGTATCTTAAGTACTCCTTAATATATTCATTGATTTCATTACTATCTGGTAAAGATGATTATCCTTAATTTGAATTTGCACCTCTCATAACAATATTTGAATAAATTATATTACCAAAATTTCCTATAAATTAATTTGTATATATATAAGAATAAATTTTTATAAAAAAAAAGATATTTATTTATGCTCTCATTTCATCGTCAAGCTACAAGATAATTGCTCTTAAGTGCTCGATAATGTTTTTCTAGTAAAGGTGATAAGAAACCAACTCATCCAAAATTTGTATTTGGTGTTCCTAAGGAAACATTTCCTAATGAAAATAGAGTAGCTGCAACACCTGAATCTATTAAAAACTTAGTCAAAGATGGTCATTAAGTATATACTAATAATATTTAAATAGGTTCTGATAGAGACTGGTGCAGGTTTGAAGGCTAATTTTGCAGATAATGTTTATCAAGAAGTTGGAGCAAAAGTTGTCGATTCAAATTCAGTTTATGACTAATCTGATGTAATATTAAAAATTAGACCCCCAGATAATACAAAGGCTTTAAAGGAAAACTAAACTCTTGTAATTATTATTAATAAAATTAGACCTCTTTCATATACCCAGCATAGAATAAAGAATTACTAAACTAATTATAAGAAAAGAAAATTACAACATTTGCTATGGAATGTGTTCCAAGAATTACTAGAGCTTAAACATATGATGCCTTAAGTTCTATGGCCAATATTGCAGGATATAAAGCAGTTTTATTGGCAGCAAATGAATTTGGTAGATTTTTTGCTGGTTAAATGACAGCTGCAGGAAAAGTACCACCTGCTAAGGTATTAGTAATTGGAGCAGGAGTTGCTGGTTTATCAGCTATTGTAACTGCTAAAAATATGGGAGCTATTGTTAGAGCATTTGATACTAGATTAGCAACAAAAGAATAAGTAAAGTCTTGTGGAGCTGAATTTTTGGAAGTCAAAATAAATGGAGAAGTTGTTGATGGTGCAGGTATTGGTGGATATGCTAAGGAAATGGGAAAAGAATATTTAGAAGCAGAATTAGCTTTATTCTTAAAATAAGCCAAAGAAGTTGATATAATTATTACAACTGCTCTTATTCCAGGAAGACCAGCACCTAAATTATTATCAAAAGAATTAGTAGAAAATATGAGATAAGGATCAATTATTGTTGATTTGGCTGCTGAAACAGGAGGAAATTGTGAATTATGCAAACCAGGAGAATTATATAATCATTAAGGAAAAGTTAAAATTATTGGATATACTGATTTACCTAGCAGATTACCTACTTAAAGTTCAACATTATATGCTAATAATATTGGAAAATTGATGTAATACATTGTAGGAACAATCAAAGATCCAAATGGTTAAATGACACAAGTGGATTTGAATGATGATGTTGTAAGATAATCATTAGTAACATTGAATGGAGAATTGAAATGGCCACCTCCTCCTATCATTACATCTAAGAGTGAACTCTAATAAGCTGATACATCAAAATCTGCTTCTCATAAAAAATAAGAAGTTAAAGTAGATCCATATAAATAAGCTTGGAAGAATGTAATTAATACATCAGCTTCACTTATGGCAATGATGGCTTTAGGTTATCAATCTCCAAATATGGAATTCTTAAAAATGTTAAATACTTTTGCTTTAGCAGGAATTGTGGGTTATCAAGTAGTTTGGGGTGTAACTCCAGCCCTACACTCACCACTTATGTCAGTTACAAATGCAGTATCTGGTATAATTATAGTTGGTGGTATGGAATTGATGGATGGAAAATATTTGCCAGGATCTTTTACTGGGTTATTGGCAGCTATCTCTGTTGCTATAGCATCACTCAATATTTCTGGTGGTTTCTTAGTTACATAAAGAATGTTAAATATGTTTAGAAGACCCACTGATCCTGCTGAATATAATTATTTAATGGCATTAGCAGGCGCTACAGGAGTACTTGGATACTATGGTGGACTCTATTATGGAATTCCAAAAGAACCATTAACAAATCTTTCATATTTAGCTTCATCTATAGCTTGTATATTAGCACTTGCTGGATTAGCACAATAATAGACAGCTAGAATTGGTAATAGTTTTGGTTGTTTGGGAGTTGGATTGGGTGTTGCTGCAACTTTAGGATATAAAGGATATTCTCCAGAATTATTAGCTTAATGGGCATCAATGGTGATGTTAGGAGCTACTATTGGAGGTACAGTTGCTACAAGAGTTGCTATTACTGATTTACCTTAATTAGTTGCTTGTTTCCATTCATTTGTTGGATTGGCAGCAGTATTAACATCTATTGGTAATTATTTACATGTATTCCCTCATTTGGCTGAAGATCCAGCTGCACTTGTTCATAAATTATCAATTTTCTTTGGTATTTTTACAGGTGGTATTACATTTACTGGATCACTTATTGCCTTTGCTAAATTATAAAATCTGTTGCCTTCAAATCCAACTGTTATTCCTTATCATAATTAAGTTAATATTGCATTGGCAGCCTTATCTGTTGCATCTTTATTAATATATAATTAAACAGGTAGTTTTGCTGTAGGAATGACAGCCTTATTAACAGCAACAGCTGCTAGCAAAGTCTTGGGAGTAACATTAACAAATGCTATTGGTGGTGCTGATATGCCAGTTGTAATTACAGTTTTAAATTCATATTCAGGATGGGCATTATGTGCTGAAGGTTTTATGTTAGATAATCCATTATTAACTATTGTTGGAGCATTNATTAATACATCAGCTTCACTTATGGCAATGATGGCTTTAGGTTATCAATCTCCTAATATGGAATTCTTAAAAATGTTAAATACTTTTGCTTTAGCAGGTATTGTTGGTTATCAAGTGGTTTGGGGTGTTACTCCAGCCTTACATTCACCACTTATGTCAGTTACAAATGCAGTATCTGGTATAATTATAGTTGGTGGTATGGAATTGATGGATGGAAAATATTTACCAGGATCCTTTACTGGGTTATTGGCAGCTATCTCTGTTGCCATAGCTTCACTCAATATTTCTGGTGGTTTCTTAGTCACATAAAGAATGTTAAATATGTTTAGAAGACCAACTGATCCTCCTGAATATAATTATTTAATGGCATTGGCAGGTGCTACAGGAGTGCTTGGATATTATGGTGGACTCTATTATGGAATTCCAAAAGAACCATTGACAAATCTTTCATATTTAGCTTCATCTATAGCTTGTATATTAGCACTTGCTGGATTAGCACAATAATAGACAGCTAGAATTGGTAATAGTTTTGGTTGTTTGGGAGTTGGATTGGGTGTTGCTGCAACTTTAGGATATAAAGGATATTCTCCAGAATTATTAGCTTAATGGGCATCAATGGTGATGTTGGGTGCTACTATTGGAGGTACAGTTGCTACAAGAGTTGCTATTACTGATTTACCTTAATTAGTTGCTTGTTTCCATTCATTTGTTGGATTGGCAGCAGTATTAACATCTATTGGTAATTATTTACATGTATTCCCTCATTTGGCTGAAGATCCAGCTGCACTTGTTCATAAATTATCAATTTTCTTTGGTATTTTTACAGGTGGTATTACATTTACTGGATCACTTATTGCCTTTGCTAAATTATAAAATCTGTTGCCTTCAAATCCAACTGTTATTCCTTATCATAATTAAGTTAATATTGCATTGGCAGCCTTATCTGTTGCATCTTTATTAATATATAATTAAACAGGTAGTTTTGCTGTAGGAATGACAGCCTTATTAACAGCAACAGCTGCTAGCAAAGTTTTAGGAGTTACATTAACAAATGCTATTGGCGGTGCTGATATGCCAGTTGTAATTACAGTTTTGAATTCATATTCAGGATGGGCATTATGTGCTGAAGGTTTTATGTTAGATAATCCATTATTAACTATTGTTGGAGCATTGGTTGGATCATCAGGTGCTATTCTCTCTTATATTATGTGCAAGGCCATGAATAGAAATTTAACAAGTGTTATTTTTGGTGGATTTGATGTTAATCCAGCTGCTATTTAATCTACTAAAGTTGAAGGTACTCATACTGAAATCAATGTTGAATAAGCTGTTGAAATGATGGTTGGTAGCAAATCTATCATCATTGTTCCTGGATATGGTTTGGCAGTTGCTAAAGCATAATATCCAGTTGCTGAAATGTGCAAGACACTTATTGATTAAGGAATTAAAGTTAGATTTGGTATCCATCCAGTTGCTGGTAGAATGCCTGGTTAATTGAATGTTTTATTAGCTGAAGCTGGTATTCCTTATGATATTGTGTTTGAAATGGATGAAATTAATGATGATTTCCCTGATACCGATCTTGCTGTTGTAATTGGAGCTAATGATACTGTAAATTCAGCTGCTGAAGAGAATCCAAATTCACCAATTGCAGGTATTTTATTGAATTAATTTTTTAGGAATGCCTGTATTAAGAGTTTGGGCTGCTAAATAATGTATAGTTATGAAGAGATCCATGGGTGTTGGATATGCTGCTATTGATAATCCAGTATTCTATAAACCAAATAACAATATGTTATTAGGTGATGCTAAGAAAACTTGTGATGAACTTTCCTCAAAAATAAAAGAACATTTTAAATGATAAATTAATTATGTTGTACAATTTCATATAAATATTAAAAATAAAATTCATTTTATTAAATTTGTTAATTTATCTATTAATTCTTGATTTTGACTTTCTGAGTATGCTTTAGCTACCAAGACATTTAGAGTTTAATTTGGTAATCTATCCTTTACTTGCATTAATTCAATTACATATAAAATTAAATCATCTCCAGATAATTACATTTCATATATATCTTATTATAATTTAGAATATAATTATTATGATCCTAATTATTTTCTTGCCATAGATACATAGATTGACATCATATTTTCAATTCTAATATGTGAATTAATTATATAGTATTCTATTTCTGCTTCACATAATTCTAATGAAACAACATTTTGTTAGGATATAACTTGTAATGATTATGTAAATAGATCTTCATTTATAGTTTTTAATTATTTTCTAAATTATTCAATAAAATCATTCCAAAACTCAACATTACCATTATTTGTCAATCCCATTCCTGTTGCTATTCTCATATATGAATGAAAATCCTTGTCTAATTTTAAACAATGTTAGGCAATATCATCCCATAATTATTTATCTTTGTATTATCCCAATGCTAAACCAATGCAAGCAGCACCTAATTATTCTGCATTTGTTTTAGTAACATCAAATTCCTTAACAAATTTATTCATTATTTATATATTCTAATAATCATAAAAAGCAACCATCTTTCCCATTAATGACAATCCCATAGCATATTATTAACAATTTTCAATTATCTATTCTATTTATTTGACTTATTCCTTTGAAAAATTGGAAGTTGGCAATATGATTTTATCTAAAAGTTAATATTTGATTTATTAATCTTCAACATTCTTAATTGCTGTCAATAAATAGTCTGTATTATCATCATCTACTAATTAGTCATGCTTCATTAAATCTACAACACAATTTAATTATTCTCCATTTAATTATGTAAATTGTTGTCTTGTATCCATTATCAACTATTTGAACTCTCTCAATCAAATTATTCAATACCTTAACAACTTATATCATGTTTCCCTTTGAATTTCATTAACTATTCTAACTTTGAACTTCTCATTACTATCTTCATTAAATTTCGCAGCATTTTAAAATAAAAATAGTACCAGAAATATAATTTTAAAACATACTTATATACTTTGTTTGTTAGATAATACTTAATAAAATCATGTCTCAAACTCTTAGTAATATAAAAGTAGTTCAACAATGAATCCAAAAATTTTGGGAATTCTTAATATTGCTTTCAGCTAATAATATATAATTAATTAGTTGTATAGGAATTATTTATAGCGCTTCTTTGAATCTAGTAAATAAATTCAAATAATTCGCAGGCTTCGACTAGAATGAGCAGTTAAGAACTACATAAATAAGCAATTAATGAAAATGAAATAGCATATGATTCAAACCAAGCTACCAGCAAGAAGGGTCTTAAGCACAAGAAACTAGAAGACAAATAAGAACTCAAAAAGCCAATTGATGGAAAACAGTAGTTTGGTGATAAGTCTATATGTCGACTCTGCTAAGTATCAACTATGTCTACACTTACTATTATTTGCATTCGCTGTCATTTCAAATACCATTAGGAATGTATACGCAAATAAAACAAAGAGCCTCAATTTTAGGATGGAATTAAATGGCATTGTTTGTCTTGTATTGATAGGATAGCAAAGAGAAAACTCAAGGAATCAAAACCATAAAAAAAGAAACAATGCAACTAAATACAAGAATTCTTTTAAAAAACACTTCAACCATAAGAAGACAAAATCAAAAAGCTTACTGAATTTTAAATGCTTTATCCTACTTATATATAATAAGGTAGAGTAACCTTTCCTATCTTGGATGAATATTTAACAGCCTATTAAGGTTTGTTTAATATTGAGCCTAAAAAGAAACCCGCCCTTCGTATAGACCCGGCAATTCCTTAAGAAATTTTTGAAGATGTACTAAAAATTTGGGATTCATACAATAATATGAATAAAATTATAAGTGACATTCTTCAAGAACAATAAATAGAAAGTATGTATCTATTCCATATTATTTTTAGCTTAATTATAGTCAAATAATATTGGAACTTTGATTCATTTTCAAGATAATCATACATTATATAATCAAAAATCAAGAATAGAAATCTATCTTACTTTATAACATAATCCATAAGAATTAATCTTATTTTTTTGTTATTTCTATTTAAAATAACTTATTGAAGATTTAGATATAGAATAAATGCAAAAATAATAATATGTATTATATATATATAATGAAGAAAATACCTTATTGGCAACTTATGGGATATATGTGGTATACAAATAGATAGAGGTATTATCAATTGATAAGAGATGATGTTAAATCCTTACCAACCAATATTTTTAAATAAGGAATTTTATATTTACCAGATTATTTAATTGATTTTGGTGATTATACAAATATAAATAAATTGACAAAGTTAGTAATAGCTTTGGCTGATGGAATAGAAACATTAAAGAGAACCTAATTTCTATATTAATATAGAACTGAAAATATACTTTCAAATAATAGAATGAAAACATAATTAGGAATTCAAATTAAAGAGCAAAGAAGTAAATAGATGGAAATAAATAAAGAAATTATAGAATCTGAGGGGAATTATCAAATGGCAAAAGTAAAATATTTGGCAATTTTTTAGTCTAAATTATTAGAAGATGGATTAAACAGAGTTGAAACACAAAAATTTATTAAATAAAAGGAAAGTGCACAAAAGTAATGTCAAAAATTAAAATAATAATCTTAAAAATTAGAAAAGGAAATAAATATATTAATTGAGAGATTCAATTAATAAGAGAAAGTATTATTATAATTAATATATTTAAGGAATTGGCTATCATATAAATTTCATCTTTAGTATTAAATCCTTCTGTGTTTTTAGGATATGATAACAAGAATAGTTAATATTATTTCTTTCTTTGGGAATCAGACAAAATATTTGTTTGTATGAAACATTCTATAATTGATGATGAAGTTTCTTAGTGGGGTTATTATGATATAACAGATATAAATGTATTAATGGAAGTATTTTGTCAAAAGGGAGTTAAAGAAAATTCATTAAGAAATAACATATTAGAATTATAAAGAGCAAAGTTATTGATAGTTTATTAAGATAAAGAAGAAGAGGAATAAAAGGAAGATAAATTAAAGAACTCAGAAGACAATAGTGAAATTGATGATGCAGAAAACAATAGTAATAATAGTGTTAAGGATAATAAAATAAATAGTTTAGAAAATTTAGATATTGATATGTTAATATAGGAATTTTTAAATATTGAAAATATGCTGACTGAATATCTAAATCAAAGGAACTCAAGATGGTGCAGTAGTGAAATTAGAAATTAATTTTTAAAGAGTTTCCAAAATGTTATTGTAAAAAAACTAGATAAGAATTATAATGAATAAGATCTTGCTCCTTTTTGTAAAGCAATAGAATATTTTGTTGATAATACTATGTTACAAGAGAAATTAGAATTAAGACCTGAAGAAGAAATTAATGAAGATGAAAATCTTTAATTAAATAAAGATGATGAATCATATTAATAATAGAATAGAAGAAGAAAAGTTGTTGAAGATGATTCATCTGCTGAATAACCATTATAAACAGCTCTTTAATAATTAGAATAATTAGATACAGGAAAAGTGAGAATTAGAAAATTGCCTATGAAATTGTTTGGCACTTATTATGAAACTTTAAGATTAAATTTAATAGAACAATTAAAAAAAGATTGTAATCTAGTCAAATTGAAAATATGTTTAGAAATCCTTGGTTAAATAATTTAAGACTATTTAAATAGAAAAATTACATAATAAATAGTGACACAAATACCTGATAAAAAAAAAGTAGAGGAAATACATGTTAAAAAATAAATAACAATTGAACCTATTATACCTATTATAGAACCAGAAATTAAAGTGTAAAACTTAAGATAAAGGGTTAAGTTTTAATCATAATCAATATATATGGAGAGTAAATGGGATGATAAATGCAAGAAATGCGGATTTGGTGGTAAAGTTATTTGTTGTGATACTTGTCCTAAAGTATTTCACACCAAATGTTTAGGACTTAAAGAAGTACCAAAAGGAAAGTGGAATTGCTTAGTGTGTTTAAGTAATTTTGAAAGATAAGTCAAAACCAGAGCAACTATAAAAAAATTAGAAAATCATTGAACCATCGTTTTTATTATTAAATAATGATTTGTGATATAATTGATATTGCACTCCGTACACCTCATTAAAAAGAAAGAATTTCTTTTGCTAATACTACAGCTTCTCCAGCTAGTTCTAGTGATTCATCATTTGAATCAAAATAAATTCCTAACTTAAAAATTCCAAGACCATTATTAAGTCAAGATGAAAAATTTGAAGCATCATTATGCTCTTTTGGTATTGTGTTTTACTTATGAGACTTTAAACTATTTATGCCTGATGAAGGAAGTCTATTTAATTAAAAATTACTTACATAAGAACTAATCGAAATGAGATTTATATTAAATTAAGATGAAAGACAAATATACTAAAAGCTACAACCTTTTTATTATAGTTTAGAAATTTGTGAGGAAAATGTAGTTTTTTGTTCCTTATTTGTAGATACTTAATGATGATAGAACTACTTTGATGCTTAAGAATATTCCTAAATACATGAGACCAAGTGATTTAAGGAATCTCTTAAACAAAGACTTTAAATCTTTATTTGATTTTCTCTATTTACCATCTGATAATAATGTAAATAGCTAAATGCTATTATTAGAATGAAGGAAATTTAGGTTATGCATTTGTTAATTTCCTTTACCCTGAAACAGTTTTATAATTCTTTAAGATATACAATAATAATAAATGGAGTATTAATGATAAAGTAGACAAAGATATTTATTATAAAAGCAAATCTGCCAATTGAAGTATGCAAAATTACAAGGGAGAAGAGATCTTATGAACTAAATAGATGAATGACTCCATTTTATTATGAAATTTTGATGATTTTATGTTTTGTTCAAATTTTTGAGAGTAAATAACTTTACATATTGTTTAATTAGTTAAATTTATATTTAACAATAATCAATTTATAAAATATTTATTATCATCTTAAAATATGAATAGGATGAAAAAATTAATACAGTAAAAAGGTCTCCTACCTGCTAAACCTTCACAAAATGATTTGTTGAATGAAGCAAGACAAGCCTTTTTAAAAAAGTAGAGAACCTAAAAAGAATAAGAACAAATTCAATAATTTATGTTATCATTAAGTTTCGTATAAAAATTGAAAGCTTAATATGGACCTCTTATTGTTGCTGATTTATGTAAAAACATATCTTATTTGAGAATACCTGCTGGTAATCCAAGTAAATATCTTATTAATTATAGTCATCTAAATTAATAAAGAAAACAGAACTTTTTATGTAATCTTATCTGGCAAAGTAAGTATTAGCATATATGTTCAAAAAGGTTAAAGGAAAAGTTCTTTGAAAGTTATATAAAATAATAACATTACTTAGCACACTAGTATATAATAAATTCAATAATCTTCAACATAAGGTGCACTTCTATCTTAACCATCTTTAAAAGGAGAAGAAGATTAATTTAGTCTTCAAGAAATTAAAACACTTGAATAAGGTGATTCTTTTGGTGAATTAGCCTTAATAAAAGATAATCTAAAAGCAACAGCAACAGTCACAACTAAAACAGATTGTGAATTTGGTTGTTTAACACGAAAACAATATATAGACATATTAGGAAAAATCAGTAAAGTTATTATTATATTAAGTTTAGAATTTACATCATGAAAAATTAGTTTTTTTATAGACAATTCCTCCTCTAAGATTATGGAATGATGAAGATCTTAAATAATTATCTTATTATTTGGTTTTGAAGCATTATGTAAGAAATTAAGTAGCTGTTAAAGAAGGAGCAGATAATTCTTAAATTTTTGTTGTTAAATATGGAGTATTTCATGTTGTAAAATAATATCAAGGATAATAATTAATTTTAAGTGAACTTTAAGAATCAGAAATATTTTATTAACATCCTACTGAATTGAAATATTAATTTACTCTTAGATGTGCTTCAGATGGATCCAGTTTATATGAATTCTCATAATATGACTTTAAAAAATATGCAGAAAATAATAGCTTAGAAGATTTCATAAATTTAGAAAAACAAAAATAAATTTGGAGAATGAAAAAGTTTGAAGAAAGAGTATATGATGTTAGAGATGTACATCATTAAGAATAAGAGCTTATTGAAACTAAAATAGAATTTAAGAAAACTATTAAATTATATGAAGATCTTAATATTAGATGTAAATCTGCTAAGAGAAAAAAGACTCCTGTTTAAACTGAAGAAAATGCTTTTCAAAAAACTTAAAGATAAGCTTAATTGGCACTTAAGAAAAATTAAATCCTTAGATTTGGGGATGATTCTAGTGAAAATTCATTCACACTTCCTGCTATTAGAAGTACTTCAAGAAAAAAGATTTACGTAGATTTAATTGATACCGAAAAGAGCTTTGAAACACTTGATTAATACAAAATTGGAGATAGTGAAAAATACTAATTGTACTTTGATCATTCACATCCTTGGAGGAATTTAAATCAAAAAAAACAAATTTATAATTGAAAAATTAGTATCTCAACTTATTTTGAATACTTTTCAATAGATATTACTCTCTTAAATTTTTTAATTTTATAATATTGATTAAATGTTGTTTATCATATCTTTACTTTTATAAAGATTTACCTTTTTATTTTAATTTAATATATAATAATTTTTTAATTATTAAAATAACTTCTTATATTGTAATATATTATTCTAATTTATCATAACTTACAATAAATTTGATTTTAAATTCATTCATAAAATTTTGCATATTAATTATATAAATAAGGCATATCATTTTTAGTTTATTAATACTAATTAATTTAAATTCCTTTATAATTAATAAATTTAATAATATAAATCTAAATGGAATTATTTGTTAAATATAATTATTATTATCAATCATCATATATATTAAATTTATATAAATATTGCTTGATTTACAATTATTAATAAGAAATCTTTTAATCTTGAATCTTGTCTTTATTAGAATTTCTTTAAACATAATAATTTTATTGGTGAATTGATTTCTGTTATTTTATATTAATAGATTTATATCATTCTAAGATAATGACAGGGATTATGTATACATAAATTTTAATAGAGTGATTATTATTTACTATAAATTAATGAATTTAATTGATTCTTTATTGAATGAATTCTAATAACTTTTGAATGATTAAAAGAAAAATCAAGTTTTGAAACCTCTAATTTAGGGAATAATTGATGAAATCAAAAAGCATAAGTCATAATAAAATTTACCTATATAAGAAATCTTAAAAATTTTTGTTAAGCTTCCTGAAAGCAAAACTAATTAAACATCTGGAATTGCTCTTAACATTATTCTAAAATTTATCAATTCAAATTTATTACAAAAAGTAAATTAGTATCTATTTTAGGCAGACCTTCATCTCTTATAATAGTTTCTCTATTTGCTTAAAGATGAAATAAATGAAAATGTACAATTAAAATTAGTACAATGCAGTGTACATTTAATTAATTATGATATAGTGAATATCAATAATCCTGAAAGCATAGAGAAAGTAATAGTGAATCTAAAAGTAGCTACTCTTTATATTTTTTACTTTAGTAAACTCAAGAAATCCCATTATACAAACAACCGCAATGACAGGTTTAATGGAAATATTAGATTTTCTATATATATCATACAAAGATGAACCTCACAAAAATGGAGTTACGATATTTTTACAACTTATTTAAGGAATGAAAGGATAAAAGGTTCCTTTCATTGTATAGAATGAGTTTTCTAAAGGAATATGCAGAGATATGATATTTTAGATCATCTAAATTTTGGGGTGTTTTTTAAATAAAGATGAATAGCTTAGTAAATTAATTGAAGAATTTTCAGGGATTATTTATGAAGAAATGAGTTTGGATTCTGCAGATGTTTAATTTAGTATATAAAATATTTTAATCATAGATGCAAGAAGAATTAGGGATTCATTCAGTATGATAATTACCTTGTAAAGAGATATATCTTTACTTAAACATATTAGTCTATTATTCACTAGATCTCCATAATATGGTTATGTTAGATATTGGATCTTAGAAGGAATTCTGAATTTATTAAAAGATCCTAAATTAGTAATGATACTATATTAAGGATCTATATAGGAAGAACATTAATAGCAATAAACTACTTTTTTATAACATTTAATTTTTATTGTCAAATTATCAACAGAATAAGAACCTTAATACACTATAAATTAATCTAATTAATAATAAACATATGCAAAGTAAAAGAATGTATATTAATAAAATATATTAAATTTAACAGAGATTCCCTTTTATAATAAATCATTGTTCACTTAAAAATCAAGTATAATAACAAATTATATAAATAGTTGAATGTATATCTAATTTTACTGATTCGATACTAAATATTGCTAATAAAAATTAAATTGTATTTTTCAATTAGAATTACAAATAAGTTTAATCAAAAATTATAGTTGATGAGAATGGTAAGGAAGTTAATTAAATAATTGAGACAACCTAATAATTATTTTTAAAAACAATTTAAAATCTAATGATAAATTTGAATGATGAAATCCAATATTAAACTATTTTAAATTCATTATAAAATTGGATTAATTTATCTAGTTCTTTAGGTTAAGTTAAAACTAGAGAAGCATTTATTAAATATTTAAGTAGTCTTTGTGTTACTAAACAAAATGTAACTCTAACAAAATATCAATTGTAAAGTGCTAAAATCTTATTTAAAATTGCATAAATAGGAAGTAAATTTAATTATTTAATTTTATAGATTTATTAGATATAAAATCATGGTATATAATAATGAAGACTATGTAATAATTTGATACATTAATTTAAAAATCATAAACTTAGAATGCTATTTAATAAGAATAATATCATGAAGTTTATTAGTAAGATATAACATTGTTAAACAAAATCTTGGAGGGTTTGTTTTCATCAAGCATCGAATATGAAGATTCTCATTTACTGTAGATGATTGAAGCAATAAATTAAGTTACTTTGAGTCTAATGGAATAATTTAATAATGTTTAGAATCTGGTTGATTCTAAATCTATTTAATTTGGATTGCAAAAGATACATTAAATAACAAAATAAAATTGGTTCAGGATTCATAAATTTTGGGATTTTATTACAGCTCATTTTTTATGTATAGCAAACTATAAACATAAGGCATTTAGGGAAACAGCATTGGAAATCTTTTCATAATTAGTTCAATAAGGATTTATTTATTTTTTAAGACCAGATTAAAGTCGTTGTTGGGATGGAGATAGTTGGTAATCTCATTTATTAAGTCCCATTTAACAAATGATAAATATTCCTTATGCTGATGTCAAAGAAACTTTGTTAAATATAATTTTTAAACTTATTTAAAATAATGGACATGAATTGAATATTTTAGGATTTAATACTATTATAGAAATTTTATTAATTAGTTGTGATGGAACAGAACCTACTGGATATGTAAATATTGGATTTCATATTTTGGAATTATTGATAGGGTAATTTATGCATTTATTGGATCCTAAGACAACTAGAAGATTATTACCATTAATAAAATAATTTAGATAAAGAACAACAGAATAAAATATTAATTATGTTTCAGTTGGTTTGATTTGGTAATTAGCAGATAATTTAAATAAGATTTGTACAAATTAGACATCACAAATTGAAGTAGAAGAATTATGGACTGTAGTTTTATAGAGTTTAAAAGATTTATCATTGGATAACACTCCAGATGTTAGATAATCAGCCTTACATATTATAATATAAATAATATTAATTAATTGTGGATCATTTAGAATTAACTTTTAAATTGATTTACTAAAAAATATATTATTTAAGATTTTAGACGATTTGATTGGAAGAGTTGCATAATTACAATAATTGTAAGTTATTTTTCATATGAAAATTCCAAAATATTTAAAAGAAGAAGACTATCCAAAATTTACTAAATTTTCTGAATAAGATTTATAAACTTCAATTAAAACTTAAAATGAAGTCATAATAGCTTGGGAAGAAACTCTTAAAATAATGATTCAAAATTTAACAAAATTTTTGAAAAAGATTGGATAATAAGAAGATTAAGAGTTTAAATAATAAGCATAATAATTGTACAATGAAACATTCATTAGATTAATAATTTCATTTAAAATTAACAATTTGGATATAAAATGGGAAATTATTCGTTTAATAAAAGAAAACACAGAAATTATGATTGAAAAAAACTTGGTTGCATCATTTGATTGGGCTAAGGATTTTATTATTTGTATATAAGAATTTATTGGTTAAAAGATTTAAGATAATAGAGATGTTAAAATATTAATCAATAAAATATTACCAGAAGTGTGTGAATTATATGTATTATTTCTAAAAGCTCATAATTTAGAGTAAGATTAATTTCCAGAAGAATTAATCGATAATCTATATGAAAGCTATTAAGCAATTGTTGATTTACCAATAAATATAGAAAACATATAAAATATTAAAATATGGATGGATGAAAAGTAATTACATGATTATGCAGAAGACTTTTATGTTTATCTTAATACTCAATAGGATAAATCTAAATTCTATAATTTTCTCTTGTTTAATATAAAGAAGGAAGGAGGAATGACAAAATTATAGGATTTAGTCATTTACAAATATACACAATTGTTAAATAAATATATAGAAGATAAATAATTAAATGATCCTGATCTTATTAAATAATATATTGAAATATGTCTAATTTAATTATCGATTAGATAAAATCAATAAAAAGTTAATAATGTTAAGAATTATAATAAAACAAGTAAACCATTATGGGTTTAAGTTTTACCATTAATTATATAGACAATACAAATTTGTTAAAAAGAAGAATATGTCTAACTTTTATCTGAATAACTCAATTTTACTTAGTAATGGGACAAAATAATAAGTATTGATGGTTTAAAGAGTTGTATAGATGTAGAACTATAAATTTGTGAATGGCTACTTTCATAAGATATATTGGATAGAGAAATTATCAATTATTGGGAATTACTATCTAGAAATATCAATTTATATTAATTGGAAGATTTATTTTATGAAACAAGATAAAAGTTAATGAATATAGTATTTAAAAAACATAAAAGTTTATATACTTTGAATTAGATCTGCTAATCTTTGGTAACCTAATTTATGAAGGATGAATATATGTCAGGATCAATGCCTTTAAGTAGAAAACGAGTTTAAGAAATTATTTAGTTGTTATTAGAATTATAATCATTAAAAGATTTGAACTTGGAACCACATCCATTACTTTAAGTCTTTGAATGTTTAGTAGAATTGATAACAACGAGAGAAATTGACATTAAATTACCTTTATAAAATTTGTTTAAGTCAGTAGCATTTAAAATAAGAACGTATAAATGAGATAAATATAAAATTATATAAATTCCCTATCACAATAATATAATTTTCATCCTCAATTAATATATAATAATAAGGTGAATTTTCAATTGTATTTCATAATATATTACGTCTATTTATAAGAAATTTCTTAATATACTTTATTTTTTATAATCTAAATTTTTATATTATAAATTATCAACAACTTTTTTATAATATTACTCATTATGTTAATTTGCTTATGTTATAAAATTTATTTTATTTGATTTATAAAATATAATAAATCCTCCTCTTGTATTTAATTTAAGCTTTTAATTAAAATATTCTCTAAATTATTATTAATTATCATTGAAGTAAACATTTTTGAAATGATATTTCTAATATATATAAACCTCATTGTTTTTTAAGAATTTAACTTCATATAAACTCTAATTCTATTAATGTTAAAGCTGTTTAAATTTCAGTTAGAGAATGATTAAAAAATCAATAAATGAGGAATAGGATTTGACTTGATTATATTGATTTATAAATTAAAATTTATATTAACCAACGTCCATTCTTTTTCTAATTTTTTTTTTGCAATTTGAATAAAATCTGCGAGTTAAGATTGATGAAATAAAACTTGTAGTCATAATATCAAAAAAAGAAAATAGAGAGTATTGATAAACAAATATTGAATATTTTATATATTATTAAAAAGAGACTTAAATTAGATTTGAATATTTTTAGTTATAAAATAACTTATGTGGAGTATATAAAATATATATTGATTAGAGACCATGTTATAGTCTATAACAATATAATAATTTTTTTCATTACCTATTATATTATTTTATCAAAATTTTTTGTTGAACCACTACAAATTTCTGTTATTTTTGATTTAATTAAATATTAGGAAAAAATAATTTTTCCTAAACCTTCCTAACTTCAATTTTCTATATAAATAAAAAAAGTATTTAGTATAAAGTAGAGATTGTTTTTTTATATTATATTTTAGAAAAAGGTAATATTTTTAGATTTTATATATATTAATATACTAAATCATTTTTAATTAATCATGCAAATCATATGAATTTGAATTATTTGCTGCAAATGAAAAAATCAGTTCATCATATTAATTGTTGAAGTATTTGTTATAATTTCTTTGAGTTCTATTTTTATATCGATTACATAAATCTGTGACTTTATTGAAATTAGAATAAGGGTTTTATTATATATATAAGAAATAAATATTGTATTATGGTCTTAGTCTCCTTGAATTTTTATATTTAAATTTGATTTATTTAATAAGGCCATTAATAAAAAATGTAATGATTTTTAGATGATGGTTTTAATTATTGTGGAATTACAGGATAGTTGTTATGGTGATGTTAATTCATGAAAAAATTATGATAGAAAATTATCCAATCTAGTAGATTAATGAAATAATGAGAAGATAACTATTTTTAACTCTAAAAATTATGAGATAACAACGAAATATATGAAATAGCATTATAATGCTAATCAGATGAATATGTTTTATCAATATAAAAAATATACTATATATCAGTTTTTGCAATCAGGACATATATATTTATTAAGTTTATCCGCTTAGTCTTGTGTTAGGCCCACACATTTTAAATGACACCATTTTTAACAAACATCACAAAATATATACCTAATTTAGTATAAGTTGATACTTTAAATCTGGATTGGCGGGCTTATGACATATACAAACTTATTTCCATTATTCAACAGAGGGTTGTAATTTTCTGTCTATAAATGAAGCTCTTGTAAAGTAAACATTATCATTTAACTCTTCAATTTAATCATACTCTTCATAACTGAGAATAATTGCTAATCCCACTATGCTTTCTATTTCAATATAGTCAAATTCATTAGTTTTGAAAACTTCATTTTCTGAAATACAATCCATTTATTCTTTAGGTATACCATAAAGTTCATTTTTCCTATAAAACCATTGTACTTTGATTAAAGGTATGCAATTATCTTCATCATCATAGAGTTTAACTATTTTAATAAGTTTAGCCACATATTCTGATCTGTTGTCACCTTTGATGCATAAGTTTTATCCAACACGATAGATTTAATCCTCATACTTTAACTTTTTATAATTCGTTCTAGAATAGTAATATAACCTAACCTTGACTTATTCTAATTTTATAAAATCCTCACCACTTATTTAAAATCTTTTCTTCTAAGTAAATTTTGGATGCTGCATTATCTCTTTAGAGGAATGCAATCTTCTTTAAGTGTAGATGTAGAAGAAATTCTTTGTTCTTATGATACGGACATATTATATCAATTTGATATTTAAAATAAATTAATCAAATTTTTAATTGCTACTAAATCTTTATATACCAGAGTTATTACCTCATTGGGACTGATGATATTTATATAGTTTCTACATCTAGACGATTATCATAATGGGAATCTGTTAATACAAAAATATGATTAATAAAAATTTTTTTTTTTTAAAATATTCGTTTTCAATAAAAAACAATTATGCTAAAAAATTATTTTATACTCATTATTACAATGTATTAATGATGTATATTTGATTTTTAACTAGATATTAAAGTTTCATAGCAAGAAGTAAGAATACATAATCCAATTAGTATTGTGAATTCTACAAAGAATATTACACAATAAATAAATAAATAATCAATATTTAATTTATTATAATTAATAGTATTAATGTGATTAGATTAGAAATTTATACAATAATCAAATTAAATTCTTAGATATTTTTTCAAGTTAAGATAAATAACATAATGTTTATTATAAACAAAATGATCATCTTGAGATTCATTATAGAAGTATTTTTAAATTTTATTTTGACATCTTTTAATTCATTTAAATCAATGATGATTTCTATTTATCATAAATTTGCTTTAACTATTAGATTGAATTATAAAAATGATAAAAAGTAAAATTCACACAAGAATATTCAGATTTTATTTTATAATATAAATTAACCATGAAAATTCTTTTAGATTAAATAGGTTTTTATTTAATTTTGTCAAATATGTTTATTTTTATGTAAAATATAAATTTGATATTCATCTGACCTTTTTAATGATATTTTCAGAATATATGTTTATTGTATATATTTAGAATTAAAATTTATTAAAAATAAAATTATTTAACAGAATGGGTTAAACAAATTCATAAAATTTACAACAATCAAAAATGGATGTTCCTAAAATCAGTCAACTATAATTTTGGAAGTAATCTACAGATATTCGGTATGGAGAGATAAGAATATTCAAAACTTAAGATCAACATGCTGTAGCTGTTAAAGATCATATTTTTTAAGATGATGAATAATGGAATTAATTCAAAATAATATAAGAAAAACATATGGGAAATGTAAATTATAATCATTAATAATTTATAGAAATAGAGTACTCCTTTCTTAATTTAAATGATTGATTTATAACATGTTACAGAAAAGGAATTATGCACTCAATTAACTTAAGCACATAGTGTTTATGAATATTTTGATGAATATTTAGAAAGAGTAATAAATGAATTAAGTGAAACAAAATAATATTTTGATGAAATAGAAATAATTGCTATGTTACATTGTACAGTAATAAAATGAAATATAATATTAGTTAATGGCATTATAAAGATTGAATGATCAATAGAAATAACATGGTGATATTAGACCTTTAACTATAAGTGTAACATCATATGCTCAAAGAAGTTAATTTCGTTAGAATCATCCATTTTCAGTTTTTAAATTAACTGACATCTAAGAAATGACAGACATGAATGCTTATAGAAGATGCATTGCTAAATAATAAGGTTAATATAATTTAAGTCCTGAATAATTATCTTCTCTTAAACAGAAAGTATTAAGACCAAATATTGATTAAAATAAATCAGATGTATTTTGTATTGGATTAACAGCATTGTAAATGGCAACTTTAAGTTTTGTTTAGGATATTTATGATATTTAAAGCTATACTTTTAATATGGAAAAATTAGATGATTATTTATTTTTCTTAAAATCTTAATATAGCCCTGATTTATATGATATTGTTGAATCTTTACTTATAATGGCACCTGATAATAGGCCAAATCCAAAACAGGCACATGAATTATTATATAAATACAGATTTTAGTTGGAAGACTATTTTAGAGTAATATTATTTGATTATAATAGTCATCTACTATTGCTGAATATATACCAAGCTACTCAATTGATTTTAGAGAATAGAGCAATGTATATCAAAAGTAAAGAGTTGTTGAGCATTAATAACATACTTTACAAAACTAAGATCCAAATAATTAATTATATCATTAGGTTGAAAATCTTGATTAAAGGGCAAAGATAGCTTTAAAAAGAAGTTAAGATGCCTAAATTAGATTCTAAAGATCACCTAATAAAAAGTTTAAAGTTCCTATTCCTAATTGGGAACCAACTAAAAGTCTACAATAGTATTCTAGTTTATAACCAATTACTTTATAAGAAATTCTACCTTTATAAAATAAATAAATGAATATATAGAGTGATCAAATCATTATTTAGGATCCACCTTCTAATAGACAATCTTTTTTTAAAAATTTAACCAATCCATAATAATATTAATAACAAAATTACAATGAACATGAATAAATTATACATAATGATGATGAATATGCATATAATCATTAAGAAATTGATGAATAACCAAAACAAAGTTTAGTTGAATAAGTAGAATTAACAAATTCAAATTTAAAAACATTATAATAAAAACCTATTGTAAATTAGTATGATAATAACTTATTTTAATAATAATCATTATTTCAATCAATTAATACAGATTAGAAGAAATTTCCATAATAATAATAATAATAATAATAATAATAACTACAATAATAAACCTATTCATAAATTTAATAATAATAATCATATTAATATTCAAATTAAATTTAATCAAAACAATTATAAAATATTGAATAGTAATCTTAAGCTCGATCATCAACTTATAATTATCCCTCAAATTAAATAAATGAAAGTATAAATGATCATCAAAGATCTCCTTATGCATTATAATAAAGATAATCTTTGGCATTATCTCAAGATAAGGTGATTACCTAATAATTAACAGGACAATAAGTTGAATAAACACTTTAAAATCTTTAAAATAGATAATCCATTCGTTAAGATTCTTTTGGTGTAGGATCTCATAGACCACAATAACCATTGGTAGTACCAAAATCTCCAGAAATAGAACCTAAAAATATATTCCCTTAATTTGAATAGGAAAAATAACCTTAAATTTAAAGATCTCCAATATAGCCACTTGAAAGAATTGATGATGATGATTAAGAACCAAATTATAATCCACACTTAACCGAATCTAATGACTCTTAATAAGCAATATCTGTACAAAGCAAACCATAGAGTATGAGAGGCACAATGGTTGGTAGTTAATCACAATTAAAGGTTCCTCCATCTGTGGCATCTAGATAATAGCGTCCAACTGTCTAAAAATAATCAACAACTTCATAGAAAAATATATATAATCTTTCATAAAAGAAAAGTAGTAAAATCATAAAAAAATGAACTTTTATATAATATTTAATTGCTTTAAAATACTATAATTATTAAATAATAAACTAAAGAATTTATTCTTGACTTTGAGATTAAAATTACAATTAATATTTACTTTTTCTAATGATATTTAATATGATTTTATTTGATGATTTTATTGAATCTAAAACTTTTGTTTATTGTATTTCATTTTGTTTCTTTAATATAAAAAATAAAATTATAAAATGGACAAATTGTATAGTTTTAAAGCTAAGTCATAAGTTGGTCACATTAAATAAGTCATTAATTAAGAATAGAAACTATAATTTTACAGTGAAGAAGAAGGTGAAAGTACTAATTCTCAAGATAATACACCTAAGACTATAGTAAAAAGCAAAGTGAAATCACCAACTCAATAAAATGGGTATTAGACAGATGACTCTGATTCTGGAACACCTAAAAACCAAAAGCCAAGAGCCAAACAACCATAAGGTAGTTTTATTATACTTAATTAGCTGCAAAAATGTCAAGATTCAGCAATTTAGTAAATACAAAGAAAATTGATGGAGATGTTGAGATTGAACCAGAGTTTAGTGATAATGAAAAAAAGTAATAGCCTGTTTAAATATAATAATAAGAGGGAAATTATAACATTGAAGAATAAGCTTAAAGAATTTAATAAAAACTAAATCAACAACCATAAAATCCAAAGCTAAATAAAACTAAGTATTAAATTAGTTATAATTTAGATAAGCTGTCTCGATGTAAAATTTAAATGCTAATTCTGATAATGAGTAAAGTAAGAAGAATTCATAAAATAATGGAAAAGATAAATTAAGCAATCATCCTTTCAGACATTTAATTTTCGGTCCAAATGTAACTGAATAAACATTTAAAAAACATCTTATTCTAACTCAACGAGGTTTAATTTATGCAAGAAAATGCTTGAAAGGCCCTTCTGATAAATTTATTTAATCTAAGAAGGTTTAACTTTCAGAAGCTTATCCTAAGAAAGATAAAGCTCTTATATTAGATTTAGATGAAACTTTGATTCATTCGTGTACACAAAGAGAAAATCCTTAAGTTTATGTTACTGCAGTTGGAGATTTTGGAGAAGAAGCAAAAGTAAATTAATTTAAATAAATTAGATTGGAATTAATATTCGACCTTATACTTCGCTATTTCTTTAATAACTATCTTAATATTATACAATATATATTTATACTGCTTCATCCTAAGCATATGCTCAAGCAATTATTAATTATTTAGATCCGACTAAGTAATACATATCAGGAATTATGACAAGAAATAATTGTATGGAAACTAAAAATGGCTTTTTTATTAAAGATCTTAGATTAATTAGCAATAAAGAATTAAAAGATATGCTCATAGTGGACAATTTAGCTCATTCTTTTGGGTTTTAAATTGAAAATGGAATTCCGATTCTTGAATGGCATAATGATTAAAATGATTAAGAATTAAAATATTTAATAGATTATTTGATAGAAGCAACTCATTTTCAAGACCTTCGAGAATATAACATAAAAAAATTAAGATTAGATGATTTATTAGAATTTCATATTGAAGAATGAGGTATTTTTATGTTAAATCATTTTATTTTATTTAGTGTTCCCCTTTTATTTAAAAATTAAGTATATTTCACTATAGAATTAAATTAATTTATAATTAAATACAAATGTTATTTTTATTACTCATTTTTGTAAACCAATTTAATTGAATTTCAACTAGACATTTTGGAAAAAAAAGAAGTTTGCTTGTTTTGGTGATAGTTTAATTGAACGACTGATTATTGTAGGAGAAATAAATAGTAAAATTATACAAGACTTTAGCATTAAAATAAATATGTGATTTTGATTCTAATTAAAAATCCAATGAGATTCAAAAAGAAGAGTAATTACATTAAATTTAAAATGAAATGATACAATAATTTAAATTAAATTTCAAATATGACCACAATGTTCGAACAATTATTTACAATTTGAGCACATCTAATAATTTATATTAATTAAAATACTATTAAGATAATGTAATAAAAAATCGAATGAAAAAAAAATGAAATTTTAGGTCCAATTATTATAAAAAACTTGATTTCTATAAAAGTAAGAGGTCTTAAAACTCATTAAAAAATTAAAGGATCTAATTGTAAATAATTTATGATAAAAAAAATAACTGAATAATATATAAGACTTTATTAAAAAATAACATGAAGATCTATATATGCTTTCACAAAAAAGGGAAATATTATATTGATCATTTTGAATAAGACTTTTTTTCTACAGCAAAAAATCAAATTTGATCATGTAGAATCTTTATTTTCGGAAGCATGAAAAAGCAATTTGAAGATTATAAGCAAATTTAATTTGAAAGTAAAAAAATTTTAATTTAAATAAAACAATCTCTTGGTTTTTAGCTTAGTTCACTATCCAAAACTTTATTCCTTATCGATAAAATTAATTCGATTTGAATTATCTTATTCTAAGGGGCTTGTAGATGAAATAAAATCTGAAATTTTTATATATTTAAATTTCTTTTTGTTTGAATTTATCTTATCATACTGCCATGATATGAGTTTCAAATTCAATATGGATTGAAATCTATAATTACATAATTTAATTTTTAATTTCATATTTTTTCTAGAGATATTTTACCATATTGATCTTTTTTGGAAATATACTTATACTATATTTAATCTTTTTTCAAGAATAAATAATATATATAAATTCGAATAAGCTAAAGCACCTTTAAGAATTACTTAAATAAAATTTAATATTTTTTAAATATTATTCAAATTCTTCTACTCTTATATTTAAATATAAACAAAATTTCATAAATTCTTTAGACATGATTGTTGATGAATTATAATATTTAATTTTTTTATAAACTCGATTCAAAATAAACAATGTTAATTTTAAAGAACTTTGAATTGAAAGTAATAATTTATAAGAATAAAGAAGTCAAATTTAAATTTAACGTTAAAACACAAGTGATTAAAACCATATTGAAAAAATTCAGAGTTTTTGCAACTATTGGATGATATTAACTAAATCCTCTTTTTCTTTAATATGTCTAGATATTTCATTTTGATATTGCTGTAACAACGAATTTGTTCTTTAAAGAATTTCTTACAATTAGGTAATGGTTTATCTATCCTTTTCTCTGTTTGACAGTAATTATGTAGTTTCAATTTGTGATCTCTTTTTAATTGTTTCTTTATTTGCACTTCTCATTCTAGGTTTTATGCTACCTGACATTGTTGAGTTTTAAGATAGTGTTGCTTTTTTAAAAAAGTTCTATTAGATGGTTACTTATTGATTTGGAGTATAAGCTGCACTCAAGTCTTTTAAATATTATTAAGAAAAGCTCTCATGTATAAGCATCTATGAGTAAACTTTAGATTGAAGTACTTTATTATGTGGGCCCATCTTAAGCAATTATTATAAACCATGCACTACAATTGATCAAAGTGTCATACTTTAAATTTTATTAGTTAAACTCTTTTAGGATTATTGATTTTTTCCTGCACTTTCAATCTATGAACTTGTAAATCTTCTATGAAAATTTTATGATTTTTATTTTTCTGGTTCAGGACTAATAGTTTACTTGCGTAACTAATCTTTCATAAATTATGGGATTTCAATTTTAGTATTCATAAAAATAAACAATTTAATTAATGAAAAAGGGAGCACCAAAATATTAAAACAAAATTGCATTCAAAATGAGATTTCATGACCATTACACAGAGAAGGTTTAGAATGCCTCTTTAGATAGGTATACTTATAACATTAAATTAGATTATGTGAATTGTGTTTAGCTTAGATTGAATGGAAAATAAAATATGGCAAATATAAGACTCCTCATGATTTATCAAGATGTTATAAATGTGAAAAGAAGAATATCTTTAAGGCATATAGAAGATTATGTGATGCATGTTCTGATGAATTAAAACAATGTTCAAAATGCACAGAACCTATTGAAATAAATGATGATAGTTCAAGTGGTGAAGAAATGGATGAAACACTTAAATGTTTAAGAGAGAGATCAAAAAGAACTGTTCTTAGAAAAATTGAAAAAGGTAAAAATTCTTTAAATATTTATAGGTGAAATAACATGGGATAAACATAATAAAAAATTTATTGATTGTGAAACAGGAGAATAGATGATTGTTCAATACAAAAAAGATTATATAGATGAAGAAGATGAATAATTATGGGAAGATAATGATAATGATGATGATGATGATAGTGATGATGATGATGATGAAAGTGAAGAAGAAGATAATAAAAAAGAAAACAAAAAAAATGTTTAAATTCAAAAACAATAGAAAGGTTAAAAATAAAAAATAGAATAACCAAAAAAATAAAAAGCTAAAAAAGTTGAATCAAGTGATGATGAGTCTTTAAGTGAAGAATCAGAAGAAGAAAATTAATTCAATTAAATTGATAAAATTCATCAAAAAGATCCTTCTATTTATTCAGATGGATCAAATGAATAAGAAAAAATCAATAGAAAGGAGAAAAACTTTTTATTTTATTTTGATGAAAAATATTAGCTTGAGTAGGATGAATGATTAAAAAAATTAACATTTTCGTGCTTTATTCATTTAATTTCAATATGACCTTCTTATTATTTATATCTCTTGTTCTTAGTTTAAATACAACAACAATTTTTGGTAAATAAGAAATTTAGGAGAATTTAAATGAATTCAAAATCAAAAGAATAATTTATTTTCTATATTCTTTATAGTATTAACAAATTTATACAAGACTCTTTACAATCAAAAATTTTCTTCAAACATTTATTGAACATAATTTTATAAAATCTTGCTTCCTTAACTAATTATAAAATTAAATATTACTTAATCAACTTTTATATATTTACTTCTCTTCTTTTCTACTCTTGTTAAATTAAATATTCTCGAATTCTCGCATCCATAATAAATATCCCCTTTTTTTTAATGAGATTTTGTATAATATCTATATAAATCACTTTTATTCAAATAAAAACAATAATATTACTAATATGATATAAACTCTTCTAAACCAAATAAAGTATATTTAGGAGGTATTTAAGACATTAACCCTTTTTTCTATGCTATCTTATATCTTTTTAATACATTGTCAACATTATATTGCTAACAAAAGTCACTGTATATTTATATTTTCTCAAACTCAGGAAATAGTGTAAAATGAATATGTGAAAAAGATCGTTTTTTCTATTTTATACTATTAATTTAATCTATAAGGGTGTTAAATCTATCAGATGCTACTTGATCTATATATTCTTCTTCAATCATCATTTTTTTAGTGAGTTATCCTGGTGACCCTTTTGAACTAAAAGAAGAATAATCAATATCATAATCTTAATCTAACAAATCAAATTTTTTTTTATTTTTATTATTAAAAAATGAGTTTTAAAGAGATGATATTATCTTAGATGGTGGATTGTCATTTTTGTATAATTCTTCATAATCAACATCGTAATAATTTATGAAAAATGTATTAGTAGGTCCTTTATAATTAATAAATGTTTATCTCCTTGAATTTATTTACAAGAATCTTCTTTAAGATTATTGGATTTAGTATAAAGAGGATCTCGCATTATAATCGATTCTATCTTTCCTAATATACGATGCCTAATATACTCTCTAATATTAATGTAAAAATGATAAAAAATGAGGAGCATTACTATTATAGTTAGAATAATTACACTTGAAAATGTAATACTGGACATTCTTTAGCAAGATGATCATCCATTTAGCAAACATGACATCTTACTTATAATAAACTATAATCTTTGTCAAACAAAATAGAATTTCTTACATTAAAATATTATTATAAGTCTCTTGGATAAAGCTTTGCAATTTGTAAGTATTTCTTTTAATTTAATACGAAAATATGAGAAAATTATTTACTTTTAGCACTAGCTGATCTTACTTGATTAGTAAAGAAACTGATTTCCCCAAAGTAATCATACTTAACCTTATTATCAATTACAATATTAGTTTTCATAAAATATATAGTAACATCTCCTTTTTAAATTAAGAATAAATCATAATTTGTTAGAGGAATTTCATTAAATATGACTTCCTCTGGTAAATATAATTTATCCTCTAAAATTGGAATAATTCCCTCAATCAAAAATGTTTTTGTATGAAAATGCCAAAAGATATGGATATGTCCAAATAAATTACCATTTACTTATTCTAATATGTTTTTAGTTAATTCACAAGAAAGTAAACTGGTGATGTCATTTAATAAAATTTAATCACTATCCCATACATATTCTAAATATTTTCTAACCTTATTTTATAATCCATCAGAAATATTTGCTTGTTTCATATATTTATTTAGATTGTTAACTTTTGATTTTCGATTATTTTTTCGTTCTTCAAGAGTAGATAGAGCAAACCCAATAGAATTCATTGTAAATGCAAATCCTCCACATGCAACTAACAAAAAAAAAAGTCCTAATCCTCTTTCTGTTGGGGTTATTGGACTAATGTCTCCATATCCAACTGTTGTCATTGTAGCAATACCCCAATATAAGGAATAAATATATCTTATTTACCAATCAGCATCCTCATTATCTCCAAGCCAAGAACCTGTTTCTTCTTATGAAGTGTAATGAAAGATACATCCCAAAACATGGGCTAAAAACAAAATCAAAACAAATAGTTTAAAAAAGGTTAATACTACTCCTATTATCCTAATATTTTATATGTACTCATCTAATTGATCAAAAAATTTTTTTAATTTGGCCAATCTTAAGAGTTTTAAAATATGAATAAATTTTAAAAATTTAAATAATCTTAGTAATTTTGGACTTTATATTAATGATTCAGATTCATTGATAATTATGTCGTATGGGAAAGTTGAAATTAAATCAATCCAAAACCAAAATGATAAGTAACTTTTTGCAATTTTCTATCTTTTCATTGATAATATACCATCCAAATAGACACCTGTGTTAAAATTTAAGAGAATATCTAAAGTAAACACTCCTAAAGAGGTTACTGATATTTCCTTATTAATTTCTATTTCAAAACTTATTTAAAAAGGAATACTAATCATTTCATAAATTACAAATACTAAACATAATAAATCCCATATCATTTTTATTGATCCATCAGGTGTTATTACATAAGGAGGAAGAGGAGTTATATGTTTCTTTATTTTTTTTAACAAATTGTTAATTTATATCATGTAATGATTAATCTTGAGAGATATTGCTCGGGAGTAGAATTTATTTGATTTTTAACTCAAAATAGTTAAGCTTCTATATTCCCATTAAAATTTCTTCTTTTATTTTACAAAAATTTCAATTTCTTGATTGGTTTTAAATTCATCATCTGAATCATCGCTGGTTACAGCTGTGTCATTTAAAAACTTTAATTATTTTATATTCAACCATTCTTTTTCTTTTCTACTTGTTAACAAATATTCATTTGATTTTATTTCATTCATTATTTATTGTAAAATAATTAAAATAATTTTGGTAAGCTTTAAAAAATACTTCTATTTTATCCTAAAAAGCTGAATCTTAAAATTCTAGCTAATTTAAACAAAAAAAAGGATTTCAGTCAAATTTTTGAAATCTTATTATATAAAATTAAAAGAATTTAGTCTAATCCTTAACCAATTTTTAAGCAGTAATTCTTTTCTTTAATAAATGAATATTTATTTCATTACATCCATTTGATAATACAAAAATTAGATTATTTTTTAAGTTATAAGGAATATTGAAATATTTTGAAATCATAAGACATATTTTGATATCTAAACAAACTAACAAGTTTATTAATATAATTTTACTTTAAATTACAAAAATATGAAAAATAATTTTCATAAATAAAGGAATAGAAAATTATATTAAAATATAACAATATTTTATATATAATAAAATAATCAAATAACAATTGTATTTAAAATATAATCTCAAAAATAAGGATTTCCTTTGAGATAATCATCAATATCAGTAATTACCCAATTGAAATTTGGTATATAAGTTTCTAATCTTAATTTATGATATTAAAATTAATTATTATCATAATTACCATGAACCACTTTTCCTTCCTAATCTACAGCAATTAATTTCTTGCTAGTATGTATTAAAATATTGGCAACTAAAATTTAATTTTCATAAAGACTAAAAGGATTTTTCAAATTTATAAAATAATTCCTTTTTAGTATATTTATAGATACCTTGGAGTGATAGGCAAAGCAGGAATCTAAAAATATCGAGTATTTTCATTTTCAATTCTGTTAATTTTCACACCAAATATTCCTTTAACATCAATATTACATTTATAATCGTTTTCTGAATAAATATGATATGCCTCATTATTGCCTCTAATGTAAATAAGAAAATAATTACTAATCTTTTTAAAGTTTTTTTGAGAAAAAACTAAACTATTATTATGGTTATTAGCCTTCTTCTTCCTCTTCTTACTTATCTTCATTTTCTTATTAATCTTATTCAATATATTATAATTTTAATTGTTTCTCTTCTAGTAAATCCATGCAATGTTAAGTGGCTTGAAATAACTTAGGCTCTAGAATTTATTTCAAATACTCTTTGTCTTATTCTGCAATAGATTATAATAGTGATGTATAAACTTAAGATGTTTGATTCAAAAATCCTTCTCCTAGTTTTTAGGTATAAAATGCAGGAATTAGATTATAAAATCTTGCCAATTGAGGCTCATATAAATAATCTAAACCATGAAATGCATAAGGTAATATTCTCTACATTAATTTAATAAATAATCATAAATATAAATATGTTTGATAATCCTTATTCAACTAATTTTGAAGTTTTAGAAATCTTAAGGATATAAGATTATGATATCCATATAAATGAAATTTATGTATTAATAGTAATTGATATTTAAAAATGGATTTAATTCTATTGATATTATCAATCGAGGTAATTTGTGATTAAGTATTTTTGAAATTTATTTTCATTTATTACTATTTAAGACTTATACCCCTTTATTGTTAATAAACTATTATTTGCGATTTATTTTCAAGGTACTTTATTTTGTATTAGTTCTCTGAATCTTTACTTTATGATATAGAAGATTCATTATTAAAGATCAATGTTCTATAAGATTACTCAACCTTCTTGCAAATTTATCTATTCTATCTTTTCATGTTTCACCATTCCTCTTAAATTGAAATTCCTAAATCTAGTATTTTCTTTGAATGATTTGATTGTCCTTGTCGTTGTTTGTGTCTTAAAAAGATGAATTATATAATGTTTATAATTATTTAGATTTTGGATTATTTGTATTGTAAGACAAATTTAGACCTGGATCGATTATGAGAAATTAGCAATTAACACTAATAGTATAAAATTTGAAATTTTTTAATGCTAAAACTAATGTTAGTTTCTTATAATATCAAATTCGAAAAATTATTCTTGAATTTCATCTATATACTATAATGGATAGATTAAATTATGCTATTTATGATGTGTTTTTCCTTATGGTTTTTCTTCTAATTATAATCAGAACAATTTATTAAATTTGGAAGTTGTATATTTTTCTTTGATATATGTTTATGTCAGTCCCATTATTTATTTATTTTTTATAAAAGAACTTAGATATAGACAGAACATTAGACTTTATAATTCTTTGATTTATTTTTAAAAATATGATATTTAACTATTATTGGAATTATTTTTATATTAACGCAATAAATTGCATCATTTTATTATTCTATATTTCTGAATTATAAAAATGATCAATAATTCTTTGCTATCAGAAGAAATAGATCTAACTAAATCATCTAGAAGAAATGATTAAGAGATTGTACTCATGTAATCAGCAATGAGATATAAAACAATTAAAAATAATCTTTAACTAGTGATGATCCTAAATTTTATTTGCCTTATAGGAACAACGTATAATTGCAATTTAATGAAGTTTTGCGATGGCATTTTATTAATGGTTTTTGATAGTACTTCCAAATACTAAGACAAGGATTTGGCTGAATCTACTATATGTTTACGATAAATAAGTTGAAAAATATATGAGTTATAGTACATATGAGAACTCAGAATATAATTTTTGCCTTTATATAAAAGATTTATCTTAAAATGATTGTCTCTATGAATTAAGATTATTAGAAGCTATAGGTATATAAATATAAATATAGTTACAGGAATCTTTTGCTTTTGTTGTATTATGGTCTCTTTAATATTTTTGAGTTATGACATTATTAGACTAAAACACTTATTGAAAGCATTTGAATAATAATAAAAATATTAATCTAGACTTAAAGGAGTTATAGTTTATTCACTAATAATTGTAGGCTAATTTGTTTCTTTACTTGTATACTTCTTTACAACAATTTTGCTTACAAGTTTAAGAGAAATTGAAAGTTTTATGTTTAAATTAATTTAGCTCATTTTGGATCATCTTTCTGGGTAAATTTATTTTGCTGTATATCTCTTGGAATCTTTGCATGCTATTACAGAAAGTCAAAAGGTAGAATTCTTAGATTTTAAATAATGGAAAAGTTAATAAATTAAGAACTAGCAGAAGATTCATTAAATCATTTAGATAGTTCAGAGGCTCATTTTTGATCTAAATTCTATTAAATTTATAATGATTAATTTTATGTTTATATACTATATTCAAAAACTTAAAGTAAACACTTATCAATATTCTTGTTAACTATAAATTTAACAGTAATAATTTGAAACAGATCATTGTTGTAAATAAAAAAGTGGGCTTACTCAAGAATCGAACCAGTTACAATTGCATCTGATGCAAGCGTACTACCAATAAACTAGATAATCTCTTTATGATCATATTATTTATCAAAAAATTTCGGAAACATTAGATATTGAATGATTATTATTTTAAACATATATATTTTAGAATATGTTAAGATGCTCATTTTATTTAAAATAATCTTATTGTTATAAAAGAATTCAGAATTATTTTTATGATTAAATAATAAATTATCAGTTGATGATAAATTAATTTTAAGTTCATAAAATGATAGTGCGTACACCAATGGATATTTAGAATATGTAATTGTCAAATACTTAACAAAATAAAAATAATATTTAAGCAACTAATAAAATTGATAAAGCAATATAAGAATGTATAGACAGATCATCTCTTCAAATTGATGTTTTAGAATAAATAAGAGCAAGATCAAAGGATAGAAAAAGCAGTTAAAAAAATACTACTAGTAGAACAACTAGAAGATATGAAGAGTAAAATTAGAATTAGTTGATTTAAAATGAATTAACTAAACTAATTAAATTAGATTTTTAATAAGAAGGTTAAGAAAATATATTTAGAAATGAATAATTATAAAGAAAATAAAGTGTATTTTAAATTAGATAAAAGGATCTTGATTAAATGTTTGAAGAAACAATTACAAAAAGCAGATAAATTACTTAAAAATTTAATTTTATTAGATGAATATTGTTAAAAATAATTTATGATTATAAATTTCATAATTATTCAAGCTTTTTATGATCAACTAATGGATTGTTTTTAATAAGTAATTGTTTTGCTTATTCTGCATGATCAAAAGTACAATTATGATCTTCTGGCAATCTATGTTTATTACAAAAGACTATTTTGCATTTACATTAAATGCCTGATATTCCTAGCTTTCTCTTGCATACATAACATTTTGAAGGATCTTGCTGATAAATTTAAATTATTTATATACCTGAACATTTACTTATTAATTTTATTATAATTTCTCTTCTGGTACTTATTATTATTATTGTTGTTATTGTTATTGTTCATTATCGTTTTATTAAATAGTTCTATAATATTCAACGAATATACTTATAGCATTTAGAACAATAAAAATTAGTTTTGGCACTTCCAAAGAAATTTTAACATAATGGACACAATTTTGTTTCTTATTTTACTTCTTAATTTTTTGATTATTCCTCTGTAGCTGCTTATTAATTATTTTGCATTTTTATTTTATTTAATATAATAAATAACTAATCCTTATAGTGATTTAAATTGAAAAAATATAATTGATATCAATTTTGTAAGTTTTTTTTCCTTAATAAACTTTATAATGCTTATTCTAGTTCTTGCTGTCTAATTTATAAATAAAATATACCTTTATTTATTATTTTAAAGTATGTTACATTTTTAAATTGATTGATCCTAATTAATATCTTATATAAAAGGTTTTTTCACTTCAAAGCTAGATCCAATTAAAGACTGATCAGAATTAGGATCATCTAATTAAAATTCTTTTTTTTCTTACTCAAAATTAAAAAATGGATGCTATAATAATTTATCAGTTGAATATTATTAATGATCTGGTACAAAAATAATGTCTAATAAATTTTTAGATAGTGCACTTGCTTATGATGGATATGGAGGTTTTTGAACTTCTGATATATTCTTAATCAATTCATCAAAATTAAGTATATAACCACCAAACATCTCTATTATTACAGCCCCTAAAGATAATATATCTATTGCAAATGACTTTTATTTTTCATTAATATCAAACTCTTGATCAATTTAAATAAAATTTTTAAAATTAGATAATTTAATTGTGCCTTCACTATCAACTAAAATAGTAGAAGTCTTAATGTTGCGATGTATAATATTTTTTTTATGAAGATATTGAATGCCTTCTAAAATCTATTTACTATATATTCTAATATTAGATTCTTCTAGATCAATTTTACTCAAAACCCTTTTTAAAGAACCTTATGATATATATTCTAAAGCAATATCTAATTAAGTAAAATCAGGACTTATTTCTGTAAAATAATACTTGATTATATTTTTATGCTTCAGTCGTTTCAATAATTTTATTTCAGCCTTTAATTAATCAATCAATAGATATTTCTAATTAATTATTAATGATATTGTAATATACTTATTCTTTTGTCCCTTATATCTTAACAGTTTTAATAGCCATTATTTTACCTGTTTTATTATCAAGAGCTTGATAAACTTCAAATAAGGATCCTTTTCCAATTAATTCACTTTTTTTATAATCTCTTTTCTTCTATAATATTTGTTCTTACGTTGAGTAATTAAGGTTTGATGATTATGACAATATCTAATTTAAAAATAAAAGATTACATTTTATATTTGATATTATTAAAATTGTGAATCATTGATATTATTTTTATTGGTTTATTTATCTTTTCTAGATAATTTGCTTCCACAATATCCCATTATTTATATAAAATAATAATATTAAATTAATAATTATAATTAATAAATTATAATATAAGAAACCATTAAAAATTTATAGTTTAATTACAAAGAAATTCTATTATTTTCTTATATTTTTCTGTTTTATTTTTATCCAATATCTGATTAGTAATGATTTATATAAATGAATTAAGATATTGTTGATAATATGAATTAAAAAATTCATTTTATTAACTAATTCAAAATTTTATCAAATTCAATAAACTTATTTTAAATATGTTTTTTTCTATATTGATCTTTCTTTTTCTTCATTTACTATTATTGTTATTGATATTCTTCCATATTAACAAAACTTTTAATAATAGGTAAACATTATTATTAAACAGAAGATTACTAATTTTGTGATTAATTTTCTATAGTCTTTTATCTAATATTAGAACTGTTCATCTTCACACGAGATTATCTATTACGCAAAGGAGTATAATTAATTTTTTTGATTTCTCCAAGTGAAGGTTATTCTTTTTAAGTTTTGTCTATTTCTCTTGCAACATAAATTCTACGAAAGATTTATTTTTTTAGTTAATTAACATCATCTTGATTACTAGATGTTCTCTATCTTACACTATTCTATTAGAATTATTGTTATTATTATTAAATCTATTAGATAGTAATTTATTATTATTGATCACTTATTTTCTTACCAAATACTTCATTTAATTTTTATCTTAATTACAAATAATCTTCTCCTTTTATTAACTCTTTGATAGTTTTAATATCCTTGATAACACTTTGTTAAGCATATTTAGGAGAATCAAATTATAGGACTGCTGATTTCAACATTAGTTCTTGATTATGTAGAGTTAATTTGACATCACACTCACCAAATAAAGTCAAATTTTGAATATCCTTATATTCATATTCTATATACTTGATTTTTTTAAGCCATATAATCTACATTCAGTAATTGCAACTGCCTCCCCTTCAAAATGATGTATCACTTGTCTTCCATTCTGAAACATGATACCATCAGCTATAAACACAATTGTATTCTCTATATTTACAACCTATTTATGAATAACTATAATCCTATCTAAATATTAAAATAGAAATGTTGGTAGTGTAGAGTATTTGTTTAAGAGTTTGTTTTAAGTTATCAGTTGTAAATATTTGAGATCTTCCTTAATTTCATAATCTAGATGTGGCCATATATTATTCACTTTAATAATTAATACTCTATGATTAAAGCTTTCTTTTTTTAATGCATAGAGAATTTACTAACAGAGACCCATTTATGTAAATGCTTAATTTGGTAGAAATACAAATTAATCTGTTGTGAGTTTCCCATCTAATGGAATATAGATGTTTTCTCCTTTGTCATAGAGTTTAGAACTACTGCAATCAAAATTTGGTTCTATTTTAGTATTCAATTTTTTGAGCATTGGAATTTCTAACATCATAAAAATATAATTAAATTGAAATAATAATCTAATATGTTTATTTGAGTTTACTTTTAAAAAAGGGTTTAGATATATGAATTGATCACTATTGAAAATACGTGAATTAAAAATGTTTATTTAGATATAGCTTTGAAATATTGAACTCAAATAAATATTTTTTATTTATTTGTATTAATTATTATAAGAAATGTCAAATTTTACATAATCATTTCATGGAGCTTCATCTTTTGGAATTGGTTAGAGATTGAACATTGTATGATAACTCAATAATAAAAGTTTGCATAAAAATAATAAAGTCCTAGTCCTCATCAATATACAATATAATCAACTTTATCTACAAGTGCATCGAAATTTGGAAAGTCATTACGTACATAATTTAATAATGTTACACCTCCTGTTGGTAAATATGATTTGGATTAAGAAAATGTATTTAGAGCATATTATTTAATATAGAATAGAAAATTAAAAATAACAATCAAAGGAAAAAGAAAACAAGAAAAGGTTTCTTCTATCGTTGGGTAAAGTGTTTGTTCTATTTTTAGACCTGGAAGTTATACTATTGAACCTCCAAAATCAAATAAAAAATATGGTTTCGGAGATAGATTTTTAATGACCTATGAAACTGAAGTACCTGCACCTAATCAATATCATTTGAATAATAATTGCTTGAAATCCAGCATTAATAAAAAGAATGGTTTTATGTTAAGTTCCAGCAAACAGGATAGTATTTATCCAAGATCATTAACTCCTGCGTATTCTTATTTAAACAATCCATAAGGCCTGGTCAATATGAAAGTGATCTTAATCAATAAAGCACCAATCAAACCTTCTCAAAAGCCCCAAGAGATCCTTATTATTTAGATACTCCAGGTCCTGGAAGTTATCATTATGAATAAAAAGAATCTAAAGGATTTTCGTTCTTAGCTAAGTATAAGTAACCTGATCCTTCAAATTATCCAGGACCAGGCACTTATGATGTTTAAGATAAACTTAAAGGAAGTGGAACAATTAAATTTAATTCTATATTGAGATAGACTATTTTTGGTTAAATTAAAGAAGAAAGTCCAGGTCCTGGAACATATAATTAATATTCTTAAATAAATAAAAGTAAAGGTACAAAATTTTAAAAATCCCCAAAATTATATGATTATTCTAATAAAATTCCAGGTCCTGGGGCTTATGATAGTAAATTGTCAACTTTACAAACATAAGGAGGAGTTATGGGAAAATTGTATAGATCAAAAAGAATTTGTACAACTCCTGGACCTGGATAATATGATATAGATTAATCATTTGATGATAAATTAGTCAATATAAATAGATGGAGTAAATCAAAAAGATTTTAAGATGAACGAACTGATGTTATTGGTCCTGGATAATATGATATTGATCGTTCTTTAATGAAAACAGGTGTTTCATTTACAAAATAAAAAAATAATAGAGATAAAATTTAAAAATAACTTTTTGAGTCTCCAGGTCCTGGACATTATTTAATTGATTCTGAAATAGGATTTATACCTGAATACTTAATCAAATAAAAATGATTTCATAAAATTATATTTAGCTAAAATTTGATCAGTTAAATAAAATTTTAGATTATAAATTCTAGAAATTTAACTGAATCCATTTTATTCTAATAACTTATGTTTGAATGCAAATGAATCAATAACTAATATCTGTCTTCATATTATTTTTAATAGTATTAAATTATTTTGCATTCAATAAATAGTTTTTTTATTCTATCTAGTGTAAAATCTTTGATTTATATAGCTTCATTTAAATTTTATACATTAGAACTAGCAAAAATAAGATAAGTAAATGTAGAATTAAAATGTGCTAATCAAAAATAATACATCTTTGAAAGATTTTAAATATGTAAATATTTGTTTAATTATGAATTAAAAAGAGAGATGCCAATCTAATAAGTCGATAAATTATAAAAACATTATTAATAATACTTAGATAGATTAGTTATATTAGTATACTTATAATCAAAAAGTGATTTGCTATTAATATTTATGCTTATAAAAAGAATGCCTAAAAGAAATTATCAAATTTCATAATTTATATTTAATATTCTAAAATATATATGATATTCAGTAAGAAAATAGATTGAAAATATAATTGAAATATCCTTTTTCTAAACATTTTATGAATCATTAATTAACATAGACTGGAATGTGACGTTCTGAAAACTTTTTAGCTTTAACTTTGATGTTTTCAACTATCATAGGCTAAATATCACGACTATTGATAGGTTCATCATTTGGTTTAAATTGAGGTAATATTGCAAGAATAATTCCTCCATTTTAATAGTGTGAAGATACTTCTCTAATTTAAACTCTAGTAAAGAAAGCTGTGCCTTTTATTAATGGTACACATAGATGACCTTTTAATATCTATTCACCTTTGTTATTGACTTTAATTTCTTTTGGATATTATTCTTAGGAGTATATTGCAACAACCAATTCTATTTTATTAGGATTTCGGACTAACTCTCCATTCTTATTTTTTAGCTCCACTCTTAATTAAAAGATACGATCTCTATAAAGTGGAGTTTCAAGAGGATCAGCAAGAGTTAACTTATATTTGTATGACTTCTCCAGTAACTAAAATAATAAAAATAAAGTTACAGATCTTAGATTGAATGATATGTTTAATTATGAGTTAGTGAATAATTCGTCATTTCGTTTAATTTAGATTTATGAGCAAGAGAATTCAGGTCTTCCTTATTAAAGGAGTTTATTATTAATTTATTGAAATTTAAGCAAATAATCTGTAAGAAGATTATTAAATTTATCTTAACTTGTATTGAGTTGATCAAGAAGAGTCTTATAAGCATCAACTTATTTGTCAAGCAATTCAAAAAACTGTGATTATTGAGTTAAAATGTTTTGCATAATTTTTGGGGAGTAAAAATATTAATATATTTATTTAATTAAATTAATTTCTCAGCTTTATAAACAGAAAATGGTTAATTAGGATTTTTAAATTAACATAGACTTTACAAATCTAATTTGATATAGAATATGTTGAATGGATGAGTATAGAAATAATGAAATAATGAAAAAAATAAAACTTTTTTTAAAACTTATTTTTCCAGTTAGAACTAGAGTTCTCATAATGATATGTTACATTTAACTGACTAAAAGATCATTAATATAACATATATAAGATTAATCACTATTTTATTTCATTTTTCTAGATCTAATCTATTATCTTTAAAAATCATTTGGTTTTTATTTTCTTATTCATATAGTTCATAAACTATTCTCATTAAAATTAAACTCATATTCATCAAAAATACTTTAATAATCATATAAGATTTAATCCTTATTTGAGTGCCCTTAGAAAGCATCAATCATTATAAGAATTTTTAAATTTAAGAAATGCTTAAATCAACTTATTTCTTTATAAATTAATATTTTATACTCTATCCTTCCTATAATTGATACAATAGAATTATAATTACTCTCTAACAAACCTACACAAGATATTTAAAACTATATAAAGTAAACTGGTTTTATTAAAAATTGTTCATATATATATTATTTTAACATATCATCTAAAACCAGGTCTAAATCCTGATCCAATTTGACTATTTCCTAATTGAACCATTTCTGTTTTTTATACAAGAGGAACTTCATCAATTTAGTTAGCAAAAACAATGGCCTCACCCAAACCTAATAATTAATTTAATTTAATTACAATGAGCTTTATCAATACCAACACTTTCAGTATCAGCATCTATTCTAAGTACTCCAAATCCCTTTAAAACAAGTAATGTAATCAAAACAAAGAAGGCAACCCATACAAATATTATCAATAATCCCAACAATTACATTCCTAATAATTTAGCACCAAATCCATAGAAAACACCTGCTTTAGTATCAAAGAAGGCTGATAAGAAGATTCCCAAAAATCCATTACCCTAAAATAAATAATATATAATACCAAAAACACAGGTACAACTTCAACAGGATCATCAATATGTACTTTTGGAATGACTTTTGCCAAAACACTATAAAAGACAGCTGCCAATAGACCATAAATGAATGCAGTCCATGGTTTCATATCATCAGTAGCAGCACTTACAGCCACTAAAGCACTAATTATACCTCTAGATAAGGCAACTAAACTTGTAGTTTCATATTAGAAAAATCTAATGATAAAAGCGAAGAATCCACCAGTAGCTCCAGCAATCAAAGTATTGACAGCAACTAATCCTTATGTGTATTTAGAATTAGCTCCTTATGCTACAATACCTCCATTATAGAATAACCATCCAGCAAAGACTAAAATTGATCCAAAAGCAATATAAATTGGAGAATGTCTTTAGAATTATAAGGTTGTATTTGGATCAAATCTGAATCTTCTTGGTTTCAATAATACTGTAACAACTAATCCAGCAACACCTGCAGCGAAAAATACAACACCAGCTCCTGAGAAATCTTTATATCCCAAAGTTGTTAACCTATTTATTTTCTCATTTAATCAATACCATCCTTATGCTAATGTCCAATGTGCTAATCCAGCATATATGAATCCTGCATATACTATAGCTAATATAGACCATGCTAAGAATGTCATTCTTTCTGCTGCTGCTCCAGATAACACTGATACTGCAATTGCTGCACCTGATGCTCTGAATACTATACAAAATTTGAATATTAACAGAAATACCAAAATTTGTATAATCATTTCCGTATTGATTTGCTTCCCAATTTGAACCTCCTAATTTTGTACCTCCCATAAAGTTTGTTTAGAAATCATATCCAAATGAGAATCCATATCCAAACTATATTTATTAACTTCATTTATTACCAACCACCATATTAAAATTGTCAAGAATAAACCCAATATCACTTTTATGACTATTGATTATGAATTCTTATATCTCACTGATCCTGCTTCAATAAATGCAAATCCCACTTATGTCAACACGATAATGAACCCTGAAATAAGAACCCAATCATAATCAATAGTTGATGCTTAAGGTGCTGGAATATTGGCTACCACAGGCGCTGCTGCATATTCAAATACATAATTACCTGCCTCTCCTTCTTAATGTCTAAAAAGATGACCCATATCTTCCGTTATTTAAATTTTTTAAAATAAATTTATTTCATAACTAAATAAAAAAAACCATTTATATTCATGAATTATACTAAATCTCACTATCGTTTATTACTTAACTTATTCTCATAATACCTAATTCTAATTTTGGATATTTGAATGCCTACTCTCAAGAAATAAAGTCTAAAACTCTAACTAAATTTATTAAATTTTATTTATGTGCTAGAGAATTTACATAAAATAATTAATAATCTTATAAAAAGCTCTTATATATTGAAATTAATAACAGAGTTCTTCTATAAGTTAATCAAAAATAGATTCAAAAATTTACTACTATGTAAATATTAAAGAAATTCATTCTTAAGTACATTTTTAAAAGTCCTTCTAATTTGTATCTTTCTCTAAATGCTGGATATAAATTTTGTCATTTTATATATATAAAATTTGAATTTAAATTCAGAGGGAAAAATTCATATTACGAATGAGCTCAGATTTTAAATAAGATGGAACTCCATTTACTAAATTGTTTTAAAGATTAGAAAATATACATCAATCTCCTGTTTTTAATGCTGATTGTCTATAACACCAAGATGACATGTATATAAAAGACTAGTCCCCTGAATAAGTATGTAAGAAATTAGAATTCACTCCATATTTGAAATCTCCTAATCAGTATTTACTATCCATTATAAATTTTAGATTTTAACCTTATTCTCCATTAAATCATTAGACAACTAAAAAGGCAAATATATTTGTTATATCTCCTGCCAGATAAATCAACTTTGACCACACAAAGACAGAATAACGACTAGTTAATATAAGTTCACCTCTCAGTTCAATGAAGATACCAGATGATTTATTATGTGAGGAAGAAGAGATCTTATCTGAAGATCAAGATAATCGTTCTCAATTTAGAAGTCCTCCTAAATCACCTCACAGAAAATTAGAAAGAGCTACTAAATTGAAATTCATCAATTTTGTTACCTTAAAAAAACCACTAAAATTTACAAGTGATTAAATAACAAATAGAAAACGTACAAGTTCTAAAAGAAGAAAACCACAAACAGAATAAAAACCAAAAATAATTGTATGTAATTGTAAGAAATCTAAATGTCTTAAATTATATTGTGATTGCTTTGCTGCAGGTGTAACATGTGGTAAAGATTGTAATTGTTGTTCTTGTCATAATAATGATGATCATACAAAAGAAAGAGAAACTGTAATCAAATAAATCATGGAAAGGAATCCTTCTGCATTTCGCCCTAAAGTTGAATCTAAAGTATATATTTATTTTATTAATTAGAGTAATTCAGAAGATGAATAAGATCATAAACCAAGACATTTTAAAGGATGTAATTGTAAAAAATCAAATTGCTTAAAAAAATATTGTGAATGTTATTAAATGGGAGTTAAATGTTCTGAATTATGTAAATGTGATGAATGTAAAAACTGTGAAATGCCTGTTAAAAAGGACTCAAGAAAAAGGATAAAACATGTACATCAAAATTTTAAAAATACTGAAATCTATTGAGTTAATGATTTAAGTTTTGGGATTTTTTTTCAATATTTTGCTATGCATTTTTTCACTTTAATTTTGATTAAAATAAATTATGATTAAAATGATTCTATATATTTTATTCTTATTAAGGTTAGCTATTTGATTATAAGTTTTATTAAATAGAAAATTAATTACAATTATCAATTTCTAAAATCATAAAAGATTCTAATTAGTATAATATGAATAAAAATCATTAAATTTATTCTAATCCTGATATTAATAAAAATAAAACAACTACTAAAAAATATAATAATAAAATGGATTTATAATCATAAATAATTCGTATATAGATTTACACCTCATTTTTTTTTACCTCCTTTAGCAGTATCTCCAGCTTTACCTGCTGCTCCTGTTGTTGCAGCACCTCCTTTTGCACCACTTGCTGCTTTATCTTTATCACCAGCCTTTCCAGCTGCTGGTTTATCATCATCATCTTCTTCTTTTCTAATAGCTGGCTTTCTTGCTTTATAATATATAATATATATATAATACCTTTAGGTGTATCTTCATCATCTTCTTCTAATTCTTTAAGTCTTGCTGCTTCTTCAGCTGCAGCTTCTTCTGCTAATTTCTCTTATTAAATATGCTCTAATTAATCTTCTTAATCATTGAGATCATCATCACCAATTACATCTCCATCTCTATTTAATGCTGTATATTTATTCATTAAAATAATTCTCTATCTTTTTATACTTCTAACAATACTCCTTACATGACTTGCTGGAGGGTGCTAAATAAAAAATATAGCTAACATAAGCTTTATCATTTGCTGCAATTTAAATAGATGCTACATCTATGCTGTCTAATGGTATTGCCAATTCTAATAACCATAAAGGATACTCATCAATCTCTTTGATTTCTGGGTCTTTTCTATCTTTCCAAATATTTATTAAATCATCAGAAGTAGCAACTGCTTCTACTTTTGCTTTTTTTGGTCCTCTTATCCACATTTAATTATACTAATTTTAAACACTTCTATACAATTGATGTAGATCTAATAAGTAATCCTAAACTTCTATACATTAAATTTAATTTAATTATATAAAATTAATTTATTTGATAAAATATATATTAATAGTATGTTATCTAATAAATAAAATTTAAAAGATGAAAAATATTCAAAAAATTTCACAATTTTGACAGACTGTTTTATCTGATGATTTTTTTCCAATTATATATTTATGTAGTTATAATCCATCACTTGCAATTATCATTTTATCAATTTGTAAAAAGCATATAAGTTTTGCTGGTTTAGAAGCATTAACCATTAGTTCATTTCCTTTATTTTCTTTCAATTAATTCAATTATGTGCTAATTTAAATTGATCCAATATATTTTTCACAAACCCAAACAAGATAATTATCAGATAAAGTTAATGCTAAAGGTACATTATTTCCATTAATTTAACATTTTTACACAATTGTAATATTTCCTAAAATTATAAATAAAAATACCATCTTTAATATGAAAAATTGGGATTTAAGGGAGATTCTTACATATACCTGCAAAGTATTCAGATGATATTAATTGTAAATTATGAATCTAAGAATCATATTGAAATTTAGCACTAAAATTAGTTAAAGAATATTACGATTATTCATATGCTAAATATTTTCCATATATTATTAGATTCTCATGAGATGAAATAATCTATTTGGTTTCATCATCATAAATCAAATCCACAACAGATCTATCTATATCTTTATACTTTTTAATTATAGAAGGTGGTTAAGTATCAAATGCTAAAATCATAATTTCTCCTATTTCTGATCCCAAGATACATAAATCATTTCTCATGTATTTCATCACCTAATATAATCCATTTTTTAATTTACTGTGATCTTATCATATTGAAAATTTATAATTTTTTCACAATAAAAAGTTTTACTCTTCAAATTTACACCAAAAATCTCTCCAGATTATGTTATCCCAACACATATATTAAGTTTCTGTAAATATGATAAAAAAGAGACGTCTGCATTAGGATTATTTAATACTTTAAGTAAATATGCATTCTGATACACCGTTTAAGGATATTAATCTTATTCCTTCATTAGAATAAGCCAATATTTGACTACCTGCAGAAATAATCTTTTTATGATTTGATAAATCATTAATAGTTCCTAAATATTTCAAAATTGTATTTTAATTAGAATACAATTTAATAGCTTTTGATTATTCATCATTAATTTAAGCTGGATGAACAGATTAATCTTTTTCACTAGAATAATTAATTAATTTACTCATCTTCATAATCTGGATTTAATGCTTTTAAAGCTTAAAGCCATGTAAATCTATTTCTTTCACTAAATTCTGTCATTCCTTAAATACAAGCTTTTATTTAAGGATTTTAAATTTTGTTAATTTGAATTTATAATTTCTTCCAACCTTAACAATCTTTCTTTTTTATTGGATCATCACTAGTATCAATAGCATTTCCAGTTTTTTCTTCATATATTATGGGATCATTTAATTTTGAAAGATCTTTATCACTAAGAAGTAAAATCATTTAAAGAAATGTAATTCCTAATGAAAATATATCACTTTTCTCTAAATCATGTCTAATTTATATTCAAAATTTACTTAACTTTTCCTGGTTAATTAGTTGTATAAGCAATATATAGTTTAGGTGAAAGAAACAAAGGTGTTCCTACTAATGTATTAAGCATTGCTTATCCATTAAAATTCTCTTTTCCTGCCCCAAAATCAGCTAATTTAACTGTATATGGTTATCTACAAGTAACTAATATATTTTCTGGTTTAATATCTCTGTGAAACAAATGTTTGTTTTTTGCTAGATAATGAAATGCTTTCAAACATTAATTCATAATATCTATTAACATAAAATCTAGAGTATATGTACATATTTATTTATACCCCCAAATTCTAATTAAGCCTTTCTTCTTTCATCAATATCTGCTTTTAAGCTATTTTGAGCTAATTCCATTGCAAAAACTAAAATATATTTTTTCGCTGGCATATCTTCTATCCAAGAGTAAACTTTATGAACTTTTATAACATTTTAATGATAGGTAATCACTTGATATAAGTTCAATTCCTGAATAGCAAGCTCATATGCCTATTCGCTTTAAGTTAATTTATTTTTATACTTAGGTGTTTCTATAATTTTTAGGGCATAATATCCATGAGGAAGTGATTTTAGAGCTTTTGCTTTATATACTTTTCCAAATGTTCCTTGTCCTAACATTGAGGAATTCTTGAAATCAAAGTCTTCTTAAAATTCAATTTTGCTTGGAAATTATTGCATAATGATATAATTTATATTTATGGGAATTAAAATAATATAAAATTAAACTAAACATACTGATGTTTTTTTATGCTATCAAGATAATAAAATGGCTCTATTTATATTATCTTCTAATAATATTAGATTAGATCGATAAATTAATCAAAATAGAAAAAAATTCATTTAATATTTATGGAAAATTCAATATTTTACGGAAAATTAATTTAAAAATTCAAAAATCGCATGAAGCTTTTTGAATGTGATTATTTGAATTCAAAATATATATTTCATTTTTACCTTCAATCCACATTTTTTCAAAAACATTATTTTAAACTTATAATTTAGATATTTTTGAGGTTGTTATATTCCATCTTATCAAACTATTTCCAGTATTCAAAAATAAGTATTTTCTATTTTAAGAATATTTGATATCACATATATTTTATAAGACTTTATCAGAAAATTTTCTTATTAATTTTTTACATTATAAATTCTTCAAGAATAATTAATAGTTATTTTCATAAGTAATTATTGACAATAATTGATTTGATTCAGTAAAATGAATTATTTTATTACTTTCTATATATTTATGTTTCTATTTGCAAAAATTATTTTTCAAATACATAACTTATAATTGATTTTAGAATGCTATATTAATAATGAAATCCATGCTAGTTTTTTGAAGAACTCTATATTCACCATCAAACTATAATATTAATTCTAGATTCTCTTAATTCAAATCTATTAATTTTAATGCATCATTTTAATATAAATATATCTTTTTTTCTTATTCAACTAGTATATAACTATCAAGAGGAAGAAAACTTTAAGGTAATTTGTAACAGATTTCAGATCTTGTGCTTAATTCAATAATTCTCAAACTTTTGCTTTCTTCCTATGCTATACATATCTTTTTTTCATCGGAAGTAAATTGTAAATCATATAATTAAAATTTCACAAAAGTCAATTCAAAAATGATCTTTTTTGTTAAAAGGCTAATCACATATAGTTTTTTTCCTTCAATTACAAAAGCCACAAGATTTCCAGATTTAGATACTAAAAAATGAGATATAAAGTCTGTTTCTCTTAATTTCCAAATAGTTTACCAATCTTTTGATACTTAATTATGTTGTGACTTTTTTGGTTAATACATGTTTTATTTATTGTAAAATTTGTTCGAATTTTATAAATAAATAAATTAGACAAATTTAAAAAGGAATTATTGAATTATAAAGTAATTAAAAATTTTTAATTTATTAAATTATATATATTAATATGCCATAAGTTTTGATAAATATTAAGTATTAAAAGACAATCAATTATTAATACTATCAATCAACTGTTTCAATTAATCTATTTCAAAAACACCTAAATTTCGATTCAATTTATAAAATTAGGATTCAATATAATCAAGAGATGCTTTTGAAAATTTTATATCATTTTCTTAAAATAGATCAAATAAATCCTATTATTATAACACTTTTAATTTACATTCACATTAAGTTTATTTCTAGGGCTTTGAAATTTTGATTAAAGTTGATTACAAATCATTTCAAGATTGTTTGCATTCAAATTTGTCTAAATTTCATTAAAAACCTATTTATTAGGCAATCGAAAATTATCTAATAATGTCTTTAAAATGCTTCTTATCCTTGAATTATTTTATGGTTTGTCTATATTCATTTCATCTTCTTAATCAAATAAATAATTTGCCAAAGTACATGCTTATTCCTTAGTTAAATTGAAAATTTATTATTATAAACTATCTTTAAGTTCATCTAAAGTAGTTTCTTATTAATTTTTAAACAAGTACTATCATAATTAAAAAGTATATTACAGTATCTAATTCATCAAAAGGAATTTTATTAATAATCATAGAAAATTTGACAATTTTTACAATTTAACCAAGATCTTATTTATTAATTTTAGAATATTTAGATTTACCAATACCACTTAAAGATCTTTATGATGTAATAAGTGAAAAATCACCTGAATTTCTACCAACAATTTGATGTTATGAAAACATAGAAGGCTTGACAATAGAATTGGATTTCTCATTCTTTTTAAGTTTAGCTTTTTAAATTTGCTCTTCTTATAAAGCCTTACTTAAAGATTCACATCTTTCTTATAATAATTACATTTCATCATCCTTCTCCATAATTCTTCTATCATATTTTTTAATTTCTTATTAATGTCTTTCTATTAATTATTCTATATAGATTTCATCTTCTTATCTCTTTTAACTTAATTTATGAATATCTGAGAATAGTTTTCTAAATATAATAAAATTAATACTTAATTTATTGATCTTATTTACTCTTTTAATTATGTTTAGCTGCAAATAATAAATCTCTTTCTTTGTATTATCTAATCTCTTTTTACAATTCATTAATGAGTTATTTTTATTATTAAATTTTGACTTATTATGTTACTATATGTTTTTTCATTTAATCATAATCTTTTACTTTCTCTTCTAAACCTGTTACAATTTAAACTAGTTTAATATTATCTTATTCTAATTCATCAAGGATAGTAAATTATGGGGCTAATATATTTCTTTGATTCCCTAATAATTTTTCTTTTTGTAATTCAATCGTATTTTAAAGTTCAGCTATTTTTTTTTAATAATTCATGATTTCATCCATTTTCAATTTTTTTTTTAAAGTCTCTATTTCAACTTCTTTAGACTATAATAATTTAAGTAAATGTTTAAATTTTTAATTGTTTCGAACAGTTTTCACTTATATATCATCATCTGATAACTGTTGGTGAAAGCTTTCAATATCTTTCTTGATATTAATAATCCCTTACTTGATAATAAATATTTTAAGATTTCAATTAAATATTTTCTATTCTTAATTAATTGAGCTCTTGTTTGATTTTTAATAATTGATCTTATTAATCTTCTTTATCATAATAAGAATTTCTTGATTCATGTTTGGACAAAAATCCAAATGAATTGACTAGATGATGTCTAGGACGATGAGATTCATGACAAGATTAATTGATTGATCCTATTGATCTATTTTTACAAGACTCAGGAAACATAAATAAATTTAATAAAGTAATATTAAATAATACCCCAATATTTTTATTATTTGTCCTTAAAATTATTTAAATATTAAGTGATAAAACTTAAATTCTGATCTTTTAGATATAATTATTTAATAATTATTATATTTCACTGAAATGACTTTTGAATTTAAACAATATTATGAATTTCTCTAATTACTGAAAATATATGTTAGGGTGAGTTCTTTAAATTTTCTACTCTGATTCTTATTGATAAAGGGATAATTAAAATAATTAAAATTAATAAAATATTAATCTATTGAATGATTAGACTTAACATTATGTAAATCTAATTGAATATAGTGATATCATTTTATTTATTTAATCCTAATTGATTTTTAAAAGTGATTTATTACAAAAGTTGCCAAGTTAATGAATCTAAGTTTTTTTTCATTTCAATTTCTGATATAAAAAATTGATTAGACTATTTTCTTAATTAATTTCCTGTTATTATTATACAACAATAAAAAATGGGTTGTACCTGCAATTAAAGAATTACATCACCGTATAAAGAATTTGATTTAGAAGAAATTATCTTTGGAAGAACATATATTTATGGTCCTCCATCTATTGAAAAACCCTAACCCATTCAATTATTGAAGTTTTCTGATGATGATATAAATTATCAATAAGATAAAGAATTTTAATATTCTCCTTAAAAGATTCACTCATAAGAGTAGACAAATGCATATATTTAAAGTGGAGATTTCAGACTCATGGAATAAAAATTGTCAGTAGATGAAGCCTTAATATTAAATGAATAACATGAATAACAAGAATAGAATAGTATTTTAAAAGAGGATAGGAATAGTTAGATGAAGGACTCAAATTAAGATATTGTAAAATACAAATCAATATTAAAACACAAAAGTACAAATACCATAAATACTTCATACCCATAAAGTCCCCAACATTAGCTCAAAGAATCTTAAACTTCAAACACTTAAAAATCCATAAAAAAAGTTACTTTTGATAAAAAATCAAAAGTTGTATATAGTAGCTTCAGAAGAATTCAATATTGAGTCAATACAATTTATTTTCATTATATTTTTCTCACAAAATTATTATCATATATCAAATAATTATTTTGTAATTAACTAAACTTCTAATTATTTCAGGAGAAAAATGTAATCATATAAATAAAAGCGATATTAAGTTAACTAAATATAATATCAAAATGATTGTAATTTTTCTTTAAAATATAATCTAAATTATTGTTAAGAGTATCTTAAATAATATATTATTATAAAAGCTTACTTAATACAAAAAGTATATGCTTCTGATTTCTGTATCATCTATGATTAAGGATATCATTCTATTAAATAGAAATATTCATTATTTAATGATTATTAATAGTTTGACGTCATTATATATTAATTTTAATGAAGCTTTTTATTGTTGTCTTATTGATATTAGCAACAAGTGCTATTTCAATTAACTCTAAATGTACAGCAGAAGTCACAAAGCTCACACCCAGATTTTCTAAATTATATGGAAATGTTAATGAAAGAAAAATTGTTTCAAGTGTTAAAGAATTAGTTGGAATTTTAAAATCATTAATAGCTGTAAAAAAATCTTGTTCTGGTTCAGATGGAGTTGATTTATCAACATTTACAAAAAAAATAGGAGTTTGTTTGAAAGGAGGTTTTGAATTAGCTACTAATGCTTATAAATCATACAATGAATTTGAAGAAGATGGATTCTCAGATATTCTTGTGGATAGTTTAGTTGAAATGTCACATTTGGTGGAACCTGTAATAACAAATTGTTGGGGAGATGAAGTAAAATCAGCTTTAGGATTTGTTTTACCTGATTAATGCATCTCAGTTATTGATGATGTTGCAAAGGTTTCATTATAAATTATAGAATAAAAAGAAAGACCATTGATGGTGACTAAGGGATTAATCAATTTATAAAAGATTTTCAAATAATCCAAGAAGGCTTGTCCTTTTGTAGAGACTTTAATTCCAAAGAAAGATAAGAATGATGATGACAATGAGGATAGCGACTTTTCTGATGATGATGACGATATGGAAGCATTATTTGAATTATTCTAATGATCAATATATTATTAAAGGATAAGAATTTATTTAAGTATTGTTAATACCAATTTAACGATTGACATTATTGAAGATATAATTTTTATCTTAATTTTTATTCAAATAAATTTATTTTGAATTATGAGTTCTCTCTTTGTTAAGTGCATGGTTTGTCAACAAAGGCCAGCCACTATAAAGTGTAATTAATGTTAATTGGGCTAAACTTATAGATTGTGTTATAGTTGTGATTCTTAGGTACACAACAAAAACAATCCATCAGAAGAACAGCATAAAACTGAGATTATCCCATATTAAGGTAAATCTATCTTTATCATTATAAGAAATGTATCAAAAAGCAGGATCCGCCTCAGCTTTGAAAGATTCTTCCTTAAAAGTAACTATTTATTTTTGAATTTTTGTAGTCTAAACCTGAATAGTAATAACAAAAACAATAACCACAAGGTATTGCAAAACCTCAATCCTCAGCTTCATCTAAACAATTCTCGAACAACTTTAAATCAGTAAAGCCTGAAGTACCTTAAAAAGAGGATATTTTGAATAATTAAAAACTTGTTAAAGAACCTGTTTAATTGGTTTAATAGTAATCTCTACCTAATAAGTTTACTAACAATTATATTTACCCTTAATCTTAAAATAAACAAAAAGTAGAACCTAAATAAGAAGAGATCTAAAGGCAAAATAATTCTGCATCTTATATGAGCAATTAAAACATTAAACTTAAAGAATAGATTTAAGAAGAATAAGATTAAAATAATGAACTTAGGAGAGAGATATAATAAACAAAAGACTAAATTAAAAACATTAATAGTGAAATCGATAAAAAAATGTATATTTTGAGAATATTTTAGATAATAAAATTAAAGAGATTTTGAAAAGAAAATAAATGATTTAAAGAAAGAAAGCACAGATGAAAAAAAAAAAATAACCAATTTAACTGATGAAGTAATTTTTAATTTAAAGTAAGGTTAAAAAATTAACTGAATAAGTAAAAAGTGTAGATTAATAAACTTAAAAAAAGTTGGATCTTTAAAAAAAATAATATGAAAAATAGATCAAAGATATGGAATAAGTAATCAATGAAAAATAACAATAAATTGATGAAATTGCTGAAGAATTTTAAAATTATAATCTAGAGGAAATTTAGGCTAAAATGGAAGAAATGGCTAATGAAATAGATGAAAAAGATTAAATTATAGAAGAATTGAAAAATTAACTTGAATAAGGGGGAGGTTTAGAAGGAGGAGAAAAAAGGGAAGATAATGATGAATTAATTCAATAACTTGAATAAAAGGATGAAGAAATTAAGAAATTAGAGGAACTTATAGAAAATTTTAAATAATTATATTAATAAATGTAAGATGAAAAGTAAGCAATGATGGAAGAGAATGAAAAATTACAAACAGAAAACAATCAATTCAGAGAATTGTTTAGTGTATTTTTTAGATTAATTTTATTAGTAAAATCTTCATCTATTTGGAATTGATCCAAATTAATTAGAAGAGGAAGAAGGAGAAGGTGAATAAGAAGGAGAACAATATGAATAGGATGAAGAAGGTAATTTTATTATATATTCTAGAGAATTGATTATAATAATAATATCTATACCATTAATCTAATATTTAAATTTTATTTATTTTTTAAAATATCTGTTAATGATATAATATAATATTTTCTTCTTTCATAATAGAATTATTAATGGTAAGAATTTATATATTGATAATAAATAGGAGTTTATTATCTTTAACAATATTTATATTTGAATAATTTTTTTTTGATTCAAATTAATCTAAAATGTCCTAAAATTTGATCCTAATTAATTAATAGTTGTGTAAATATAAATAATTTTAATAACTTATTCACTTTATTTGTTTTCTTCAAAAAATTAATTTACCAAACATTTATTAACCATACTTTTCTCTTATGTTTCGGCATTTAATAATAATTCTTGAGTTTTATGTTTTAGATAATCAAGTGCCCAAGAGTATATTTCTTTATCTCTTTTAAGCCATCTCTCAATTATTCTGAAATATTATTCTATAATAAATTCATCATCGAAATCTACCAATAAATCTGCATAAGCTAAAGTAATTAATTTCACATGATACTTTGGATTCCCGAATACTTATTGTTTTTACACCATAATGCTATTCAACTAAGTAAATAATGTTTGGATATGTAGAATCTTATTTCTCAGGTTAAGCTATTTTTGTAGTTAACATTTATGATTTAATTACACTTGAACTCTTTTTCTTAACTCTATATTAACTTTTTTCTTTATTCTAGTTTTATGAAGTTAATTAATCAAGGAAATAATTTACTTTCTTAAATCATATATGTAAGTTTTTATTTTAAAGAGGCTTAGAGTCATGCTTTTTTAAATATTTTTTTTATTCGGTATTTTAGAAATTAGTAGTTCTTTAATTTTGGTTTTAGTATATGGATTGAATTTTCCTTATAAATCCATCCTTATAAAAAGCTAAATTCCTTTAATTGTTACATAAAATCTTCAAAATCAAAACGATTTAAGATTGAGTACATTTAATTAGATAAGCACATATCCATTAACTATTATATATTATTATCTTGTTATAATTTCCAATTAAAGAATACTTGAGTATATTTCATTAATTATATAGATGTTGTAGGATAAATTATAAAATTTTCTTGAAAATTATCAGTTTGCTATCCATAAATTCTATATCAAAGATTTTCATCTTCTAAGGAATCTCAGATGAATTTGAGTTTATTTGTTTGATTCAAAGTATTTAATTTTTTGTTGTTTATAGTTTTCAGGTATTGTTATATTAAATAATTATTTTATTTTAAAATAAATGGAAGATTTGGGTTTCTCTGAATAAGATAGAGATGCTTTAGAAAGAGAATTTTAGGAAGTAAAATATCTTTGAAAATATTAATAGATTATCAACGAATTAGCTAATGAGCCTGCTTTAGAAAGATTTAGATAAGAATATACAAAATTACATCAAGCATTTCGAAACGCTTATGATTAAGAGAGAAGATTACTGAGAAAATTAAGAGATATAAATAGTGATATTTTAAATAATGCTGGCAAAGTAACAAATGCACTCAAATTTTCACAAGAAGATAGTGAAAGAATTAAGTTACTAAAAACTGAACTTGATAATACTTACAAAGTTATAGAATAAGCATAAATGAGGGAAGATAAATTGAAATAGAAAATTGAAAACTTTTAAGCAGAAATTAAGCATTTATAAGATTTGGTTGAGTAAGGTAATGCTCTATAGAGTTAAACAAACAAAATCACAGAACTCTAAACTTAGAAAGAGGATTTAATGAAAGGTATAAATATATAATATAATGTAGAAAGGGACAGTTTGTAAGCAGAGTTAATAAAAAATAGATCAGAAACAGGTAATCTAATTGAAAAATTGAAACTGTTAGAAAATGAAAAATTAATACTTGATTAAAGTTCTCAATAACTCAAAAAAAATTTATAAGAAATGTAAGAGAAAGTAGATAAGGATGAATAAAGAAGAAATAACATTAATGAAGAATTAGAATAATTAAGGTAGAACTATATAAAAACAAAAAAAGAATATGAAAAATAGAAAGAAGATTTATCAAAAGTCTAAATTGAATTAAAGAAATAAACAGAAACATTATAGAAAAAAGATGAAGATAAAGAAATTGAAGAAAATGAACTCAGAAAATTAAGAGATTAAGTGGCTGAAGTTAAAAAAATACACAAAGAAATTATGAATAAAAAAGAAGAAAATGAAGATATTAGAGAAAGTAATGAGGCTGAAATAATTAAATTAAAGAATGAGAAAAACAATGCTAGAACTCATTTAAATTAAGTAGAAAAGAAAAACAATAATTTAAATAAGAAATTACTTGATTTATAAAAATAAAGAGATAAAATTATAAAGGATAAAGAGGTTGCAATTAATTCAATATAATAATTAGATAGACATGTTACAGATACAAAGAAGTTTAATGAATAAGATTAATAGTTACTTGAAGAATTGAGAAAAGCACATATTAGTTTTGCTAATCATAAAGCAAAATCAGAAGAATATAATAGTAAATTAAATGAGAAAATTAATTTAATTGATAAGGAGATAGAATCATATGAAAAAGAAATATTATCACTATAAGAAGAAGTAGATGAAAGAGAAAAGTAATTTGTAATAAATACAAAGAAAAAGGAAAAATTTGGAAAGGATGCTGCTTTAATAAATGCAAAATTTTTACATTCATAAGAAGAAATTAAATTGAAAGATAATTTAATAAGTGAATTTTAAAAGAAAAATATAGAAACAGATAATAAATTAAAATAATAATAACATTTATATGAGGAAGTAAGATCAGATAGAAATTTATATTCTAAAAACTTATTAGAAACATAAGATGAAATTGCTGTTATAAAAAGAAGACATAAAATAGTTTAACATCAAATTGCATAATTAAAAGAAGAAATTGATGCAAAAGAAGTAGCATTAGCTAAGGAACATTTTGAACATAAAAAGAAGGACAAAACTATAGAGGAATGTTGTAGAATTCTAGAAAAGAACAGAAAAGAAATTGAGGAGAAAGAAGAAACAATCAAAAATTATGTTGGTGAAATATCCAAATTACATTTTGTTTTAAAAGATAGTGAAATAAAGAGACAGAAACTCAAAGAGGAATATGAAACAGTAGTATCCGAAAGAGATATTCTTGGTACTTAATTAATTAGAAGGAATGATGAATCAGCATTATTATATGAAAAAATTAAAGTACAATAAGAAACATTGGCTTTTGGTGAATAATAATATAGAGAAAGACTTAGTGATATTGAATTATTAAAATTCAAGATTTCTGATTTATAAAGAGAATTGAAAATAAAAAGAAAGAAGGCAGGTTAAGCTCCCATTTTAAAGGAGAAGATAAATAATTTGTAAAAAGATTTAGTTGAGGAAAAATTGAGAGTTAAAGCATTAAGTGAAGAATTAGAAAATCCATTAAATCCTTAAAGATGCAAGAAATTAGGAGGAGTAATTATTTTTATTAATTTTAGAGTGATCCAGATGTTTATGAAATGAAATAAAAAATAAAAACATTGTAAAGAAGACTCATCTATAAGACTGAATAAGTAGTAGAGAAAGAAGTACTTATTCAATAGAAAGAAAAATAAATACTTGAATTGAGAGATATTATGAGGAAGCAACCAGGATTGGAAGAGGCAACTTAAATCTCTAAATTATAAGAGTAAATGAAAGCCAAGACTAGACAAATGAAAAGTTTAGCTGCAGAATTAAATATGTATTAGGCTTAGGTATTATATATTTTTATTTAATTATAGATCAATGAATATAAATACGATATAGAAAGATTAAATAAAGAACTTTAGGAGACTAATAGAAAATATTTGGAATAAAGAAGGAGAGAGTAAATCTAATAGGAACAATAATAATTAATGGAATAAAATCAATAGAATTAACAACCAGAATGATCATATATTATAATATGTTATATTATCTAAGAAGAAAGCGGCTTTTTAAGTTAGTTTTTGATTGAGTTGATAAATAAAAAAATTGAAGTAAATGAGTATGAAGCAAGAAGAAGCAGCCTAAGGTAACATGTTCTGTTATTCTTTAGTTCGTAAATCTTCCAGATAAAAGAAAATGACTGAGAACTTTAAAGAAATGCTTTAAGAGATCAAGGAACAAAAACCATCAGCTAAGAAATCAGATTAAAAATAGGACAAGTACTAACAAAAGAAAGTATAAGAATAAAAGAAAGGTAGCTTAGTTCAATATTATTTAGTGTATGAATATGGATTTATGACTGATTGGCTTGATTGCATCTATCCACATGATAATGGATAATTATTTGATTTAGAAATTTAATTCTGTGTATTAAAGCCAAAAAAACCAACTGTTAAAAAACCTAAAAAGGAATAAACTGAAGAAGGAGTAATCAATTTCTATAATACTAGATAATGACTTTAATTCAAAACTTATTAACAAATCTCAATCAAAATCCAGAACAAATGAGGAGATAGAGTGAATAGTAAATACAGAGTGTCCAAACAACTAATGATGGTATTGTAGTATACCATCCCTACTTTAAAAAAAGTAAAACATAATCTAATTCTAAAAGTTGAATATCAAAGTAAGAAACCTCAATAGATTGACTCAATTGAACCAACTGTTGAGTTTGACAGTCTAAAATAAAAATTTGAAACTATTAAAAAGACCTTTAGACCATTGATACTAATTTGATTCGCAATTAAATATATATGACATTATTAAGTAATTAAAAGATCTCCTTAAACTATATTCTAATGCAAATAGAAGAGACTGCTGCAATAATCAGCATCGATTTATCAATACACTGATTGTATATACAATATTATAATTATTATAATATTTTTCAAATTTATTAGAATAATTGAAAATACTCAAATAAAAATAAGAAACTTTATAATTTTTTATTAATAATATATTGTGGTTTAAATTCTATATCATAATAAAGAAACCTACAATTTTTACTACAAAATTCTCCCAAAATTAATTTAAATTGAAGTCTTAAGGATTTGAGCTTCCATCTTTGTAATTTTAAATATTAAATTGTATTTTTTTATTATTTTGTTATATTTTATTTTTTAATTGTTTAAATACCCTAAGATAGAAGTAGAACTTCATAATGGTGATAAATTTTTAATATATTTATTATGGAAATGTAATAAGAATCTTATTATGCTAATATTCAAAGCATAAAACTACAAGATTTTAATTACTTTAAAATTATGTTAATAGTAAGTAAATGATAAATAACCTATCTATCCTTATTTATTTATACCTCTTTATATATCGCCATATCAAATTCTGAAGTATCTAATTTATTGATAAAAATTATCTTCATAACCTTTAAAAACACCATTATTTATAGCTATATTTTTTATCAATTTTAAACAAAAAAAATATACTTATCTTTAAATTATTTTTGGCAGAAATTAGCAGGTTTTAAAGATTAAAAAAATATTATTAAAAAATAAGTTAAATCAATAAAAAATAAATTGAATGTATAGAAACTCTAATTATTCATTTTAAGAACCAAAATAAAAAGAAATAGATTTTTAAGCAGTTGATAGACTACTGGAGTACACAAAACAAACACATTAAAATTCGTAAAGACAGATTTAATAACCAGATTATGATGAAAAAGAAAAATATAGAAATGTTCGACCTAATTCGTTAACTTAAAGAATATCTCTTTATGAATCTAATTAATAATAATCTAGAAGAGAGAGATTATCTTTTTAAGATATAGACTTTTGTAAAATAGTTATGTTTTTAATGGCAACTGAGATTGAGAGATTAAGGGAATAATTAGAAGAGAATATAAATTAAGAATAAATCAGAAAAAATTTTGAAGGTATGCAATCGTCAATTAATTAATGGAGACTTAAATTTGAAAGAAAGTAATATGCTTATTAATACAATATAGAGAGGAGGAGTGTGATTAATTAAGAGAAGAATTAATGAATTTAAAATAAATAAACAAAGAAAATTATGAAAAAAATGCTTAAGTTTTATACTTATAAATTGAAAAATTGAATAATGAAATTCAAGAAGCCTTAATCAATTCAAAATAAAAGCAAGATGAAATTAATTCTTTAATTCAATAACTTCAATAAAAAAAAAGTTAACTTGATTAATCTGATATAACAATTAAACAATTGAAAAATGAAGTATAAAATTTATAAAACAAACATGACATTAAATATGATTAATTTATAGATGAACTTAATAATGAGATTGAAAATCTATAACAAAATTATAGAAAACTATACAATGATTATTAATAATATAAACAAAATCAAAGTTAAATGTATGAATAATAGACATAGGTACCCTATTCTAGAATTCAAAGTTAATAATAATACATTTTGTAAGAGAATTAAGAAATAAATATGCTTAACTTGATGATTTAATAACTTCAAAATGAAAATGCTAAATTAAAAGACGACTTATTTAAATAGTCTAGAAGAACAGAAACTTGGTGTTGTTGACTAACTGTTTTACTTTTTAGTATTTATTTTTGATATATACATTTATAAATCTTGCATTTTCAAAATATACTATGATAATGTAATATCTATAATTTTGAAATTTTTTTAACATTAATTATTACATTTTGCTATGAGTTTTGTTTCTAAGAAACCTGTTAAAGCTAGGAAAATAGTATGTCAATATTACCCTCCTGCTCTAGGATTAGTTTATAAGTAAGAATGTTGAACTAAAGAAGACGACCTGATAATAAAACTAAAATGTATAAGATATAATTTAATGAGATGGTTCAAATCAACGATGCAGAAAAAATTACATCATTTTTATTTGATTAGCATCCTTTGCATTTTAATGAATAAAATGTTCCTTATGAACAAATATTTGAAATTGTACAACTCATTCTATCAAATTAAAAATTTATGAAATCAAGTTCTTTATCTTTTAAGAAGAAATAATCACCATTTACATATAATTAAGCTTTTTCTGATGAAGAAGTTGACTTAATATGAAGTTAATATTTATATTAATAAAAATTGATTAGAAATATTATATTGATTTAAAAATACATGAGTTTCATTTATCAATTAGTTTAAATGGAGAAAAGCATAGTAAATTTTTATCAAGATGTAATAAATGAATAATTTTTATTATAAATTTTAAACATATAATAAGAATGATAAATATGAGTCACTCATTTTTTTTTCATTTTTTCTGCTAATTCCCTTTTTTACATCTCTGCTTTTGCTTTCTATTTAGAATAAATAATTAAATTACCATTTATTCTGTACTCAAACCTTTTCCAATCTCTCTTAATCTATCAGCTGTATATTTATAACTATCTTCCTCTTTTAATTTTTTATCAATTATCTCAGCAAAAATAACTTAAAAAGCATCAGATATGCCTGTTTACTGTAAAAATTTCTTAAATTAATCCATCTTAAATATGATATTAAGGATCATACTTATTATTATTTCTATTCCTCAGTTAATTACTGTGCTTGACTTTTATTATTAATAACTTTTGAATCATTTTCTTAAATCAAAGAGTTATTAGTTTAGGCATTGTCTTACATAATTGGATTTTTATTGCTCATTATATAAATAATATTAATGATAATAAATTTCTCTCTTCAAATAAAAGTCAATCTTTAATAATATTGTTAATCTGGTTATTAACATATTCAGATATCAAGAATAATATATTGATTAATTATGAAAAACATTTTGTTTACTAAACTTATTGGTAATTATTTAATTAAATATTAGAAAAATGATCAATTGCATTTCAAGTATGATAAATACTATATTGAGGATTGTCTTTTTTGAATAATATATCATATGTTAATTCAAATCGCCTATTTTGATTTGATTTACTTTCTTTATTGTTAAAATTAAACTAAAAGTTATTATTCAATCAATTCCCATTCATTTATATCGACATCCTATAAAAGAGGTGATATAGTCTATTATAATATTTATTTCTACTTATTGAAATGATTCGAGCGACTACATAAATTATGTTTTCATTATCTTTTTAGATTCTTCACTTGGCTTAACCCAAAAAACCTTTTAAACTCCACCAAATTTAATTACTAATTTTATATAACCTTTTACTTTGCTCTTAAAATTATAAAAATTATTCATTATTTTGAAGATCTGAATATTTTTAAACAACAAGTTTTGTGAATTCTTAAAACTCTTAATTATATGCAGACTAATCAATAAAAGTAATTTTGATATGCATTTCATCACCATCATTTAATTATATCAAAATTGAATTATTAAAATCTAATTATTCTCTAAATACTGGATTATATTTGAGTGCATCATTTTATAAATTCTCTTCTAATTATTCCTCTTCTAAAATGACAACATGTTAATGATCATCTTCTTATTCTTATAAGAATTTATCATTAAGTAATTCTGCAGCAGTTGGTCTTTTTTCTTAATCTTCCAAACATTTTAATATAAAATCTTTTAAATCTTAATTCTAAATTAAATCTAAAGATTTTGGTTTTATTCTGTTCATAACCTTATTTCATTATTTTAATCACTACCTTTTAATAAATTTGATTAGGAGCTGTACATTCTTCATATGGCCTTTTTTAAGTAGCCATCTCTAAACATGTCATACCAAATGCATATATATCAACAGAAGGACCATATTTCTCTTCATATATCTCTGGAGCCATAAATTCAGGCGTTCCTAATACAGATTATGTAAAATCTGATTATTTTAATTTTATGGCCAAACCAAAATCACCTATTCTTACTTAATTATTGTGTGTATTTATGAAGATATTATCACATTTAATATCTCTATGTATCACTGGATATGGTACAATACTATGCAAATATTCTAAGCCTTTCAAAATTTCCCTACACCAATGTTTGAGTATTTTTAATCTAGGTCGCTAAATTTTTCTCAAATGTCTATAATCAATTATTTTTATACTTCTTTAGTGATCCTCCATGTACTATTTCTGTTATGAAAATAACTTCACTTTTATTTTTGCTTACCCAAGCATTAATAAAACTTATAATGTTTGGATGCTTTATATTATTGAGAATACTAAGTTCCTCAGATATTCTTTTCCTTTCCTCTTCTAAAATACAATTTTTAATTTATGATACACTATGGCAATTAATCTAAATGAATCACATTCCAAGCAATCTCACACCCAGACTCTTCATCATAACCTCTATAAACAGTCTTATATGTGCCTTTCCCGATTTGTTCATTAAACTGCCTTTTAGCATTGTTATTTTAATACTCTAATAAATCGTCCTTTTGGGCTTTTTTCCATTATTTGATCTGGCTCCGATTTCATTATAAAAATATAAATGTTTATTATGCAAAAAATAATTAAAAAAATACTTTAAATTAATCAAATAAAAAAAAAGCCCCCTGACGGGGTCGAACCGTCGATCTTCTCCTTACTAGGGAGATGCCTTAACCACTTGGCCAAGAGGGCAACCTATTCAATCATAGCAAAGTAGTCTATAAATTTACACAGTCTTAAATTTAAAGATTCCTTTTTAAAAATTAAGAAACCATAATTCTTTTAATTTTAATATAAAAATTTATCATAATAATCTTTTCAAAGGAATAATTTAATTTTTTAGTTAAATTTTATTAAAAAAATACTATTTAAAAGCTGGTAATTTTAGTTAATATAGATTTTCTATATACCTATATAAAAATATTATTATCAACAAAAAATATTTTTTTTTATTAAACAGCTTTAAATTATATACTAATTAGAATTTGCTATTAAATTACGGAAATTTTATTGATATACTATTTGCATTTAATAAAACTAAGGAGTTATTTGAGCTTATAATCTTGATTAAAATATTAGGTAAATATTAAGTAGAATATGAACAATGCCATTCAAAATCAAACATAGTTTTAAATGACTAATTATATAAACATTGATATTTATTATATTTAGCAGGTGTTACAAAGTTTTGAGGATGAATTCTAATTTTACTTTTCTTTACTCAAAATACTAAATGGTAATTAAATTATATTTTTTCAAATATAATTTAATTAAAAACACCTATAATAATATAAAATTTGAGAAAGGGGCTAATTATATTTTGGATTGAATGAGTAATTTTCAAAAAAAATCAGAGAATTAGATTAATTATAGAATCATTAGATAGCTTTATTAATTTTTAATATACTTGTTAATAAATTTATAGATATTGTATTTATTATAGCTTTTAGATATGAATTAAATTACATAGATGCTTGAGTATCTGATTGGCTTATAAAAAAATTATTTAAGCTTAACAATTTCTATAATATTAATAAAGGATATTTTTAATTAATTTAAAATTCGTTTTCCAGCCATTCATCAATAATTATAATATGAAAGGGACTAATAGTAGGATATTCTTACAATAATGAAAATCTTGATCATAAATTATGATTTAGAATGATTATTCTTAATTATAACAAAATTTATGGTCTAGAAGATCATGAGAACAAGTTAATTTTATTCAGTAAAAAGTAAATCTGATAAAACATATTTAAGGCTTTAGTTTTAAATTTAATACTTGATCTTGATCCATTTGCTTAAGGCTATAGAACAATCTATTAACTATTTATAAGTTAAACTAATATTTTTTAAAAATCACTTTGGGTTTATTAATAATTTAGAACAAAAATTAGAAAATGTTTCATCGCTAAATAGGAAACTGTTATAAAATAAAAAAAAAATATTTAATGCTAAGTTATATATTCAAGTTTATAGACTATTTATAATAGCTAAATGCTATTCAATTAAAATTTATTTTGTTTCTTGTATTTATTGATCAAACTAATTATTTTAATTGATTAAAACGGCGTCTAATAAATAAGAATCGAGTTGACAATTTTTTTGATTATCCTATTTCTTAATAAGTTAGCAGAATGAATTAACTTCTTTGAATTATTATTATATTTGTGAGAAAGATTTGAAATTTTGTTCTGATTGCAAATTTCGACACTTTTTTAGAATGCTTTTAGAAGCATTTTCTAAGCTACATGTTATGTTAGATGATTAAAACTCTGTATCATCCAGATATACTTCAGAACGAACTTCTTTAAAATTATATTAATTATGAGGGTAATGGCCACCTTACATAATCTCTATATGGAGGAAATCTGATCCTATTTAAAATTCTATCTTGCCACTCTATTTACAGATCTACAACAAAGAAATAGATCGCTTTAAAAAAAACTTACGATTTCTTTTTTCTTTCTTTTTAAGAAATTCTTCATCAATCTCATTTGTTTGATTTTTTTAGACTAGTTTACGATCTAGAAATTTAGCATTTTTTAAGGTTTCATCATTCTTAGCGTATTCGGAATATATGGAATTTATATTCATAATATTTTAATAATCTGATGCAAAATTATAAAGATTTAATTTTAAAGTCTTCACTTGTGAATAATAATGATGAATAAAATATTTCTAATTAATATTTAAACTAATAGGATTATAAAGTTCCCTAATTATTGATAAATATAAATTAGAGCTTTTTATAAAATTCATTATAAATTATAATTTAAATTTTTGATGCAATCATGATAAAGTCCGTAAAATTTAATCAATTAGAATAATAGAATTTTCAACAAGTTAATTTTAAAAAATATGATTAAAAAATGACTATGATCACCTCACATAACAGCAAATCTATATATTATAGAGTTTGGAAATTGATTTTAAAATGTATGAAAATGTAATTTAGAGAAATTATTTTTAGAAATTTATTAAAATAATTCTAATTTAATTATATTTTACTTAATATCTTGTATTAAAACTATATAAAAAATCATTTTGAATTCATTTACTAATGTTATATATTGAGTATGGTCTTAATTTTTGATAATTGTTAATCAAATGATAGATATATTTAAGGTAATTTTAGTTTAAAGTATTATGGATATTTAAGATGACTATTTTATGATCTCACTATTTCTTTTAATAAGCAATGTGATAAATCTGATAGGATATTGTTAATAATAGTTTAATTATTATTTTATTATTATTTTTTATACAAAATAGTATGATTAGTTTTGATGATTTTAATTTTCCCAGAATTGACATCAATTATTACTTTTAAATTGTTTATAATCATTTCCCTTTTGTTTTTTTTCTATTTAGAGAAAAAATTATCTTTATCGCTGAGATAATTTCTTATAATGTGTTTAGCTGAAGAATATTTGATTTTATGTAATATTGCTGCCTAAAGAATATAATAAATTAAAAACTTAATATATAGGTAGATGATCAATCACAACACTATTTATTAGACCAAGTTTAAATTGAGGATCTATGAAATTTCTTTTTTTTATTTATTTTAGTGGAGTTTCTGGATCATTTAATTTTTTTGCTTTAACCATTTTTTAAAAAGTAATTACAAGATTTAATATATTAACTTTAGTATATTTTACAATTTCAATATAAATTTTTATATCATTGGTTCATTTTAATTTCACATAATCAAAATATTCCCTTTTATAATGGTCAATTTCTTTTTATAAAAGACTACTTTAAACAATCTTTAAATATAATGAATTCAATTTATTTTAAAAAATACTCATAATAAAATCATCTTCTTATACTTTAATCATTTATTTTATAACAAAAAAATTTAATAAATTTTAATTATGAATAATATTTCATATTAAAAAGATGAAAGTCTTATTAATGAAGATTAGAATCAAATAAATTAGATTATTCAAAACTTTGATTAAAAAGAAGAATAAATTCTACTTTAAGAAAATAATGAGATAGATTAATTAGAAGAAACTCAAAATATTACCTTTAATTTTGCTAATACCAAAACTTTTAAAATCGAAATCCCAGATTATGCAAAATTGATCTCTTTACAAAAATACTATGTTCAAGAATTCAAATAATTAGTTTTAAGTTTAGAATTGAATTTTTAAATTGTAAAAGAAGGATTGATTATTTAAACTGAGGCAGATGAAAATCATCATGAAGGAATTAAAAATGAAATAAATAAATATCTTAAAACTATTTAAACAAAAAAATTAGCATTGGATTATGATAGTACACGTACATTTTTTAGATCAAATTATATATAGATTTAATGTTCAAAACAAGAATATTATATTATTAAATAAAAAAATAGTGATCAAATTATTGAAATTCATTTGGTAAGCAAAAAAGATTATTTAAATATTGTTGTATATAATTTAGAATAAAAATTAAAAGGGTTAAGAATATTTTTCTTAGATGTAGCTAATCATATGACATCTCCAAAAATTAATATAGATCATAAGTATCTACTAGCAAACTTAAGATAAAATTATTTTCAAAAAATCACTTAGGATGATCTTGAAAAAACTTTCTCAAATTTAGAATTTATAGATGTCATCGACAAATAAAAACCATATAGTTCTGCTATATTAGGATTTCATTTTCCTTTTGAGTTATAAGGAAAATCTTAATAATGTTAAGATATTTTTACATATATTAAAAAAACTATTGAATCATTATTCGTTATTTTCATATCATTCAATGCCTAAGGGGATAATATAAAATAAGCTAGATATATAGAAAATCTTATAACTAATTTTAGATAAAATAATCAATTTGTTTGTGTTTGCTAAGTTGATTTATCGTTAAAAGTAATTGCAATTTTAGGAACTCCTGAAGGAATTAAAATCATTGTTAATGAACTATTAAAATAGAAGTAAGATGAATTTAGTAAAGATTTCTTTCAAACATTTACAGTGAATATTCTAAAGAAAAATTTTGAATTTAATCCAACAAATTAAATGTATTCTAATAAATTATTAAAGAGGTTCATTTTAATCATAAATAACTGATTATCTTTAGAAAAAAAATGCGATGGAAATCTTAAGTTAAGAATAACTTTAAATTATTAAATTCAAATCTAAAGTCAAATTCGAATCATATAGTATAGTGTTTTTTTTATTTAGTCAATTTAATCAATTTTATATGTGATCAAAAAATTAAATAAGATGTTGAAAAGGTCTTGAATACACATAAAAATAGAATCATTGCTAAAATAAAATAATTCAATCTAGGAGAGAAGTTTTTTGAGTAAATAGAGAAAGCGCCTATTCAAAATTAAATTCAATAAGCAGTTCCATTATAGAATTAGATTTAGAATAAGAGCTAGAACTAGAATTAGAATTAGAATTTTAGCTAGAGCTAGAACTGGAACTAGAATAGAGGCTATTATTAAAATTAGAACTAGAACTAGAATTAGAATTAGAATTAGAATTAGAATTAGAATTAGAATTAGAATTAGAATTAGAATTAGAATTAGAATTAGAATTAGTATTAGCATTAGAATCAAACTGTTAATAATTAAAACGTAAGTCAATAATAAGAGACAAATTCTGCTAATGAGAATTTGCTTGGATTATTTATAAATAATTAATAACATTCTGATAATTAAGATGAAGAAGATATTATTTTCACTGAACCTATAGTTTAAGAAATCTAAGATGGAACTGGTAAAATTAAAATAAGTGAAAAATATTAATAGCACTTTAAAGAATTGATAGGTCAAAATGGATAACCATAAATTGGTTATATTTGCATAAACGAAAATGTGCTTATGTCATTAAAAGTCTTTAGCAAAGAGATAAAAATATATCCAGAAGTTAAAAAAATTGAACGTTCACAAGATGAAATAATTATTCAAGTTAAAGTTAATGGGAATGCTGAAAAAAAAGTGGAAATGTTACAAAATAATTAAGTTTAAATTAATGATAATCCTTAAAATATACAAATTTTTGAATTAAAACATAATGAAGATCAATTATATATGGTTAATAAAGATAACTAAATTCTACCATATAAAAAAATTGAGAATTGAATATATAAAAGATAAATTAAAAAAAATATTGTTTTTAGTTTATTTGGTAAATATTATTTACAGAATAATTATATTAAAACTAATATTTTTTAATGTAATTATTTTCCAGACTATCTTTTAAGTAAGATTAATCAAATATTAAATTGTAAATTTTGTTGAGTCATGATTTATATGATATATTATATGTTCCATTTTCATTCTGTTCTAATTTAAATTGATCTGCATTCAATCCTAATTTTCCTAATAATGAACTTCCATTATTTTTTAATCCCTTCAAAGCTTCTTTATATTATTTTTCTTGTATTTCTTATACTTTTAAATCTAAATCAATGAACTTTTTTATTATAACATTATCTTAAGGTTATAATTCCTTTAATTTCTTATAATCTAGAATATTCTTTAAACAATACCTTCTAATGCCTCTTCAAATTTATCTGTTTTTTCATAACACTCTGCTCTATTTAATAAAGCCTTAACAAATTCAGGATTGAATTCAAGTGCTTTAGAGCAATGTTCCAAGGCACTTTCAAAATCAGATTATTTCATTAAACAAATAGCAACATTTGAATTTAAGATACATAACATATTTAAATCTTCTAAAGGACAATAATCAATGGCTTCATTGTAAATCTTAGCAGCTTCTTCAAAATTTTATTCGTTAAACAATAATCCAGCTTTGTTTTTTATTTCTAAGCATTTTTCTTTATCCTTTTGTATTTATTTTAACTTGTCTTATTATTAAGCTTCATTTTGTTCACTTTGAATATTATTTTGATTCACTTATTAATCATTTTATTAAAGATCCATTTTTTTAATAAATTAATTAATTATTTCATAAAAATAAGATTGGGTATTTATTTTGATCAATAAATTGTATGTAAAATATAGAATATCTCAATTCATAATACTAAATCTATCCATCATTTCAATAAATTCATTATAATCAATCTATTTTATAAATAGAATTAAATATACCTCTCCATCTCCATTCTTATCTGCTTCCTTAATCATATCATCCCAATATTTTTCATCAATTATTTTATCAGACTCTAAATTATAACTAAATTTAATACTTCCAAGAACCTATTATAACTCTTTTTTATCAATTTTACCACTTCCATCTAAATCCAGCATTTTAAAAGCTTAATAAAGTTTTTCTTCTTTCATATATAACTATTTTTCCATAGTTGCTGCCAAGAATTCTAATACAATATTAATTATTTAATACCAGTATAATTAATATTACCATTCCCATCAGTATCAATACTTTTTATTACATTTGCTAATTCTTTAGATTAATCATCACTCATTCCTATTAATCCTTCTCTAATCTCTTCTATAGTCAAAACTCCATCTCCATTCTTATCTAATTATTTAAATAATCTAATTTTATTAATTTCATACTTTCCTAAATGTGTTATTTCTTATTCATTTAATTATGATGCAATAAATGTAAGGGCAACCTTTTTTAATTTATTACTGCCTACAAAATTCTTTAATGCACCATAATTCAATTTGAGTTCTTTATTTGGCTTATTCTTTTCCTTCATCCATTTATGCTATAAAACTTATTAAGCCTTATATCTTTTATCTGGAGATGTGATCATATTTGCAATCAAATCCTTAGCTGAATCACTAACAAATTTAAATTCAGGAATATCTGTAGTGTATTAACCTTTTTAAACAGCCTCCAAGATTTCAGGGTCAGTATCTCCATAAAAGGGAGGAACACCAGAGAGTAATATATATAATATTACACCTGCTGACCAAATATCACATAATTCATCATAATTTCCTTTTAATACTTCAGGAGAGATATAATAAGGTGTTCCTGCTTTAGTTTTCATCGAAACCTTTTATGTACCAGGCTTTTGAGGTCCTTCTTCAAATAGAATGCTCAATCCAAAATCAATAACTTTAAGAGGAGAATCTTCTGCTTTAGTTAAAAATAAAAAGTTTTCTGGTTTCAAATCTCTATGACAAATTCCATTTGAATGGCAATAATTCAATGCCTAATTTTTATGTATTAAAATACTTGTATAATCTATAAAAATATTATGTGTGCTTCAGCCTCATTAAAATACCCTTTGTCCATTATTCTATCAAATAATTCTCCTCCTTCGCATAGCCTATTGAAAATTAATTTCGAATATACTCCATAACTAAATAAACATTTCTTTGATCTTCAAAGGTTTCATATAATTTAATAATATTGGGATGATCCAAAGCTCTTAGAATATCGATTTCTCTTTTAAATCTTTCTGGATTTTTAACTTTAGATTTAGGAATTACTTTAACAGCACGTTATTATTTTGTGCCTTTTAATGCAGCTTTGACAACACTTCCATATGTGCCAGACCCAATTACCTAATTGCTATCAAAATAAAATACTTTTTTGAGATTTATGTCATAGAATTATTCTATCTTTCCTTCACAAGACTTGATAAACCATTATTTCTTAAGGAATATGTCTTCTTAATTCATTTTTTAATTAAAAAATTTAATATATATCTTGCCATAATTATTTGATAAAATCAAACAAAAACATATTTCCTAGTAGCAGTAATCATTATTTATAAAAATTTATTTGTAAAACTCCATAAATCTAACACTAAAGAAAAGAGTTATTTAAAATGCTTAACTAAAAGATCTAATCATTATCAAAATTCTAATTATTCTTATAAAATTATGAAAAGTTGAACAAAAATTTTTAGAAAAAAAAATAATCTCATAAATACTATTAAACTTATAAAAATCATGTAGTATGATGTTATAAAAATGGATTGGGTTACGTTTGGTATATCAAATAATTTAATTAGAATAATAAATCATAATTTATAATTTTTAATGGAAACATATCAATGTAGTAAATGTTTTCTAACTCTTTCTTCATATTCTTCAACAATTCTATTATGATATCTCTCATAATAGAGAACAGCATACCAAATTTTGAGATTTTCAAAAACTTATTCTTTGTTTATGAAATCAATGTAGTCTCTTTTAAATTATTTTTTAGAGCTAAAATAATATAAAATAAGTTACTATTCAAAATCTTATTCAGGATTCTCCTTCTACATTACTAATGCTGGAATACCTCTTTCTCTTGCAAATTATCTTATGCTTTCATACTTATTATCTCCAAACCCATTTAATCTGAATGCTTTGTCTTATCTTTCCAACTTTATATTTAATGATTCATTTATACTTTTCTGAGATGAGATTTGATTTACATTAAAAGCAATGCCTTTTTTAAATCTTCAAGTGGAAATGGAAGAAGTGAATTCCAATTTTTTAAAACACTATTTAAAGGTCTTCTTTCTGGATTTCTTGTTATCCAATAGAAGAGGTTAGTGAAATAGACAGGGAGATTAACAAAAAGTTTAGTGAGTTTCATAATGGTATAGGTTCCTCTAAAAAACTCCATTCCTAAAAATTTGCATAACTAAACTCTCATAAATTTTATATACGTGCACCAATTGTTCTGAATTAAAGTCTCTGTAATCTAATTTAGTCATGAAGAGATGAGAGTGCTTTAAAACAAGTTCTTGTAAACCCTTAGCATTGTAATCTTGATTGTTTCTTATATTTTCAATTGAAGGAATGCGTTGTTTCATCAATTGAAACAGATATCTATATGAATTCATTTGTTTTCTATCTCTTGTAATATATCTCTTTGCAAGTTGATCATCAAATAAATAGGTAGTAGGAAATGCATTAGGAAACAAATACAGGTAAGGAGGTAAAAGCAACTCTGCTCCTGGAACTATGAGAAAGAAAGAGAAAGGAATGAATTTTATTAAGTCTTTTCTAATTCTTGTGATTTCAGATAGCATAAAAGCAGTTTTCTTTTGTGTAAAAGTGTACTTACACATCATTTTAGCATCTACACATTAATCCCAAGTGCCCTAACAAATAACTTTAAGCTCATACTTAATAAAGGATTTCCCAAAATTCATAAAGAAATTTGGTAACTTTTCCTTTTCCCTCAACTTTCTTTTGAAACTTGTCATGATTTAATACTCCAAAACTAGGTATTTGAGACCTGAAAGTTTTAGAAAGTAATGGATTTTTCAAATTTCTAAAGATCATTTATTTTATTTGTGTTATTTAATAATCACTCTTATATTATTATAAATTTAATGTAAATTCGTTAAGAGTAAGTATATATAATCATATAAGACGAGATCTAGATTGTGAATCTATTAAAAATGCCCTTAGAAACATAAATTAAAGACTCAATTATCTACAGAAAATAATTCCACCTGAAATAAATGTAGAAAAGGATCCAAAAATACCTAAATTGAATTTAAAAAAAATAGGAATAATTTAAGAAGAAAATAAATAAATACAAAAAAAAATGACAGCTAATTTTTAAACTAATCATTAAAATTCAATAGAATAATAAATTAAAGTCCCATTCAAAATGAGAAGCTAATCATTTAATAATAATATTGGTTAAACATAGCTTGAATAAAATCTAAAGAATATATTACCTTCAAATATCTAAAATACTTCTAATTAATATGAAAAAACTAAATTTAATAATGAATTTGATATTTAAAAAAGAAGTTAAGAAATACTAAATAAATCAAACAACAATAAAGAAAATCTTTAAATATAATATCACTATTTAATACCATAGACTAACATTGCTTAGCTATAAGAACATTAATAAATAATTTAGAATAATTAATCAAAGATAAATATAACTCCAGTGAAAATAATTTCTAAAAAATCTTAACCAAATCCATAAATTAACTATAATTAATATTAAAATCCATATATTCATCAATAGATATCATTGCAGTAAGCTAGTTAATAATATGTTAAGTATTAAATTCTAATAAGAATTTTAGAGTTATATAAAATTATGAGTCCTCAAATGGCCCAATTTTATAATGTCGATATTCTCAGCATCATAATTCTAGATCATCATCATTTCATAATTTAGAGAATTATCTAATTGAAAAAAAAATATGAAATAATTAAAATTAATAAAAAAAACAATCATTTTAATTCAGAAGTGTTCCAAGGTTCAATATCATCAAAATTATCTTCATAATTCTTTATTCTATCACTTCTAATTACTTATAATCCATTTGAAGACTTACATATATTTATTTTATCATTAATCTTATCAAATTTTTTTATTGATAATTATTTCATTGATTCTTAAAAAAGTTTTTGAGGTGAATTAAATTTAGATTAATTATGTTATTTTATTTTTTAAGGCATTTTGAATTCAGATTTATTTTGATAGTGATGTTTTGATTGATTTTTTAATGTATCCTTTATTTGTCTATATGTGTTAATTTTCTAACCATGAATATCATGCATAGTGAAGGATGATTTATATTTTTACTTAGCCTAAATTTCTATTTTATTTTCTAGCAATGATTTTAGATAAGTTTAATAAGCTGTAGGTTTAGGAGTTGGAAATTTTTTAAGTTAATCAAAAAATGAAGCTTAAGTAGTTTAAATAAATTTTCTTGGTGAATGGTATGTATACTTATTTTGTTTGAGAATTGGAGGAGTTTCAGTTTTCAATCTTTAAGAATATTAGGGTTATTCATAATTTTTAATAATTCGCTTGTTGTATTGATAGCAATAATTATTTCTTAATTAAAGGAACTTATCATTCATTTTAAAAAATAAATGTATACAAAAAACAGTTCAATGAGCAAATCTTAATAGATACTTAATTTATACAGTAGTTTTGTACATCCATCAACATAACATAAATAAGTATGATAGTTCTAATAGAGAATAAATCTGACAATGAAGTTCACAAAAGATTAGGAGCCATCCTCAAAAAAAATTGTTCGCCATACCAGAAACCTTTTTAGCATAAATCGAATAGTAAATAAGGGAATAAACAAAATGAGATTTTGCGTCATTTAACATCATCTCCCATTTAATCTTTGAGATTTAAAAGAATAAGTTCAAAATAATAATTACTGTTGGATTCATATGAAGAACCAAAATTATAATCAAAAGAGAACATGGTGTATAAATATATATCATTCTATTAGTGAATAATAATATAATTTAATGAAAAGAAGTACCTAAAAGAATTTGTTAACCCTTATTGAGTAAACTAAAAGACTTTTAAATGAATATAAGAGTAGATTAGATAAGGCTTAGGGTGAAAAATAGTAGTTGGAATAGGAAGTATAATACTGGAAATCAAAATCTGGTTATTGATTATATATTTGATTATTATTATTAACAGATGGCAGTCAATGATGAAAGATATGTATTCATAGTTGAATGGTTTGATACAAGTGCATCTTTAATAAGGAGTTATAACCTAACATATTTTATGTCTGACAAAACTATCGAAATGGTAACATAATTATTAAAGGAATCTAGTTTGATTTGAAAAATAAAAGAATATTCTTGAAAAGATGTGAATATCCATCAGTATAATTGAAGGATATGTATGTTGGATCAATTGTGACAGTTTATTCAAGATAATTAAAAATAGTAGATTATGCAGATGTATTTACTAGATCTAAATTTGAAGTATAAAGAGGAAAGTAAATTAATTGTATAAATGTTAGAACATTTGGTATGATTAAACCAGATGCATATACACATATTGGTAAGATAATCACTGCAGTTGAAAGGAACGGTTTCGTAATTGGTAATTTGAAAATGACAAGAATGTCAATTGCAGATGCACAGCAATTCTATGCAGAACATAGAGTAAATAAACAATCAATTTGAATAGGGAAAACCTTTTTTTGATGAACTTACTTAATTCATCTGCAGTGATTTTATTGTAGGTTTGGAATTGATAGCAGATAATAGTGTCAAAAAATGGAGAGATTTGATTGGACCTACTAAATGTTAAGTTGCTAGAGTTGAAGCACCAAATTCTATGAGAGCTTTGTATGGAACAGAAGGAGTTAGAAATGCTTGTCATGGAAGTGATGCTCGTAAATTATTATTTTTATAATTATATAGCTGGGTCAGCATAAAGGGAATTAGATTTCTTTTTCTCTGATAAATCTAATTTAAAATCAACAGCCGTATTTAATAATTGTACTTGTGCCATTATCAAACCACATATTGTTTTAGAAGGAAGGGCTGGACAAATTATTGACATTATTTTAAGTGAAGGCTTTGAAATTTCAGCAATGCAAATGTTTTATTTAGATAGAGCTACTAGTGAAGAATTTTTTGAAGTCTATAAGGTATATATTACTTATTCATATATTAGGGTGTCTTACCTGAATTCTAAGCTATGTCAGAACATTTAACATCTGGACCATGTATTGCTATGGAAATTAGACAAGAAAATGCTGTAAAAATAAATTGTAACTATTAGGTAAAATCTTTTAGGGATTTATGTGGACCACATGATCCAGAAATAGCTAAGACTTTGAGACCATAAACAATAAGAGCTAAATTTGGTATTGATAGAGTTAAGAATGCTATACATTGTACTGATCTTCCAGAAGATGGCATACTAGAAGTGGAATATTTCTTTAATATTTTACAATAAAAATGATATAATGGATGAGGCAATTTATTAATAAATCATTTATAATTAATTATTAAAAGTATATTTCTACATATCTAATACATTCACTTTAGATTATTCAAGATTATCATAATATAAATAATTAATAAATATATGAATATTTAAGAGTTATATTAATTTTATTATATAATCAGTTGTCATTTTTTAATTATTTCTACATTCTTCTTATTTGATTGAATTTTAAGGGATAATTAAAATTAAAAGGTATAACTTTTTTAGTTTATAAAGACTGGCTGTCATTTTTTAAGATATCATTTCATACTTATATTAAATTACCTTTAAATTTAAAAATAAAAACCTATTTTAAAGAAGACAACTTAAAACTTAGTTTAAAATACAATAGCAATCAAAAAAAATTCTACTCCCCTTCAAAAATATTTTGATTCGTTTGTTCTTTTAAACGTATAACTGTTTCTTTTGTTGAAAGATTATTTACTAGAGATTATAAATGATCTCTCATCTTTTTCATTAATTAAGATATTAAATAAAATGTATTATCCTTAGCCCTATTATCCTTAAGTATATCCATAATATAGGTATTAACCCTATGGTGTACGTCCTTAAGTACCATAGTAATGGAGACCACCTGTTTATAATGCTCCACAATATCCATATCCAGGATTAAGAATACCCCCGCCAACATATCCATACAATCCATACACTTCATCTATCATACCACCTACATACCAGCCCTAACCTATGTTAAGCTAAATTATGGCTTCTCCTTAACGATAATTCTAATCCCCCGATCGTTTGAAAGGAGCTTAGTCACCCAGTAGGAACATGTTGATGCAATCTCAACAAGTTCCAAAATCACCAGCTCCTCAGTTGCAATCCCCAAATAGATAATATCTTACATATGAATAAGTACAAGAACGCATACGTAATGCCTAACAGTAGCAACCTCAACCACCTCAAAATCAAAAATAATGTTTATTGTATATCAACTACATTAGATACACCATAACCCAAGCCAAACTAATAAAAATAACAACCCGTGGCATCTAAATAAAAATAATAGCCCACCTAACCACCTAAGAAAGAAGATGATTTGGATAAGAGATACTAAAATGCTCTCAAAAGCACAGAAGAAATAATAAAAAAGTATTAAATGGATGATTCCGGTAGTAAAGGTCGTTAAACTAATTAAGAAAACCAAGAAGCAGAAGATGGTGAACTCTAAGGTACAAAATAATAATATTTTTAGAGTTGGCATTGTAATATGAAGATGGTTTTATTTATAGAGGATAGGGTTATCCTCCATAGACCAGAAGTGGATTTGGTATTTTAACAGATTCTGAAGGACAATAAATATATGCTGGGTATTGGAAAGATAACTTATATGATGGATAAGGAAGATTGACAAATCTTCAAACTGAAGAATTGACAGAACCAATTGATTGGAATAATATGACAACTATTGGCAATGGATGGGCATCTTATGAAGGTAAAATATATATATATTATATAAATTAGGAAACTTTTGCCAAGGTAAAATGCATGGATAGGGAACACTTATGTTAACAAATAATGAATAATATTTTGGAGAATTTGAAGATGGAATGGTACATGGTGATGGAGAATTCACAAATCTTGATGGATAAGTCATTAAAGGTAAATGGGATTAAGGATACTTAATTTAATTATCAGAATAAGAATGAAATCATAAAAATATATTTTACAAATATTTAAATTCATTTCATCAAAGCTATATTTTATTAATTTTGAATTATTTTCATATTTATAAACATATTTCATAAAGGAATTATGATGTATTTTTACATAAAATTATATAATTATAGTAGGATTAAAATTTAATATAAAAGAATCCTAAGTGCTTTAAAGAGATAAGGAAATAAAAATTAATATTGTTATTATTGAATGATTACATAAATTTTAATCAAAATGTAAGAAGTAAGGAGTTGAAAAGTTAAAATATTGATTAAGAAGTTCCAAATATAATATTTCAAATTCTACCTTTATTCTAAGTAATTTGAATAATTAATATGAAATAATTAAACTACTTTAGTTAGAATATTATAGATTATTTTCAATTTATTATAATACTACTTTAAATTAAAACAGCAATTGAGTTATTTTATTAATAAAAGTAAATCCAAAAACCAACAGATTTTAAAATCTTTGAGTCCCCTTAACCATCTATCTAAATATACTTGATAGTTAATTGCTGAATACAAAATTTAGAAGCAATCTTATCTTTAATTTAAATGAGTTCTTAGATAACTTTTGTAATCGAAAACATCCGTTAAGTATATAAATAAAAATAGTTTATAAATTAATTAAGATTCATAAAAAAATTAGAAGAATGTGATTAAAAAGAGTAAGCTGATTTGAAATCCATAATTCAAATATTAGAAATAATTAAGAGATTTATACAGTTTATTTAAAAAGATGAAATAGTTTACAGAGATACTTTTCATAGATTAATTTAAAAGAGATATTATTTTGATTGGATATGATTGTTTATAATATAATACAGATATCAATTTTACCAATTGATTTCATGTGGTCTATTTTTGAAAGGGTCTGGACTGAGAGTGATAGCATAGACTTCTTTTACATTATTCAAATATATTTGGCCTTAAATTAGTTATAAATAAATTAGATTGGCTATTATGCAACATACTTCAGAAATAGTAGGGTTGCTATTCTGAGGATGTGATATTTGAAATGCCTGATATACTATATAGTAATTAAAGTACTTTTTAAAATTGATTCAAATATATTTTATTCAACTTTTAATTAATTAACCAAACTTTTCTACATAAATTCCTATAACAAAGTACTTTTAATTAATCCATCAATATTAATAGACTTCTCTTAATCCAAATTGATCTATATTTATCTATTGCTTCTTATAATCCTGCAATATTTCCTTATTTTACACTTGTACATAATAAATCATATTCTTTAAATTATTCAATCAATTCTTTTTTTGGATATCTTCCCATAAACATATTAATAGGAATTAAATATTTTAAGACTTATCTAGCACATGACAATCCTTTTTATGTTCTTGGACATTCTTATAAAACTTATGTTAAATGTTACGATGCATCTACAAATTTAGAATGAAAAATAAGGATTCTTCCTTTATAATAATGATAAGTAATTTAATCTTATTTAGGTGATGTCAAAAGAAGATTTTATTCTTTTTCAACTTTATCACAGTCAGCAGCTCTATCAAATTTAAAACCTTTAAAATATATCTTCATTTATTAATTAGCATTTAATAATTTAAGTTTTTACATATTCTTAATATTGACTTCTCTTCCCATTTCTTAAAATATTTATAAACTTTTGCTTTCCAATGTTTCTTAAGCATGAGATGCTCTTTTTACAGCTTCAGAATCTTTAGCTTTTCTTTTCATAATTTATACAATCTTATATTGTTCAGTTACAACTTGCTTACATAAAAATTGATAGATTTAAGAACGTTATTCATCTAGAAGCCATTTAGTATTTTTAAATAGATTTTCGAAATGGTCTATTACATTAGCATTTCCTCTTTCTCTTTCTACATAATATTGAAGTAAACTGCATAATAAATCAACCCATCCTGGATGACTTAAACGAGCATAATCAATTAATTTCTTACATGCTTCTGAATCATTTTCTAATTTTAATTGTTTCAATGTATATTCTAAATCTAATCCTAATAAACTTTATTCTTTTCCAGAAAATATTCGTTTCAAACAACTCATAGCTTCTAAACATTTTCCTTCACGAAAATACCTTAAAATTATAAGAAGTATATTTTCTGATTTTTTTGCAATCATATATTTTATTTAATTAATGGCTGACAAAATTAGGTATACTTTAGAAAAGTTTATTCCTGATCTCCTGGCTCTTTAAAAAAAGCAGGTATTCTCTAAGGATGAAGTTAAAGACATACTCCATAAAAGAGAAGAATTTGAATATATGTTATAGCGTAGAACACATAATTTAAGTAATTACATGTAATTACTTGATTATGAATATGGATTGGAAAGACTCAGAAGATAACGAAATAAGGAACGTTAAATAAAGAAGGTTACAACAAGGGATTATGCAATTGTGAAAAGAATTATTTATATTTGGGATAGGATAATGAATAAATATCGCTACAATATCGATTTATGGAAACAATATTTAAGTTTTTGTTATATCATTGAATCAAAAAAACATTTCTTCAAAGTTATTACAAAAGCTTTGAATTTTAATCCATTTAATACTGATCTTTGGTTGGCAGGTGCTCTCTTTGAATTAGAAAAAGCACATAATCCAATAAAAGCAAGGAAAATATTTTACTAAGCTTTAAGAATTAACAATAAAAATGTAGATCTATGGGGAAGTTATTTAGATTTTGAATTGAATCAATTAAAAATTGGATAAGAATAGAATGATGAAATCAAAAATTTTGATGGATTTATGCCATTAAATACAGTAGAACCTATAACATAAATTAAATCAAAAAAACTTGATGGAATAAAATAAATTATATAATTAGCAATTGAAAATTGTGATAATTGTGAGTTAAGAAAGTTATTTAAAAATATTTTACTTAGACATAATTAAAATGAATTGGCTGAAGAAGTATAATAAACATAATAATTGGATAATTCAGAAAAAATAAGTCAATTTATATGGGAAAATAAAGATGATCCTTAAGTATTTGAAAAATTGAAAGATTTAAATGTTGATTACAAAAATGAATTATTATAATTGTTTAGAGAAAAAGCAAATAGTTTAGATAGTTTTTGGTTATTAGCTTTATCATAGTCTAATTTAAAATAAAATTTATTAGAAGAAATCAAAAACAAATCTATTAAATTCAAGATTTAACTTGTTGAGAAAGGATATTTACAAATTGAATAAATAAATTTATAGGAAATTTAAAAATAAAAAAATAAAAAAGAATTACTTGAAATATTACTATTATTAGTACATTTATACAAAAAAGAATTCTCATTTGATATAGCCAAATAGAATCTTATAGGATAAACTGATTTATTTGTTATTTTTCTTGATGAATATTATCCTCTATTAAATAATGAAGAATAATAATAACTTTTAAATTGGTTAGAAAAATAGAAATAATTTTGCCCTTTAAAATACCATAAATTAAGAAATTTAGATTTTGTTTAATTAAAAAAATTAACAGAATATCATCCAAATGTAGATACATGGAAATTTGTATTAGAATAAACAAAATAGCGATTTCCTGAAAAGATTACTCAAATAATGACTAGCATATAGTTTTTAGACCCTTAAATAAGAAATCAAGTGTTAAAATGATTGTGTTAATAAGTTTTTATGTATAAAAATTAAGATATATGATGATATATATAAATTATTTTGAGATCAAAGTAATTGGCATCATTTTATTTATTTAATCTTACCAGCTAAATATTAAGGAATTGTAATTCCACATCTTGGTGTTCTTAGACTATCCCTTAAATTATAACTAAAATATAGCTCTGCCCTTGTACTTTTTGGTGTTCTTATTTTTTTTGGTAAATCCAAAATATTATGATTCATTTATATATTCACTTCTTTTAAAATCTCTGAATTAATGCTATGACATCTTTATTTTTCCCTTCTTGAAACTAATTAAGATCTTATTTATTGTTATCGTTCATCATTTCTAGTTGAAGATGAAAATCTTCTACATGCTCTTGTTCTATTGTATTCTTCACAATTGATTTATACTGACTAAATTTATTCTTTATAGACTATTTTTTTAGACTAATTGAATTTGACTATTTCTTACTAGCATTTATGCCATTATAATTGGATTGTTCTATATTTTTCTTGGTTTTAAAGTACAAGGCATAGCTTTATAAAATTTATCAGTATGAGTATTATGATATATTTAAAGTTCATTTTAGTTCTCTAGATATTCTTGAAATTTTCTAAAAAGGACAGTATCCTATAATTCGCTTTTTTATTAGTCCATAAATTATTAACAGTAATAATTTGTTTTTTCATTAGCTAACTATATTCGCTTGTGTAGGTATCACAGATATTTGTATCATTAGTGTTTTATTAACTAAATTATAATAATATTATATAAAAATGGATTGTCTAATTTGTCAACATAATAGATTTTTTATGAATCAAAAAATTTGATAATCGAGAGATTTTTATTAATTATTATATAATAAAGTTTCCTTATATGAAGGGAGCCCCATTATCACTATCTAATAATTACTTTGAATCTCAAAATTATTAATTTAAATAATTTGATTCTTAAATCAGTTTACTTAAACAACAATACATATTAAAATAGTTATAAAATCTATTTTAAATGATTTACTAATTTATGATAATTATGGAGAATCATGTATTAAAAAAACTTTATGTAAATTTAATCCATTTCAGATGAAAGAAAAAATCTTAATTGATTTCTTATAAAAAATATCTCTAACAAATTCATCTAGATCTTTCTAGTTTGTGAAAAAACCCATAACTAAAAATCAAAAAAAGTAATATTAACATTAAGAAAACAATTAGTTATTATTTAAAGTCTTAAAAATAATGTAAAATTCTCAATTTGATAGAAGATTTTAATTTGAAATTCCTTATTATTTAACTAATAATTGGATATGAAATCACAAGAATTCACTTTTTATTAAAATATATTATTTGCAGACTCATTTGTGTACAAAAACTTAATAGTATCTTTTTGAGAAAATGGTTATACAAAACAAAAAGATAATTTATGATTATTTCTAAACATATGCATTAATTAAAATATATGTATTATATATTTAAAGTGAGCACATGTGTTTGATATTGTAAAAAGTATATATTTTTGTTACTATGAATACATATGCAACTACATATATATATTATTAATATTTTAATTAATATTTAAATGAGAAGCTGACTGAGTTTGCAATTTAAGTTTCTTAATTTTGTTAGATATCACTCATTTTTTTTAGGATTATACCCATGTTTAAATGGTTTCTTTTATACTTAAATTTTTTAAAATCATTTATTGAAATAATCTTTATTATTGATATTTTCGATATTGTTTCAAACAATAAGCTCTTCTTTGATCTTAAAGTTCTTCTATAGTAAAAGATTCAGGAGGCTTTGCATTACAGATTTTCAATTGTATTTGAACTGGTTAAATTTAGAATCCCATACTTTTACCAATTTCTGTTTTCTATATTGTTTACTTTGATTGTAAAGTAGGAAATCTTATTTGCTTTCTTATATTCATTGAGGATTCTTGAGTATCAATTCGTTTTGTACATTTCCTTCTAGACATAATTCTTGAAAAGTAAGTTCTTGGTATTTAATCATTATCAAAACTATTATTAGTCACAAAGTTGAAAGATAAATCTATTTCTTTAGTTTCAGCTCTTTTTTGAAAACAATTATACTGTATTCCAATTACATTCGAACTATTAGACATTAAAATTATATACAATATAATATATTTAAAATAAGAAAATTATTTTTGTTTGTAAATTTAATTACATCATATTTATAAGATTTTAGATAAAATGCATTAAGAAGAATAAGAATATATATTATTGTTTTTATAAATATTACGCAATTGTTTTTTTCTTATTTGTTTTAACACTACAAACATTTCTTACAATAATAAAAAAGAATTTTCAAGACAATTATATGAATATATTGAAATATTCCATAATTCTTCTTCTTATACTATTGTTACTTTAATTCATACATGTATATAACATTATAAATACCTATATAATTTATAAGTTATTATTGATTTATTTTTTTTTTCTCTAAATATTCAATTTAATGATAACAATTTAATTTTACATTCAAGAAATTAATTTTTAATGAATGCTTTTAGATTAAATGGTATCAGATATTATTAATGACTTAATGGTTTTGAATTCAAGAATAGTATTTAATATTTTTTATTATTTATTAATGAGATAATTTAGCGGGTCGCGAAATAGAAGAGGAGGGAATAGAAGAGGAAGAGATTTTAGAGGAGGAAATTAAAATTTCAGAAATTCTAGAGGGAATGATTCTCAACCTAATAATTAATAAAGAAATTTCTAAAATAACAAATTTAGGAGATAGTCAAATTAAAATCAAAATCAAGGTTTTGATAGATAAAGAAATCAAAATTAATAAAGAAGAAATTAAACTTAAAGAGGAGGTGGAAATAATTAAGGATTTTAATCATAATTTACTTAGCGAAGAAGAAGACTGGGTTTTAAATAAAAAAATTAAAATGTAATTAATTAGATTTAAAAAAGGGTGAAAAGAGAGATAATTAAAGATTCATTAAGACAGGTAGAAGAAAGAATTAATTAAATCCTGAAGTTCTTAAGATTGCAAAGGAGATCTAAAGTAATCATTCATTATTATCTAGGAAAAAATAAAATGGAATAACAATTAGAAAAATATTGGAAGAAAGGAGATCAAAATAATAAAGAAGATAAACCTGTTCAAGGAACAAATATTGATAAATGATATAAATTAAAATATCATATTAATAACATAATTTTTCTATTCTTTGATTAATTCTTAAATATTTGATAATCTCTCACAATTTACTTTAATCCATCTTCTTTTATATATTCAATTAATATATCAATTAGAATGATAAGATTATCTAATTTTCAATTAATAATAATTCTAAAATTTCTAAAATATCATACAAATATGAAAAATCAGTTAATATAATTTGAATAAATATGAAAATGTTTTATACTCTTTATAAATTATTATGAAATATGATTATAAGAAGAGTATATTTTTTAATTTATTAATCTATAAAAGATACAATATATATTAAATAGTATATATACTAAAATCAAATAATTTAAAATTCAATTTGTAATTTAACTGTTAAAACCAATACAATCCTCTTGTAGGTTTATAATTATAAACTGAATTGAAAAATAAAAAACAGAAATGATTATTATTTTTAAGTTTGTTTTTTATATCATTAAGAAAATCTTAAAAAATAACGAAAATTTCAAGTTTTACAAAAATCACAATATATAAACATTTTAAGAAAATAGGAATTTTTTTAAATTAAAAATGCTTTGACAAATAAACTTAATTTGTTTGAAAAATGATTAATGAACTATTGATAAGAGAAATAGGTAAAGAAATGATGTTTGAAAGTATATGATTGAAAATAAATTTTGTAAAATTTTGAAAATTGTATATAGAGTTGATGAATTTAAAGTCGTTAGAGAGTTTATGTGTATTGAATGGAGGTAAATTTTAAAAGCAATAAGTTAATATTTGTAGAACAATTATTGAACATTGATATTTATTAATTATGTTTACCTAACTAATATTATATGTTTGTAAAGTATGACGTTATTGATAAATAAAAAGTTTAATTGAAGCTTTCAATCATTTAGATGATATTAATAGGTGAGATTTTAGAAAGACACTATATAAATATAATTAATAAATAAATTATTTAATGGGAGCTTGCACATCGACCAAGCAAAAAAGATATGAGATTGTAAGAACATTAATGCCATATAAGTATACATTATGAGAATTTATTTAGAGTTCACATAATGGCAATAATATGGCCAAAGAATTAACACAACTTATTTGATTTCGAGTCCAGTTCTTATTCTGTGAAGGAGATAGAAGTTGATTTTTCAGGTAATTTGATTTGGAATCTATTATTTTAGCTTAATTAGCAACAGTAGATAAAGAACTTGTAGCTTTAACAAAAAGTGAATGGGCTCGTAACTCGATTGAAATAGCAAATATTACATTAAATGAATAATAAGCTTTTATTAATAGTATATCGTAATAACAGGATCACAAATTGTGGGCTGTATTGAAATCAGAGATTAATTAGTTTTAATCAATAGATGTAAGAGTTTTAATATATATAAAAAGCATTGGGATTTAAAAATAGGAGATATAATAAAGTTAGGAAGAGTAAGAATGCATTTATTGGAATATGCATTTATGACTCCTTGTGATGAGGCAACACAATATCAAGATGATTAAGAAGATGATATTTAAACAATTAATGATGTTGCAAGTTGTAGAATATGCTTTTCAAGTAAGGCAAGTGAAATAAACCCATTGATAAGTCCATGTAAATGTGAGGGATCAGTAAAATATATACATTTAGAATGTTTATAAAAATGGATAGGAATATAATTGAAAATTAAATAAGGCGATCATTTTATATAATATCTTTGTAAAAGATTGGATTGTGAAATTTGTAAGTTTACATTTAGAAATACTTATACATTTTAAGATAAGAGTTATTCAGTTCTAAAATTACCAAAGCCAAAGTCCTCATATATAACATTTAAAGTGACAAATGATGATAAATCTAAAGAAGCAATGATATATGTTGTTGAAATAGGTGAAAAAACGGAATTGAAAATTGTAATAAATTGATTTCTAATATATATAGGGTAGAATTCCAGATTGTGATATAAAATTAAGAGATATCTCCGTTTCTCGATCTCATGCAATGTTAAAATTAATACCAACTAGTAAACACACAGTTGAAAATCCAGATTATACAATAAGAGTTTAGGATTGTAAAAGCAAATTTGGTACTTTGGTATTGGCACAAGATGAAGATTTACTTATTATACCAGAAGATGGGAAGTCTCCAATCTTATTTTAAACTGGGAGAGTTCTTTTATAATGTGTTCAAAAAAAAAAAGTAAATTAAAAACCAGCATATAAACATCCTGATAATGTAGTATTAATTTAAATCGAAACAAAACCTTAATTAGATTAACAAGAGCAAATGCATGATTCATTTGTAACTCATGATGAACTCACTGCTGGTGATATTATCATTAGTAATCCTTAAAACCAGCATCAACCTTAACCAATTAATGATGTTAAGGAAGATAGTATCTGCGATGAAAGATGATACAAAGTTCAGTATTATTTCATTGATTTATTTTAATATTTTATATATATAATTTCATATTCAATTTTATATGAAAAAAAAATAATAATACCCATCATAACAATTATGTTAAACACCAAAATCAAAACATTTAATCTAAACAATTACATCCCCCCATTCAAATTCGAATTCTTTTTCATAAATATTTTAATCTTATTATCCAAGTACTCCTGCTAATAAAGTAAATCAATAAAAGTATATATGAAATATTCAATTTAGAAAAGATTAGGTCTGTTAAATAATGGAAAAAGGTGTAACTAAGTATGCAGTTGTTACTTAAGTGACATTTAATTCTACCACTGAATTATAATCTTTGTCACTTTAAGAACATTTTGCTCAATTTTAAGTTTATGATAAGAGAAATAAAATTGTTTATAATGAATATAGTCTATTAAATCTAAAATCATTGTCAACAATATTAAATAAAACACAAATATTTTATACATTAACTAATGTCTTTTAAGAATATAAAAATAATGCGAATAATTATTTTATGATTTCAAATACTCTATTTTTGGCATTTTTTTCACATTCCAATTAGAAAGTACCTTATTGTCTTTTTATAACAAGACAAGATGCTTTAAATATATAACTATAAAAATCATAGTTTTTAGAATAGAAACACATAGAATATATTTTTTTAGGTATAGAAACTCCATTATCAGTGTTGTTTCCCACAAATCCAACTTAATTCCCTACTAAATACACCTTATCATTAATATAGAGAAAATATATTTTATACTTATTCAATAAAGTCTATAATTTAATATTTTTTATTTAAAATTTACATAGGTCACTTTTAATAAGTACTTTGACCTTATTTTTGTTCGCTTAATATTAAATTAAAAATAAAATAAAAGTTTAAAGAAACCTTTTGTATTATACTTAATATTGGAATAGAAAAAGAGATAATTGATGTAGCTGCAAATTTTACATTTAATAATTCTTATTTTAATAATATCCAAACTTATAATGGAGTTGATTAAGTTGAAAATGAAACATAAAATTTATTTGAATATAATACAGAGTACAAAATATCATTTGAGGGATTGTTTAACATTTAACAAATTATAAATCTAAAAAATCAACTTTAAAAGAGTACTCCAGATATAGTAGTTTCTGACATCAAATTAAATTCATTAACAACTCTAATTAATGATAATTTACTTTAATAGATAAATAATAAATTATAATGAACATTTTATCATTATTATTACTACTTAAATTATTAATCAAATTCTTCATCTTATTATTAGTTTTCATCTCCTTCATATAATTTTTATTTATTTTAATCTTCATCATCTTCATCATTTTCATCAACTAGTTCCTCTCTTTCATATTCTTTCTCTGCCTCTTCATCATCAATAAATAAACTAGGATCAAAAACAAATAAAGCTCTTCCTGTCATTTATGAATTACCTCCTGTTTATTTTTAACCTAAAATTACATTAAAATTTTTGTACCTTTTTTCTTCTATTCTTCTAATTTTTATTTTTCAGCTTCTAATTTTTTTCTTTCAGCTCTGTCTTATTTCCATTTTTCGAAAACTTCTTTTGTAATTTTTGTTCCTCCCTTCTATAACTAAGAAATTTATTCATCTATTTCTTCTTCTAGATCACCTTCTTACCTTTATTTTGGCTCTTCCTTCTTTCTAAATACATACCCTTAAGGAAGGCAATGCTTATAATGGCAGGTCATCCCATTAGGACATACCCATCTCCATCCATATTTACCTTTCTCTAATGCGTCTAGAAAATAATCACAGACTTTTGCCGAAGGAATTTAACTTGGATATTCCATAAAAATATACCTTTTATAAGTCTTCTCATTAGCCTCAACAATATCCTTCAAAGTCTTTTCATCCCAATTTTAACATGTATCCCATTCATCACCTAATTATACTCTCTAATCAGTATATAAATCAAGTATTGCAGTTTTTTATTCCAAACTCATATCATGAGAATACATGCATTTCTTACCCTTCTAACAAAGACCTAGCCTTATCATTTCAACCTACCTTATTTGTAATATTCACATAATATTGATTTTGGATCAACTTCCTCTTCTGATTCTTCTTCCTTTACTTTTTCCACTGTTTTATATAGAGATTGCATAAGTCTCTCTTCCTCTTCCAATTACTTTTCAATTTTTTTTCTCTCATATTCTTCCGATTATAATTTTGACAAAGAAACTCCACTATATTTCACTTATTGTGCTACACCTTTACAAAAACTAAAAATTTTACATAATAGAATTACTTTTAAACTTATTTGCTTTTGTTCTTATTTTTTAAGCCAAATGTTCTATCTTCAATAATTTTTTCCTATTTTTTTTTCTCAGTTTTCTTGCTCATATATTATTTTATTTAAATTTATAAATATATATAATTTGAATACTTTTTCAAAATTGAATTCTCCTTTATTAAGATAATTTATTTATCAATATAGCACAACTTTAGATAAAATATAATCATTCAGTTTTAAATACCAGTACAAATAAATCATCTCCTACCTCTTCTAATGCTAAAAGTATTATGTTATTTTTTATAAATAAAATTAAAAAAAAAAAAGATATATCATGAATAAAGTTAAGGAACATATTGAAAATAATTTTAATTATTAGGATATGATAGAAGAGGAAGTTGAAATGAATGAATAATACTTGTATGAAGACATGAGCTTTACTCAAAAACCAATTGAAAACAAAAACTTTACTTTGAGCAATATTCTTAATTAATTAAATATAGATGATCACAATAACTTGTAAATTGAAGAATGCCATTATTGAAACTAAACTTATCAATCTCTACTTATAATATTTTTATAATATATTTTATGAAAGTTCATTATGACAAGATTTTTTTGAAGGGCATAATGGTGTCTAGTTGTCTTTTACTCACTTTAGGACTGAATAAATGTCTGTGTATATTGATTGTTGTTTACGTACTTAATTGTCTTGTTGAATTTTCTTTATTATATCTAGTTGTTGTTGTATTAATAGTTTTCCTATCTGTTAATTGTTTTTTTGAATTAAAACATTTCTTATCAACATCAAATAAAGGAGTAAATAACTCTGTCATTATTTTTTTATGTCTTGGTGATATTATTCTTAATTACTTTTATATTGTACCTTTTTTAAAGTAATTCATGACTAAAAAGGTTCGAATAATCCTTTTCAAATACTGTTTTATACTATTCAATAGAATTTTATGTGATTTTTGAACTATTTTTCTATGATTTTTTATCACTCAATAACCTTTGTAGTCTTTCGTGATGGAATTTTTTTTCTAAAGATTGCGAGTTTTTTTTCTCAAATTATTATATAGTTTCAACAGGTAATAAATATAATTCACACTAAGAGGATTTTGAAATAGCTCTGTATTCTCTTGAAATGGATTACTACACTTCTTCATGTCCAAAGACGCAGCCTACTTAAAGTAAGGTAATTGAAACTGTTTTGTTCTTAGGAAATACTTTGAGTAATTCAATTTCTCCTTATTTAATAAAATAGATATATTCTGGGATTGAATTTTCCATATAAATTATACTAAACATTGAAGGTTTTTAAACAATAATATTTTCTAGAATACCTCTTAGTCTTTTATCAGTTAATTTACTAAATAGTTCAAAATTTCTGAGTAAAGAAATCTTTTCATTTTTAACCTGATCATGATATTATTATAAAATTGCTTGAAAGTCTGGATTGGCTAAAGTAATCATTGCTGTATCCTAAGTACACAACACAGTTGCTGTTCTAGTCACTTTACCTATAAGAGCTATCTCTCCAAATTAGTCTCCTGTACAACACATATTTACTATATGTAAACTTGGAAATAATCTTTTCACTAAATTATCTAACCATTTATCAACTGATATTTGATTTGGATTATTAGTATATTCTTCAATTAAGGATTGTTAATCGACTTTTTGAATATCTAAAAAAATCAACTATATAATTGAATAATTACTGATTCCTAAAAAATCACCATAAGCCTATGCCATAATGATATCTTTAAGTGCTCTATTATTAAAGGCAGATAATCTAGGACTGTAAATTGCTGATGATCTTCTTATTTACGATGGATTAGAATCTATTCCTTTTTAATACTCTTCAATAACTTATTGATGTGTAATGCTTTTATCATTAGGACATAATATTGCAACTTATCCCTATAGAATTACATAAAACTATTCAACATTATTAGAACCTACCATTCAAAATAATGTTACCATAATGAAATACTACTTCTCCTTTTTTGAATTCCTTCAGTTAGATCTTTTTAAGCATCTAACAATATAATGCTGGATCAAATAACTACTATTTTTCTCTGAAGAATTTAAGATCTTGAACTCCCTTTACAATTATATCTGTAATTTCTTTGCTTCTATTTCGATAAGTCAATGCCTATTTCAAATCAATAAGACTTTTTTCTTAATCCATTATATTATTATAGTTATAAATCAACAAACTCTAAAATTCTGGCCACCAACCCATTTAGACTTATTTTCATCCCTATGTTTAAAATCTGCTGGATTGCTATATGGATTATCATACAAAATAAATGGAGTTCCACCTTTAATTGTGCTTATAACACTTGTCCTAATGCTTCTAGGCCCAATTATTTATTTATCTTTTTATTTCTGATCCAATCTATCTCTTTCTACATTAGTAATATATGGAGATGAACATCTAACAATTGGATGTTCCCTGCATAAATCATAATCCTCTTTATTAGTACCCTTTGATACTCTAGATTTTGCAGTTTGAACTCTAGTTAATTTAAATGTACGACTTTAAGTTGTAGATTAAGGTCTTTATCTAATTCTTTGTCCAGAACTAGCTAACATAGAAGTATTCATTGTTCCAGGTACCTATAAAATATTAAATAACAATTATACCCACAAAGGTTCATTCTCAGGTAATAATTATTCATCTATATTTGGATGCAACATTTATCTAATTTCAGCAGCTGTTTTATTGAACTTTTCAGTAGTATCCCTATGTTCATGATTTAATTTAGTTGAAAACTTAGCAAACTTAGATTTCTCTAGATCAGTCTCTTCTGTTGATTACTTAGTTCTTGGAGACTACTTCTATCTCATAGTTTTCATAGCCTCTTGTAATTGTCCTTAATCATTTATTGCATTATTCATAACAATCTCCAATTTCTTTGCTTTTTTACCTGTAAATCCTACATGCTTAAATTTAGTCAACACTTCAAAATTAAAAGCTGTTCTTTCACCCTTTTATTAACTTTCTGCTTATTATTTAGTCATATTCTCTAAATCTAATTTATTTTTTCTTAAATCATTATTAGCTTATTAGATAGTTTATGGCATATTTATGCATGATCGTATTTAAATCAAATAATGAATAATGAAGTTTCTTAGAATTAATTATGTTTCTGGATATTTTGGATTAATATCAAATTATAAACCAACAATATTTTCATTTACTGTAATTACTTAAGGTCCTTTTGATGAATCTGCTAAAATAACAAATGTTTTTTTTGGATTTAATACATTAAATGAATGTATATCCCATGCATGTTTAGAATGAACTAAGAACTCTTACATAATATCTTTAAATAAGTAATGTTAAACAAAGTTTTTTTTTATCAAGCATATTTCTTCATCCTATGTAGATGTATAAAGTCCATAAATTTCTTTTATTTTTTAAGGTTTATAAACTGGAGCCTGTAACATATACTTTCCAACTGTATTGAATTCTTCTACAGCTCTTCTAGAATGTATTCCACAATTGGCTATTGGAATCCAACAATTTGCAGATTCAATCTTATCAAAGTAGATCCCATAGAGATCACCTGTTATGCTATCCAAAAAATATTCATTCTTTGTAATTTAATCAAGTGATTTTTAAAGTTTGCTCATATCACCAAGAGGACCACCCTATGGACCATTTACTACATCAACAGGCTAACCATTTTAATAATTTATTCATACAGTTTCTAAGTTGGTAGCTACAAAAAAAACCAATGCTTGCATAGCTCCTGCTGTAGCCAATAAAACTTTATTAGTTCTTAAGCACATTCTAATAAGCACCATAACCTAATATATTATTAATGTTTTAACTTTTTTTAAATGTTTAGACCATGGTCTAAGTTTCGCATCTATTTCAATAAAAACAAAATCTATAAAATTAAATTAATTTGCAGCTTCTTATTTAGAATAGCCAGAATCTTAATCATAAAGGAATTCATCTAAATCATTTGCATCTCTAGAAAAAAATTCTGTTTCTGTGTCCAGTAATTCTTTTTAATTCAAAAATAACTATTAATGTTTTTTAAGATTACTTTTCGTATTTATCCGCAATATCTTTCAAATTATTATTTACCAGTTTCTGATTTCCCATATCCATTTACAATTAATATTCTCATTATAAAAATTATCAATTATTAATATATATTAAACATAAAGAAACTCAAAATTCAAAATTAATTAGAAGACCTTAATTTAAACTAGATTATTTTTGATGACAATGAGATTTATTATTATATTAAGTTATTTTTACTATAATTTTAGCTTCTTTATTTAATATTGTTATTCATTTAACTTATTAAAAAGAACTCAATATTATTATTGATAATAATTAAACCTATCAGATGTATTAATATTGTTTTCTATATATTATACAATTTCTAAATAAATAAAAATAATTAATTTTCACAATTTTTTTATTTTCAAAATTCAATTTTTTTATTAATTTTTTCAATTTAAGATTATGTTTATAAATTTATTTATATTTGATATGTAAAATCTACATTCATCATTATTATTATTATTTCTATAACATTTGTGGAGGAATGTTACCCATCATACCACCTTAAGGTTATGCGAATGCTGTTTTTCCTAATAATTAAACAACTCCAGTTTCAATTGATTTTAGTAATTCCATCATATCTGGATCTTAGAATAATTCTAAAATATTTAAACTATTTTACATGGATTTTCAAGATTAGAAATATAATCTTCTTCTTCATAGCTATGTTCTTCAAATATCATATCTCCCATAACTAAATTTAATACCATAGGAACTAATTATCCTGATTCATATGTTGTTGGCAATTTATCAATCATATTTTTTAAGAAATCTTATTTCTCATTTAGTAATTTGATTTAATATCTAATAATTTCTTTTGTAGCATTCATTTAAACCTATTTCTATTTTGGTAGCTTATCCTTGATTCTTTATCTTGCTGATGCTTGTAACATAAATACATGTTATCCAAGTCCTCTTTCCATTAATAACATTTCACTTTATTCAAGTGTTTATTATGAAATATCAATTTTTTTACATATTTCTTCTTATGCCTTCATAAGTAGATTTTCAATGTCATTAACATAATCCAATAATAATTAAACATATTTAGCTCCATCAGAATATAGAACTTCTCTTCTAGCCTTTCTGTTTTCCAAAGTAATTCTTATAAATTCAGGTTCAGCCAACTCAACACTACCTTCAACTATTTAAGTGTATGTCTTAATACTAATCATGTTATTTGTATTTGGAATATGCATAGTTTAAATTTATGAAGCAATTTCATTTAATTTGTCACTTTTGAATGTGTAGTTGTCTTATGATTAGAATAAATTATGATACTTTTATCATTTCCCTCATTTTTTGGTTATAAATCTTAGATTTTAGTAGTTTCTTAAGATTCTTTAGGTTTAAAGACTTCTAATTCAGCTAATTTTTAATCAAGCCATTCATTAGTTTCTTTAATTTTATCAGTCACTGATAAATTATTTCCAACCCATGGTAAAACAATACTGTTAACCTATCCTTTAATGAGTGAAGGATTAAGTAATAATTCATCCTTATCATTTTTAAAGGCATATTGAGTTAATGATTTTAAAACAACAGGTTCTAGTTTTTTATCTTTAACTTTTTAGACTAAATCCTTTGCATCATATTATCTCAAATTTTTGATGTTTATTAAGAATACTCTTTATAATGAATCTTTGAGTGTATATAATCTCTCAAATAGTTAATCAAAATGTTTCATTAGGTTATGTTCTGTCTACTCAACCACTTCCCAGTTGACCCTACAAGATGAAGACAAGTATACATTTTTTCATCACCCAAAGAGGCTAAGACTGTCTCGATATTAGCTGCTAAATCTTCAACTGTAATAGACATTCAACCACAAATTAATTAAATTTAATTTATATTTCCTGAACCTTTTATTATTTTTATATTTCGATAAATATACAATACTATATCTTTATATAATTTACAACATACTATCTCTAATTCTCTATTTCTAACTAATTATTAAATATATTTTTATAATCATGAGTCTTAGCATTCAACTATTTTATTAGCCCTCTCTTACAGCATCCTACCTTCGAAATAATCGTTTCATGTCTGCCTATGATTTTACACTCATATTCCCTTCTATTCCACTTTCCTTTGGAATTTCTAGTGATTTAGCTGCAGGATGGTCCAAATTAGTTTATGAGTAAGTTTTAATGAATAAAACTTAACAAAAGATTGAAGTTGAAATTTAAGGCTTGACTGAAAAGGAAGCATTTGTAGTTGAACAATGTGTTAAATTATTATTTGGTTTCAAAATTGATTTTTGTATACAAGATGTCTGGTAAGCCTTGAAAGTATGTGATATTATAGGGATAACTTAATCACCATAAATTGAAGGTATTACAGTATAAGAATAACTGTTATCATTTGCATTGTAAAATATTTAATAAATCAATCTAATTGAAGGATTAGATTATACATAACAACTATTAGAAATAGGAGGAGAAGGACTTTTAGTGCATAGAACTGATATTAGATTATTAAGTTAATAAATAGTGGATAAAATTAGAGAAATAATATTAGCAAGCAAATTTGAAATACTTACAAATTATGCTCATAATTAAGAATAAAGTATTGATAGTTAAAATAATAATAATAAATTCTTATTAAAAGATTTAAAAAGAGAGCATTATATATAATTGAGAACTCTTTTTTATAATTTTGTAAATCAATAAAATACAGAATTAACTGCTAATCAAAATATAGTAAAGATCTTATTTGAAGAATTGGATCAATAATTTGAATTAGATAGTTATATTAATAAATATTTTGAAGAAGTTACTTCTAAAATGTAAGCTATTGATATATCTGTGAATAAAATAGATAAAAAGTATGAAGCTTAATTAAATAAATTGAATGAATTTATTAATTAAGAATTTGAAAGTCTTAAAAGAGAAAACAAAATGTTAAAAAACCAATTATATTTTGCTCATAGAAGAATTGAATAATTATAAAATCCTAGAATAATTTGCCAATATCAAATGAATCTTTTTTGTTTCTCCAATGGAATTATAAAGTATAAGAATAGTGGAGTTATTCATACAGAGAATATGGATAGCTATATTATTAATTGCATTGTAAAATTAAAAGATAATAATATTGCAGTAGGAATGCAAGGAGGAGATATTCTATTATACAATAAATAATTAGAGATTATAACAACTCTAAAATTATCATCAGAAATACAAATTTAAAACACATATCATGTTATTTGTATGCAAGTCTATGTAAATACTATTAATTTTAATTTAGAATAATTATTTAATTACTTCATATTCAAATAATGTATATTGCATTTGGTGGAATTAATAATTAAACTTTCATGAAAAGATGGAATCATAGGTGAGTGTTATTTTTAGTAATCTTTTATTGGGTAATTTTATTCTTTTAGGTTGTGTTGACGGTACAATACATTTTATATATCTAAATGAATCTAAACCATAATTACAAGCAGATCATATTAAAAAACTTAAAAATTCAAATAATGAAGTTATGAAATTAGAAGTTATTCCTTAAAATAATGATTTATTAGTATCAGTGCATAATGATCAATTAATATGTATTTGGAATTGGGAATTAGAAAATGTATTATAAGTAATAAAGATTGAATAATAAATATAAGATATATAGATATTTTTGGATTAAAAAGATTAAAAAATTTTGAGAGTTTTGTTATAAAATGGTTATTTGAATGAATATAATTTGGATTAATAAAATTAGCTAATAGAATCTATTTATATTGATAATAAACCATTTTAATTAGTAGGGGAACAATTTTTGACTTATGATGGGAAAATCAAAAAGATAAAGAATGGGCCATTAAATTGTTGTAATTATCATCTCCAACATTAATCTACTTATTTTCATCATCAAGATAATTGTGTATATGGACTATTATTAATAAATTATCCTTATGTTGCATCCTCTGGTGATGACAAAACTATAGTTATTTTCAATTTGAAATCTTAAGAAAAATTGATTTTGAGAGGACATCAAAGTTATATTAAAGCAATAGGATTACTTTAAGAAAATAAACATATAATATCAGGTAGTTATGATACAACAATTAAGATTTGGGAAATATCAACAGGGATTTGTTAAAATACTTTAAATGGTCATACAAAACCTGTTTTATGTTTATAAGTATTATAATAGACTTAGTCTATGGTTGTAAGTGGAGGGGAAGATGGTGTAATAAGAGGGTGGAATTGGAAGACAGCAATTTGTATATGGAAAATGGAAAGTAAATTAGAAATATGGTCTCTTTTGGCAATTTAGGAACATTGTACAGTTTTAAGTGGATATAAGTAAATAAAAATATTATTATTATAGAGATGGTTCAATAAAGGTAATAAATACAGGTTAATCTGGGGAGAAAACTTAAAAAATAACTGAATTGAAAATTCATAAATAATATGTTAATTGTATGATACAATTGAAAGGATCTATAATAGCAAGTGGATCATCTGATGCTACAATCTAGATTACAAATTTTTATACAGGAGAAATTTTAAAAACTTTAATTGGTCATTAAAATATTGTTTGGTCAATTTAAATGATTGATGATGACACTATAGCTTCATCTAGTACAGAGGGTAAGATTAAAATATGGAATTGGAAAGAAAGTCTTTGTTTGAATAGTTAGGTAGTAGGAAAAGGATCAATCTATGTATTATTAAAATTACCATTTACAAATAAAATGATTGGTGGAACTGCTTAAGGAGAGATTCTATAATGGAAAATTTGTAAAGAAGAATAAAAATTAATATGATTGTTTATAAAATGATAATTAAAATATTAAAAAGATGTCTAATTATAGTCTTATGTTTAAGTTTATAATAATAGGTGATACAGGTTAAATAAGATAATATAATGATTAGGAGTAGGAAAATCAAGTATCCTTTTGTAATTGATTGAAAATGAAATTAAAGAATAACATGATGCTACAATAGGTGTTGAATTTGGAGCTAAAATCATTAAAGTAAATGGAATGAATATCAAATTGTAAATATGGGATACTGCTGGTTAAGAGAACTTTAGATCTATTATTCGTAGTTATTATAGATCAGCTATTGGTAATGTAAAATTATATTTGAAGGAGCTCTATTAGTTTATGATATTACAAATAAAAACTCATTTCATAATCTATAAAGATGGATGGAAGAAATAAAAAATAATGGTAATGCCAATATGATAATTGTACTATGTGGTAATAAGATTGATTTGGAATCTGAGTAATTAAAATAGATTTTATGTAGAGGCGAGCAGTAACATATGAAGAAGGATGGTAATATGCTTAATCATAATCATTGATCTTTCTTGAGATATCAGCTAAATAGGGTATCAATGTTTAATCAGCATTTTATTAATCTACATAGAGGATTTTGTAAGAAATAGATGATTAAAAAATATTACTTGGATAAGATGTAAATGATCTTATTTTATTGTAGCCAGGTATTAAGATTGGTGGATAGTATAAAAAAAAGGATAAAGATATAAAAGTAATAAACACTTATGAAGAAGCTGTTTAGTTGAAAAAAATAGATACTCCTAATGGAAATAATTGTTGTTGATACTTATAATAATCTATTAATATTAATTATTATTATTATTATTATTATTATCTATAATAATAAAATTATGAAAAGAATTTTAGGTTTATTTAGATTTGGATCAGGTGGACATGGCCATCACCATATTAAATTAAATACTGTCTAAAATTGGATTTCAAATGAGAATGGCAAATTAATTGGTATCACTGGCTTCAATGATCTCCATGATCATCCTCACCATGACAATACAAATCCATATCAACATTTAGTAAATGCTCCTTTCTTCAGGTTTCAAATATTATTCATATTTAAAGTTTTGAGAGATTCTATTGGTCTGATCCATATTTCCATGCTGATGAAACTGATCCTTTGGCTAATTTACCTCATGGTTATTTAGTAATGGATGATGTAAACTTTTATTTATATCTTTAAGCCCCTTACATAATAAAATAATGTAGAGTTACCACTTTATGAATTGATTTTTATATTAGCTGGAGCACTTGTATGAATAATAACAATAATTTCTAGGGTTTAATTATTTTGTATGGACACAACAATCTCCTTAATTAAAGTAGAGGTGAATAATTCCTTTAAACACACATCACAAGGGAACTATTGGAAGAAGAAGTAAGGAAGATAAGAGATGAGACATTTGAACTAGAGTAAAGAAAATAAAAATTGCAAGAATTATTGGGTTAAAACTCTTGACCATTTAAATAAATAATATTCATATAATACATCAAAAATATTAGAGTAAATAATATCCATCCTTAAAATAATCTATTTGATATTCCAAAATTTAAATTCATCTAGATTATTTATTATCTAAACAATAAATAACTAAATATTACATACTTTGTATCAAATATTCAATATTCTATAATTATAATTCGATCTTTAATTAACCTAATAAATTATTCTTAAATGATTGGCAATCTCTTAAATATTTATCTTAATTACTTTATCATTTGAATTTAAAAGAATTTATTTAAAAAGAGAAAAAAATAGTTTTGATTAAAATACAAAATATCTAATTTATAAGAGAAATAAAAAAACCTAAATTAGATAGTAGAAATAAGTAAAAATTGACTTATTTTTTAAATATAGCCATTTAAGATATAATTGAATGAAAATATATGTAAAAGGAATTTGATAAGATGAATTTTTAAAATAATTGTTTAATATACAATTACTATCGAAACTTCAGATTTCTTATTAATGATTTTACATTTGAATCAGTAATTAAATATAATAAGCATAAATATATTAAACAAATAAAATATAAAAAAGAATTTTTAGCAATAATTCTGAATCATAAAAAATACGAATTACTCAAAAACAATTTATGAACATTTATGTATGATATATTTAAAGTTGATATATTTATATATTAATGTATAAATAGTTACTTATAATTTTTACATCTAAAAAAACAATTTAATAATTAAGATAAACATTTTATAATTGTAATTATGTTCATAATGTGAATGTTTCAATTCCTTATTTGGTAACAATCTTAACGATGAATTTATTTTAAGCAATCAGAAATCTGGTTTATAATTCTTTAATGCATTTCTTTATTATTTCAATTCCTTCTTCTTTTGTTAAATTCTTATTATAATAATCAATTAAATACAGGTTTATATTAGTTATCCAACAAACCCAATAGGAAGTAATTTGCATACCCTTAAGCTCCTCTTGTAATCTTTTATAGAGATCCCAAATAATCAAGCCAATAAAGTGAAGGTGTACCATCTGAATCTACTCCTCCTAATAAGCCATTACATTAATGAGGGCCATCTCTTGATCTGATGGCTTAAGCATACATGGATCTTAATGATTTATTAATTACAATACCTAACAAAATGAGCAGTTTCTTTAAGATTCATGTATGCACCTGTTTTATATCTTATAAGAGAATGATTCTTATGTACTAATTCACCAAAAGAATTTCTGTCAGCTCCTTCACCTGAAATACCAAAAATCTTATGATCATCAAGTTTAAGAATTTTATCTTCAGTTTCCTTAATTTTTAAAATGCTGTGAGCAATGCTACCATCGCATGCAACAATTACAAAATCACCTCCTTATAAGCCGAAAATTGAATCCATATTAATTTAAAAATAAATAATACCGATGTTAAGAATTTTTAGATTATATATACAACATATCTTGATATGCACATTACAAATATTATAAATAAATGGAGAAATTAACAATAGATCATTTTACACTCCTTAAGGTAATTGGAAAAGGGTCTTATGCTAAAGTAGTACTAGTGAAAAAAAATGTATGACTTGATTCTTTAAACTTAGGATAATAAGGAAATTTATGCTATGAAGATTTTAAAGAAAAAAAATATTGAAAAAAGAAAATAAGAAGACCATGTCTTAGGAGAAAGAAACATTCTAGTTGAAGTAAAGCATCCATTTATCATAAAAATGTTTTATGCTTTTAAAAGTGATGTGAAATTATACTTTGTTCTTGAATATTGTTCAGGAGGAGAGTTATTTAATTTATTATAAAAGCGTAAAGTATTTACAGAAGATCAAGTATAATATTCAAATATCATTTAAGGCAAGATTCTATGCTGCACAAATTGTCTTAGCTCTTGAACACTTACATAATCATGATATCATCTATAGAGATCTTAAACCTGAAAATGTTTTGATTGATGCATAAGGTTATATTAGAATTACTGATTTTGGATTGTCAAAACGAAATGTTAAAGGTACCAAAGATGCTTAAAGTGTTTGTGGTACTCCTGAGTATTTGGCTCCTGAAATTTTATTAAAATCTGGTCATGGTAAACCAGTTGATTGGTGGACTTTAGGAGCAATCATATATGAAATGTTATCAGGATTTCCTCCATTTTATACTTAAAATAGAGAAGAATTATTTGAAAGCATTAAATTTGCATAATTAAAATATCCAGTAAGTCTAACACCAGCATGTAAATCCTTATTAGAAGGATTATTTTCTAAGAATCCAGATAAAAGATTGGGAAGTAAGGGAGCTTAAGAAAGTAAATGTAATTCTTATATGTTTAGTTAAGGATCATCCTTGGTTTTTAAATGTAAATTGGGAAACTTTATTGAAAAAACTATATAAGCCACCATTTATCCCATTAGTGAAAAGTGAAGTAGATGTTTCAAACTTTGATCCAGAATTTACTGAGTAGCCATTGGAATCACATGATCCAAATTCGTTATCGATTGGAGGTGAAAGCATTGGTTAAAAATATTAAGATTTTACTTATGATGCTAAATTGGAATGATATATCATCATAAATATTAAGATAAATTAAATGTGTTAGAATATAGTATTGTCTTAAAAAATTCTTATTTTCTTGGTATATTAAAATATTTATTAATGATTTAAAATGTGTAGAATAAACCTAAACTCTTAAATCAAATACCAGAATACATTCTAAATAATTAAGCCTTGAATAATGCAATAAGTTAGTTACCAAAACATTATAATTTTGAAATTCATAAAACAATAAGCAGAATTATTGAAACTTAAGAGAGACTATAAAGACAAAACATCTTAATCAATTTATAATTTCCAGAAGGATTATTATTATATTCTTGTATGATATCAGATATTCTAACAACCTTTACTGGTTGTGAAACCTTTATCAGTGGAGATGTAACATATGGTGCATGTTGTATTGATGATTTGACAGCAGATGAAATGCAAGCTGATTATATAATTCATTATGGTCATAGTTGTTTGATTCCAATTAATGAATGTACAGTTAAAACCTTGTATGTTTTTGTTGAAATTAATATTGATACAACACATTTATTTGAAACAATCAAAAAGAACTTCTCTGATAAAAATATAAAGTATTATTTAATGGGTACAATATAATTTAATACTTATATACATTTACTCAAGAAATAATTAGAAGAGGATGGTTATAAAATTGCAATTCCTTAAGAAAAACCAAGATCATCAGGAGAAGTCTTGGGATGTACTTCCCCTAAATTAGAGGTATCTTAAGATAGTAGAAATGTAGTCATTTTTGTATGTGATGGTAGATTTCATATGGAATCAACTATGATCCAAAATCCATAATTTGAATTCTTCTAATATGATCCATACACTTATAGACTTACTATAGAAAAATATGACAATCCAAAAATGATGAATTTAAGATATTAATAAATTGTACATTGCTAAAAAATATAACCTTAATTAGTATGTATAATAATGAGTACACTTGGAAGATAGGGAAGTACTTAAATTTTGTAGAGAATCGAAGAATTATTAAAAAAACATTAGATTTAATATTTTACACTATTGATAAGTGAAATAAATTTTGAATAACTAAATTAATTGAATGAAGTAGATGTATTTATATAAATTGCTTGTCCAAGACTCTCAATTGATTGGGGAGTATAATTTACAAAACCATTATTAACTCCATATGAAACTTATGTTATGTTAGGAGAAGCTGATTGGAAATAGATCTATCCAATGGATTATTATTCAAATAATGGAGGTGCTTGGACAAACTATTATCACAAACAAAAAGTTAAATTAAACTATGAATGATTGATATTTTTTGTAATTTTATGAATATTTAATTGGCACAAAAATTAGTTAATCAATGGAGAAGCTTTGTAGTTAGAAGAAAGGAAGTTAGAAGTATTCTCATTGCATAATACAAACAAAGTTATATAAGAGTTCTTAATTCATATAAGGAGTTGAAAAGGCGAAGGTTTTAATAATATATTATTAGCAATGCTTCTAATTTAATATACAAAGCGTTGAAAATCAATTTATGGAAAGTCAAACATCTTAGAGAATTTTTGAATTAGAATTAAGTTAAACGATTTTATATTTTAAAATCATAAGAGCAAATATTTAAAAATGCTTTTAATTTACATGCCAAAGAAGTAAACATTAAAACCATAAGGTTGCACATTTAAAATAGTTGCTAACATAAAAATCTTATACCTTTACTATTTCATAGAATCAAATCTGGAGTCATACTATTCAATTTTCATTAATTAAAGAAAACCTTTGGAGAAACTAATATTAATAGGGACATAATAAAATATGAATTTCTTTATAATTTTATTAAATATGTCAAGGTTAAATTGTCTAAAAAATAATATGAATTAAATAATCAGGAATTAATGAGACATTAATAAATGTTACATAGAATAGATAAATTTTAGTCAGAAGAATACAATTTAATAAAATATATAGAATTAGATAATTTGAATATTTTGAAAAAGATCTATTAATATAATTGTTAAAATAGAAATAAATAACTCCATATATTTTTTGATTTTTAATTAAGAGAAATAGCAGCTGTATGTAGAATCCAAAAATACTTTAGAGCAAAAAGAAACATTGTTTCTAAGGGTATGAAATTTATTACTATTATGAAATTGATAAATCAATCCAGAGCTATATATGTAATATAAAGATGGTTCAGAAGAATTAGATGGAATCACAGAAATAATTTCTATAAAGAAATATCATTTTATGTTTCACAAATCCCAACACCTAATTTATATCTTGATATGTAAACATATTCAAAAATTCAAGAGATTGTTAGCAATTAAAAACATTCCCTTAAATTCTTAGAATAATATAATACGGTATAATTATAATAATTTTAAGATTATGGCAGATAATTAAATTGTTAGACTACAATTTAAATCTTAAATATTTAATGATTCTATTTAATCTACATATGCACAATCATTAATTCAATTAGATCATTTAAATATTTCCGTTGTTCCTAAATGGCTTATTCAAGAAATTCAAAAGGTACACAAAAATGAACAAAAGTTAATAGATTATAGTATTATTAAATAAGATTAAAATTAATCAAAATGGAATTGCAGAAATAGAGAATATTTAAGTAAACATAAGGAATCCTTGAATGATCTTAAATATTAAATATAAGCAGATATTTATGGATTACTTCATTTTGGAGCATCTATATCTTTTGATTATATAAACAATAGAGATTACATTAAATTCACTTATGCTTCAACAAGTGAAGCCAAATACAGAGTTATAGCTTTGGCATTAATTACTTACAGATTCAAACTTAATGGAACAAAAATTCTTATGTTTAGTGATAATATTTGGGAGAGTTCACTCTATTAAAAAACTATATTTTTAAATAAATACTATTAGAAAATTTAGAATGTTTTTAAATTAGAAGTACCTGCTTTAGATACATCCTAATTATATGATGGGAAATAAAATTAAATAATATTATGTTAAAATAATTCATAAGCAGAGAAATTTAAATATGATAAATAAACAATTCAACTATAATTTTTTAATTAAAACTCTCGTTTAATTGATAATTTCATTTGGATGTGTCCAATAAAATAAAATAAATTAAAACTATTATAAAATCAAAATTCAATATAAATCAATTAAAATAGTTTAAAAAATAGTTCTCATATATAATAGATAAGTTCATCTTTTTGTGATATTTAACAAGATTAAGCTTCATTTATTAAAAATAATAACCAATAAAGATCTATTGATATATCTCCTTAATCTGTTATAATTGATGGAAGTAGTAATTCAACTTAATTGCCTGTTAAATTTTCTATTATGTGTATAGAAAATCCAGAAATATAATTTAAACCACCTAAATTTAAAAAAAGAACAGAATAATCTTATTAAGAATTTGCAATGACAAGTAGATTTAGAACACAAAATAGTAGTTTGAAGAATTCTAAAATTAAAGAATAAAATGAATCTTTAAATAATAGTGTCATTTAAACAAAGAAGAAACAATTTCAACTAGAAGATATAAATGAATAAATTGATTATTCTTAACTTAAATAAAAATACTTAGAAATAGCTTTAATTGAAAATAAAGAGAAGATATCAAAAATAAAATAAAAGAATCAAGATGAAATGAGTTTTATTAGAGAATTTCATAATTTTTCAAGTTTATTACAAAGATAAGAATAAAAGATTATTAATAGACAAATAAAAACTGATAGAACAAAAACATTAGAAAAATCTTAAAAAGTAAGTAGTATTAAATAGACAATGAAAAGTTAATCCATTACAAAAAGAGAAGATTCATAGGATGTTTCTATTGTTTTTCCTAAAATAGAACCAAAAAGTTAAAAAAAGCAAACAATTAACTCAAGATTATCTAATTATCATAGATATGCTGTTTTTGCAGAAGAATTATATGCTATTTCTAGCAACAAGGATACTTTAAAGTTTTGAAATTGTTAAATTTATATATTATTGACTTTATATTTTAATTTTTTTAAATAAAAGTTGTTTGTTTAATAAAATATTATAATCCTCAATATATGTACTATATATATATATATTTATAATAGATTTTAATAATCAATTACATTTTAACATAATTGGATCAAAACTTAAATATGAATAGATTATCATTAAGTAAATAAATAGGTATTTAATATTATTAGAATAATTTTTAAATATTTTTATAAATTATTTAAAATATTAATTCAAAATTAAAAGAGAAAAAGCCATGTTTTTAATTCTTTCATTTTAATTATGCATTTGTATTTAAATAGATTTATAATAAGTTTACAGAATCTAAATTATACAAATAATTAAAAAAAGATTAAGAACAAAAGTATATTAAAATAATAAATAAATTTATAAATAATATCCAAGACAGTAAGTCATTATTATTAGTTTTATGTAAAGTTTTTTTGTTCAAATTTTAGTTTTTAATTCATTTCAGTAGCAGCAACAACTTGATAAATATTTTTTTATTGTTCACTCATTTAAATTTTCAAGACTCTATCAATTTTCTAAAATTAAGTAATATTAATTACATTACGACATAAATAGCATTCAGCTTTATTTTTCCACAAATCAATTGCACAATTATAACAGACTCCTCCATGACCACATTACATAAATAAAGCATTTGGTTCATTGTCAAAACAAATACAACATGCATTTATAGATGATAATGATACTGATCTTGGTAAATTAACCTATTAAATTAACAATAGATAATATAAAAATACTTATTCAATTTCTTTCGAAATATTGTCTAATTGTGTATTACTCTATTGTCCTTCATTTATTTTAATATTGATTAATGATGTCAATTTAATATTTTCATATTAATTTTATGGAGGTCTTTATATTTAAGAAGATAAGGCTTTATGATGAGTGGGTTTTTTACAAGGAAGTTAAGTCTCTGATTTTTTATCTGAGAGTATGTCATCAAATCCAAAATAAGTTTTAGATATTCTCTTTACAACTTTTGGTATTTGCATTCGAGGCTCTATTACTTGACTATCTATAAAGTCTTATTTTTTAAATTGTTAAATTTATTCTTCTCCTTATAATGTTGGTAGAGTATTTAATGGATTTACTGAATCATTTAAAGATAAATAAGTTTATAAACTTACAACTATTTCAGGTTTAAATCTAACTGTATAATAAGAAAACATGATTTAGTTAACTATTAAAATTATTCTTGAGGTGTCAATAATATTTTAATAATTTCCTATATTATAAAAATTCAGTATTGAAATTGGAATTAAAAGAAGCATTGATGCATTCGATATCATAAAAAATAATATCCAGAAATTAACGATAACTATTTATAAATACAAATATCAAACCTAAATTTTTTAGCCTACTATTTTATTCTAATATAATTTGTATTCCTAATCCCAAAACCAAAAAAATACAATAAATCACTATTATTGTAGAAACTCCAAAAAGTATCCAAAACATCCACAAAGCGTATAACCAATGTATTTCAAAGTACCCTTCAAGTTTTAAACTTAGAAATATTGATATTATCAATAAAGTGATGTTTCTAAAAACATGATACATATTGATTTATGATATTGATTCTTTAAAGTACTAATTTCCTTCATTAATTTTTAAAATCATGGAAAGAAATATATTAAATAAGGGAAGGATGTTTGAAAACAATAGCAAATCTCTTCTCCCAGATATCTAATATAAATTAAGTACAAGTAAATAAGAACCTTCGACTAAAGTTTATATTAGTCTTATTAAAACGTGTTTATCTGTTCTAAATAACTAATAAAAACTTTCATACATGTTGAAATGTAGAAATATTCGATAAAAATACAACTAATGGATCAATTGCAACAACAATTTTGAATCGATACAATAAATAACAGATAGCAGATTGCCATCAAAATTCAATTGAAAGCTGAATAATAAGACTGCTATAACATAAAAAGAATTGGACAGCAATATAGAGCTTAAAACTTAATTAGCTTGTTCAAATCGAAATCTAAATATTAAATATTACATTACGTAGTTCCCAACTATGAGATGTTTTCAACGGTTTACTAATTTTATTCAGTACTTATATCTCTCCTCATTAGAAAAGACAAGGAAGAGTATTATAATAAATAATTTAATGAAAAATATAGATGTCTATAAAGAATCATAAGTTTTAATTAAACTTCCCAATGAGAGAACCAACTACAGTTTTGTTATTATTAGGAGTATGACTATTAGATTAATTTTTTTTAGGGGTATTCGACAAAGTCTTTTTTGGGGTTGTAACTCTTGGAGGCTAAATTAAAATATATTTATTACAATTATTGTATATGTTTTTCTTAACTTAGGAGTAATAATAGTGACTTAATTTTAATTTTATTCTCTAATTTTTTATTCAGTTTATAGTTTTCTATCGTTTAATTATTGTTATATCAGCAAATCTATGCATTTACCAACATATTAATTAAAATTATCTGGTTTATTTAGATTTTAAATTTATGGAGTTGGTATAATAGCTACATTCTCTTTAATTTATTGAGTTGAATTTCTCAATTCATTTTATTTTAAATTTTGATAAAATAATTTTAACCCTTCTTTTCCAACCCATTAAAATGCAGGTTTTTTAGATGATGCCAAATGAGTTTTTTTTATTAAACCAATAGATTTTAATACATTTGCAATATCATATAACCTTCTTACTTTTGTTTTTAATTTATTTTGATCAACTTCATTTCCTAAATATTTAGCAGCTTCTTCCAAAGTCCAAATTGACTTTTATTACATAAATAACTTAATAAACCCAGCTGATAGTACTTCCAAAGACTTCTCTCTTTTATGTGTAGTTATGTCGAAATTAGATTATTTATTTGCATACTAATATATATATATTAATTATAAAATACTTATTCAATTGTTTAATAAATAGTTTTGAATCCACTCCAACTATATTTATTTTTACATTTTCTTTTAACTACTTACAAGCTTTCAAGTATATTTATTATATCATAAATTCTTCTTCTTTCAACCCCTAACTTTAAACAATACATTACCCAATTCTTCAGTAATCTAATCCAAACATATAATCTTTTCATCATAATCAATTAGACATCTAACGAATTTCTTACTCAATTCCTCCAAACTTTTTTCCTTTCTATTATAAATCTTGTATTTGATTAATTATTTACTAAAAGTATACTTAGAATAATGAATACTTATTTGGATAGATAATTTTGAAAATTTTTTTACTCTTACTAGATATTTTTTCTAACAATTTCTAATCCTATTCATCATTGAGTAATGATAATGAAACTAAGTCTAATCAACATTATATATTTATTTACTTTGATCTTCTTCCATCTTTAGATAAAATTTTTTCCGCTAATTATTATATTCAAATTCAAATTCCAAAAAAATTACGAAATATATGAATAAAATATCTCATATTTATTTTTTACTCGTCTCCTATTTTATTATTGATCTACTTAGTATTTAATATTTATTGTCTAATCTCAAAGGTTCATCCACAGATTATCTAGATTATTTTATTCTTGCACTAACATTCTTCATTCTATCATCTAAAGTCTCCAATTATAATTATGTTTCACTTAACTTTTTTCTTAATAAACTTTGTGATCTATATCTTATATAATTCAAATCTATTAATGATTATTCCTTAGATTTTTATCTCATTACTGATCTTCCTATATTTATTTTCTGATGAGTAGAGTTATTTAATATTCGACTTGATGATTATGCTTTGTGATACCATTTTTTTGATTATTTAAGTTTATTCCTCAATTTTTGAAGGGAAAACACTTCATGATGTTTAAAAATGATTTTTTTCAATTTTTAAAGTGGAGTTAATTCAACTCCAGGTTTTTCAAAGGATAACAAGGATATATCCTAATCATTTTATTTTATTTAAAAATTATAATTTTGCTAATTTTTTGAATCAAGCTATGTTTATCTCTCAATAATTTTAATTTATAGATCTAATTTTGTAATAAGTTCTTAATTTGATTTCCTTTTGATTTTAGATTAAAAATTAGAAGATTATGTTTTGAATTTTAAGAGCTTTTTATAAAAATCATTCTCTTTTTATTTTAATTTCTCTTTGGTTAATAATTACTGTTATTAAGATATATTATCACTAATGTTTATAGTATAAAATATTACTCAATATTATCAAGATTCATATTTTGTTCTATTAATTTTTTAATAATTTTATCAAGCATAGGAACAGTATTTTCTTGAATTTATTATGTTTATTAAATATGACAAGATTAGGATTAATGTTTCCTTTCAGACAAACTTGTAGAATATTAGGATATTGATCTTCGAAATAAATTTTGATAGTTTTAATTAAATGAAGAACTCAATTTTTTTGGACATTTCAATGTTTTACTAGATTAACGAGTGTCCATTAAGCTTAGATTTTCAATAGGAACATCAATGAATGGTATATCAAGTTATTTTATTAATTAAGCTTAAACTTATGGATTGCAATAATAAAAGTTTGGTTAATTAGAAGTGTTTTTATCATTCATATTATAATAATAATTTATTGTTTGTTTATAATTTGATTTCTCTTTATTTTATTCTTAAATGTCTCTCATTAATTTTTTCAATCTTGGCATTCCAACTTCATCATCTAAACAAATAGATTCTATAACAGAATTAAATATAATATATTCTTTGTATTTTGAATATGTTAATGTGGATACATTTTAAATATAGTCAACCAATTCATCATTTTAAAGAAGATAATAAAAGCTTAACCATTTTAACAGAGTAATAATGGTTTAACATTTTTCAAATTAAAAAATAGATTAATAATAATAAATGGATTACATCCAAAACCATATTAAAGGTTTTAATAATCTTATAAATTTCCATTTACATTTAAGTTTTATTTTAAATTCATTATTTGTCTCTATTTATTAAACTAAATATATTAAGTAATTAATAATAATAGAACTCTTGACTTCTTCTAATACTTCTTTAATAGTATCAATATTATTTTCAAAACATTTAGTAAGTAAGTTAGTTGCACATAAAATGTAATTATACAATTTTGATGCCCTTTTTCCTTTTCCTTAAATTAAGATCTTACTGACATCATAGGACAATTTTGCATATTTAACTTTTTCTTAAGGTTTAAATTCCTAATAACTTAAAAGTCGAAACGCCATCATAATATTTTATAAATAGCTATCATATTCTTATTCTAAACAAAATTATCTTACAATTTAACTCAATCTAAGTTGTGTATTATTTGATATTAGAATTTATTTTGATAATTAATCTTTAAAAATAGAGTTTCTAATTTACTCTCTTATGGTATGTTTAGTTTCGATTTAGATCATATCTAAATTAGAAGTTAAATTAGATATAAGAATGGGATATATTTCTAAATATTTAACTATTTTCTATTTCCATATTTTTATATCTATAATATTATTTTGTGACATATCCTTCAGTATACATTTTTTAAATATCTTATTTAAAGATTTGAGCAGAATATTTTAAAAGTGAATTCTGTCATTCAAATGAATTTAACCAGATTAGTCATAACGATCAAAAAATTATGACAGTAATGCGTATATTTTTTTATATTTTTTCTAGTTTATAACATTTTCATACTTTTAGAATGAGTTAAGCAAGTTCTTCATTAATAGAATTGAATTAGGAATGAACAGACTATAATTAAGTTGCATTTAGGATTAAAACTTATTCTGAGTTATACATATAAAAATAAAAATAATTAAGCTTAGATTATATGAAATCACTTATTGTAGCTATAACTTCATGACTAAATTCTCATTAAGCGACTTTCCCTCCCCAATTAAAACTTTCATATCAAATCAACTTCTGATATCATCTACAGTAGGTATATAATTCCCCTTAGATATAATTTTCATGAATTAATTATAGGAAATCTATTTTTATATCAATATTAAAGTATTGATTTAAAATTTCTATTATTTATTAATCAAAAGTTCACAAAATTTTATTAGACGCTACTGTTATATATCTATATTATAATTCTATTCTAATTATAAATTAAATAATAATACAATTAAATATTTTCATAAATCCATTAATTTTATTTATTTAAGTGTTAATAGTGATGCTCTATGTCCTTTAAATTATTTGAAACATAAATTTAATATCGGTTTGAATTTTTTTGCGGGACTTTGCTAAATTATTATCCTATAATCTTAATCAAAGTTGAAATGATATTCCTAGTAAAGCAATACTATTAAATATATTAGTTATCTAGAATTCTTATTGATATTTATAGTATTAAATATTCATTAATCTCATCTTAAATTCAAAAGCAAAATAATCAATAAATAAATTTAATAAATCTTAGGTACATATATAAATTTCATTTAAATAATTAACAATTAAATTATATTATTAGTTATTTATCTACTTTAATCATTATTTTCTGTATATTAAAATGGCCTTATAATTTTCTAAAATTAACAAATAGTATTTGTTTTTTAAATCTAATTTGACATCCTTATTAATGCTTACTTTTAATATTACATTTTATTATTTTTATTAGAATACTCTCTATCTTTTTATTTATTTTTTCCATCTTGTAGTTCTTAAAATATAAATTTAATTTATTTATATATACTTTCCTTATTAAAAATAATAAGAATATATATTGACATTTTATATTTTTTTTAAGATATAATAATATTGTATTTTAAAACAACTTTTTAGTTAATTAATAAGAATTTTTCTTATTATTTCATTGAATTTACATACTTTTTGTTGTATATTCTCATTTAAATCATTATTTACAGGAATATTTTTATTGATAATTTTAGTAATTCTTAAAATTAAATGAAATTTAGAATTTATAGCTTATAATGACTATAATAAAATTTATTCATTTCTAACCCGTTAGTATTTTAGCATGCATTATTTAAATTAAATAATATGAAGAGTACTTAAAAAGAAAAGCCCATTCAGGTAGTGAAGTACACTAAGGAAACATAAAAATTTGAAATAACACAAGAGGCTAGAGAATTTTTTCAACAGTTGGATGGAGATATAGGTTTTGTTGTAGTTTGTGGAAAGTATAGAACAGGCAAAAGCTTCTTGCTAAATAAGCTATTAGATGCAGGAGGAGAAGGAGTAAATTTATGATTAAATTTTAAAGTTCAAAGTTGACGCTGCAACTGACTCTTGTACTTAAGGTATTTGGATGTATACAAAACCAATAATTAATCCAAAGACTAATGTTTAGATATATTTCTTAGATACAGAAGGAAGTGAATCTATTGAAAGATCAGCAAACCATGATGCAAAAATATTTGCTTTAGCTATTTTAATGAGTTCCATTTTTGTTTTCAATTAAAAAGGGTGCATAGATGAAACATCAATTTCTTAATTATAATTAACAACAACATTAGCAAAGAATATTTAAGTTTAAGATTAGAATAAAGAATCTGTTAATGAATCATAAATTAAATATTTTACACCTAAATTTGTTTGGATTTTAAGGGACTATGTACTAGAAATGAAAGATAAATAACAAAGAGATTTGACACCTAAAGAATATATGGAATATTGTCTAACAGATGAGAGTTAATATATGAAATAAAATGAATAAAGTAAAAAAATAAGAAAATCATTACTTAACTTTTTTAAGGAGAGGCAATGTTTCCCTTTAATCACTCCTATAGATGATACTCAACTGTCAAAAGTTAATTAATTAAGTCTTAATCAATTAAGACCTGAATTTTAAAAGACTGTAAATTTTATTAAATTAATTTCAAGTTGTTATAAATAAAAGAATATCTTTTAAACAACTGTTCTCCAAAATAAATACATTCTGAAAATGTGAATGGAAGAATGTTTTGTGCAATGTTAGATAATTACATAAGTGTAATTAATAGAGGTGGTGTTCCTAACATTGATACAGCATGGGATAGTATTCTAAAGAATGAATGTTAATAAGGTTTTGAATTAGCAAGAAAAAATTATTAAAATAGTTTTAACAGTTTCTTTGTTCAGAATAAAAATAATAGAAAATTAGAAGAAACATTTTTAATATTATCATAAATTAGAAGTGAATGTTTTGATACATTTCATCTTATTGCAGGAGTACGAGAAATGAATAAGCATTATGAAGATTACAAATAAAAACTTATAGATTTAATGAATAATACTGAAACTGAAATATTAAATTAAAATGATGAAAATCATTAATTGTAAATCTTAAATATTTATTTAGAAAAAATTAAGAGATTATAGCATAAGAAACCAAGAAATTATAAGATGATGTAGAAAAAGAGAACTACACTGCTGATGATTTACATTTTTTTTCTGCTGATTTTGTCAGGTAAGAGTTGAGTTCATTTTAGTTTTTTATTGAATTATGATAAATAAGCATCTGGAGCAAGGAAGGCAAGTACACTTTATGAATATTTAAAATTAACTCATTCAAATTTATTAAAAAAATTAGAGAAATCAATAAGACTAAAATAAAATAAAAAGGGAGGAACTTAGACTAATATTAATTAAGAATTAGCATAGGAAATTCGAGATTATGATTCTTAATTTAAATTATTAGAATAGAATATATCCTAATAAGATACATAATTAAAAAAATTAGAAATTGAAAAATAAAAATTAGATGAAGAAAAAAAGAAATTAAAAGATGAATTAGAGAAGATGTAAAACAGTAATAAATAGTAAGGATCTAACTAAAATAATATTGCTGAAAAATAAAAATTAGAGGATGATTTAAAAAAATAAGAAAAGGATAAGTAGGAACTCAATCTAAGACTTAAAGTATTTAATTATATTTAAAATTAGAATCTTACAAAAAAAAAGAAGGGCTGTTGTGGTTGATATTGATTATAATATAATTTATATCTATAAAATAAAATGGAATTTGAAGTTTAAGATAATTAAGCAAATAACTCTATATAAGGAGTTATAAATCTTTAGCCTTAAGTGAATTAAGTCTAAGCATAGCAATAGGAAATCCCAATTAAATAAACTGACCTACAGGTATCAAGTACACTAGAAGAAAGTGTAGCAGTCACATTGGTACATATCAATTTAAAAAATAGCTTCGAGATTTGAGATAGATAGGAGTAAAATTAAGATGCGTTTTGGTACCGACAATGTCATCTAATAATGCCAAAGAACTAAGAAATTGTAATTGAATTATATTTGATATTGTAGGGGATTTATGGGGACCATTAGTATTTTGTTTGATGTTAGCATTGTATATTTTAGTTTGAAGTTTAGAACTTTAAGTATGAGTGGTAATAATGATGATGGTCCAGGAATATTTGCTACAATATTTGTACTTATTTGGGTTGGATCCTTTGTAGTTACTTTAAATGCTTAATTATTAGGTGGAAAAGTGTAAATATAGAAATAAAATTTAAGATCATTTTTCCAATCAGTTTGTGTATTGGGATATTGTGTATTTCCAATAAATTTAGGAGCATTATTTACTCTTTTCTTTTCCTTCTTTTATTTGAAGATGTTTTTGGTTATTGGTTGTTTTCTATGGTCAACCTACTGTATTATAATTATAATATATTTTTATAGCTGCAGTTGGATTTATGAAATTATTAATTCCAGAATAGAAAAGAATATTAGCACTTTATCCAGTGATTCTATTTTATTTGTTCTTAAGTTGGTTTGCTCTGATAGTTTGAAATACCATATATTTTATATTAATTTATATATATATATTATTTTATAATGGGAAGTTGCCAGTGTCGTAAGTTCTGTGAATCTGAATAAGTTAATTCCAATACACAATTACAAGAAATAGCAACAAATGATGATTATAGGGTTAATAATTAAGAAGGAGCTGTTAAAGATTTGTTTATAAAGATAAAAACTTGGCAAAAAGAATCATTTTCACTTTTTGATTATGAAAACTAGAGTCATTTGAAAGAATAGAACTTTTAAGTAATTGGATTAAAATATAAAAGATAAGTAAGGGAGGATATTTAATTAAAAATAATAATGAATTATAATGGATTGATGATGATGTAGATTGGAATAAGAGTGTAATTAAATAGGAACAAATTCTATTTAGAATTGATAAAAATGATGGAATTTTCAGTATAATAAATAAAAAAGGTGAATGTAAATAAAATTATGAAGACGACAAGTAAGAATAAACTACAAAATATCATGGTGATAATAAAGACTTTTAATAATCTGAAAATCTAGATTAATTGGAGGGGGATGAATTTCATTAACCTAATGATTTAATTAAGAAATATAGTCATCATTAAAAAATCAGTATGAGTTAGAGAACTAATACTAAATTAATGGAAAAAGGAAGTAAATTATGGGTCGTAGTAAGATCTATGCAATCAATGATGAGTAATAATGGAATTAAATTAAAGGAAGGAGATGTCATTAAAATGGGAAGAGTAAAATTCAAAATAAGAGAAATTTAATTAAATTAAAGATAATTGATGTATTATTTATTATATTATTTAACATAGATAAGATTCAGATTCTGCAAAATCTAGTTAATCAGATGCAATTACATGTAGAGTATGTTGCAGTAGTGCATTTAGCAGATCAAATCCACTTGTAAATCCTTGTAAATGTACTGGTTCTATTAAATATATTCATCTTAACTGTTTAAAAAAATGGTTAAAGTCTAAATTCTAAACCAAATAAAGTGATCATTGTATCATATATATGTGGAAGAATTTAGAATGTGAATTATGTAAATTTAATTATCCACCCATTTTTAAAAGTGATGAAGGTGTATTTGATTTAATTGAATTGAGTAAACCTACAGAATATCCATATATTTTAATGGAAATTACTCAAAAAAGATATGAAGTATTTATATTTTTGATAATCATATAGGAAATGTAGGAAAATAATATGAGTGAAGATACTTAATGGAATTAATGTAATGGAGTTTATATCATATCTTTTGATAATAATAGTGGTGAAATGAAAAATATCAAAACTAATGAGTTAAAAATAGGAAGAGCTAATGAAACTGAAATTAGAGTAAATGATATCTCAGTTAGTAGAAATCATGGAACACTTAAATTAATAGATGGATAAATATATTTAACAGATAATAAATCTAAATTTGGAACATTAATTCTCATTCAATAAACTGTAATTCCCTTAATAACAGAGTTAAATGGTATAGAAATGCAAGTAGGTCGAAGTGTATTATAATTTACTCTTGGCAATAATAATGGCAATTAGTAATCATAATAATAATAATACTTAGAATCTGAAATTTTTGAGTAATTTAATTGTAATATTTTAGTAAAATAATTGGTAGAAACTTTGAAGATGAAGAATTGGATTATCTTCAATGAACTATTAATAATTTATGTTTAACTTTATTATTAATTAATTTATTTTAGATTAATTGTATATAAAAATTATACTTTAAATTAATAAACTCATTTGGTGAAATTTAAGATATAAATAATAAAGCTATTTTCTAATAATTATCAATTCAATATATAATTAATTTGCTTTATTTGAAATATTAAAATTATTAAAATTTTGTTACATAGGATAATTATAATCTATTANTTTATTATATTATTTAACATAGATAAGATTCAGATTCTGCAAAATCTAGTTAATCAGATGCAATTACATGCAGAGTATGTTGCAGTAGTGCATTTAGCAGATCAAATCCACTTGTAAATCCTTGTAAATGTACTGGTTCTATTAAATATATTCATCTTAACTGTTTAAAAAAATGGTTAAAGTCTAAATTCTAAACCAAATAAAGTGATCATTGTATCATATATATGTGGAAGAATTTAGAATGTGAATTATGTAAATTTAATTATCCACCCATTTTTAAAAGTGATGAAGGTGTATTTGATTTAATTGAATTGAGTAAACCTACAGAATATCCATATATTTTAATGGAAATTACTCAAAAAAGATATGAAGTATTTATATTTTTGATAATCATATAGGAAATGTAGGAAAATAATATGAGTGAAGATACTTAATGGAATTAATGTAATGGAGTTTATATCATATCTTTTGATAATAATAGTGGTGAAATGAAAAATATCAAAACTAATGAGTTAAAAATAGGAAGAGCTAATGAAACTGAAATTAGAGTAAATGATATCTCAGTTAGTAGAAATCATGGAACACTTAAATTAATAGATGGATAAATATATTTAACAGATAATAAATCTAAATTTGGAACATTAATTCTCATTCAATAAACTGTAATTCCCTTAATAACAGAGTTAAATGGTATAGAAATGCAAGTAGGTCGAAGTGTATTATAATTTACTCTTGGCAATAATAATGGCAATTAGTAATCATAATAATAATAATACTTAGAATCTGAAATTTTTGAGTAATTTAATTGTAATATTTTAGTAAAATAATTGGTAGAAACTTTGAAGATGAAGAATTGGATTATCTTCAATGAACTATTAATAATTTATGTTTAACTTTATTATTAATTAATTTATTTTAGATTAATTGTATATAAAAATTATACTTTAAATTAATAAACTCATTTGGTGAAATTTAAGATATAAATAATAAAGCTATTTTCTAATAATTATCAATTCAATATATAATTAATTTGCTTTATTTGAAATATTAAAATTATTAAAATTTTGTTACATAGGATAATTATAATCTATTACATTATTTTGTATTAATTGCTCATTCTATTTTATTTATAATGCAAAAATCAAATAAAATATGAATATCATTAACATTATTTATATATCAATAATATTCTTTTCTATACCTTTGTTAAATAGTAAAAAGATAGCATATGAGTAAATGTTGAAATGCATAGTCGCATTTAATAAAACAATGATGATTTATACAAAATAGAGATTTTTTTGTAAACAACAATAATAATTCTAAATCTGATTGAATTAAATCAATTTAAGTCTTAATTCTTTATTTAAGGATATTTATTTATAAATAAATGTCTGAAAACTCTCTTTCTTAAAATGAATTTTATGAGTTGAAACATGTTAGAACATTAAAAAACAAACCTTCAAAATTATCATAAAAAAAGAAGCGAACTTTATTCTATTTAAATAAAGCAATGTTAGAAAAAGAATATATTAAAACTGATTTGAGTTGTGATTGTACAGAATGTGGAAAATGCAGTTAATTTATTGGGACAATAAAAAAACAATACCCATTTAATGGAACAAGGTAAAAAATTAATAAAATTCAAGATGGTAGAAAAGAAAGAGAGTTTTAAAAAGATTTAAAGCAGCAATTAATGCTATTATTTTTATTTTATCATATAAAGTGGAGGCTATTAAAAAATTCAGAAAAAGGATGCATATTCTAAAAGCAATGAGAAATTTAACAACAGTAAAAAAATCTTAAATTACTGCCTCAACACATTTATAGCAATAATAATTAATTAGTATTCCTCAATCAAGATAATCATAGAGGTACTAATTGTAATAAAAGTAAGGATTAAAACTACTCCTGATGATGAAACTTTTTTTAATCATTTAATAAATAGTGCCAGAGAACCTAGAAAAAGTTAAGTTTCATTGTATATGAATAAAATGTTAAAAGACGTTATTCCAAAATCAGAAATTCATTTGAAACCTTTGAGTTATTTAAATTAGAAGTTGATAAAATAAAATAATGCAAAATCAATTACCTAAGCATCTTTTTCTCATTTTAATTATTTACAAGTTTAATCGAATCCATAAAGGTTCACAACATTACATGTAGAGTCAATTGTGAATAATCAATATAAAATGAATAATAAAGATCTTTTAAAATTAATAGATTCTCTTAAGGTTAGACATAGAATTATTAGATGTAAGAAATGATTATATAATTTATAGTTTATTTATTTTATTATTCATATTTCTTTGTTTATAAATTAATTAATAAATGGACCTTCTGAAAGATCCTGTCAATGATCGATAAGTGAAAACACTAAAGCCTCCACCTCATCGTCCATTGTCAAGGAATCTAATGTTTCCAGATAAATTGAAAAGTAATCAAAACATTAACAATAGACAAACCTGATTGGAAATTGTTACGAGATCATTTACAAAAAGAAGGTAGAATTGCTAAAGAGGATTTATTTAAATTAGTTGCTGATTGTAATAAATTATTAAGTATAAATTTATTGTTATTATTAGAAAATGAAGGGAATGTAATATATTTGTAAGATCCTCTAACTGTTGTTGGTGATATCCATGGGTAATATATTGAAATTCAATCTTAGTTAATATTATGACTTATTGAAATTGTTAGAGCCTAAAGTGGGAGGAAATCCTGAAAACACAAAGTAAATTTGAAAAATATTAAAAATAATAGATATCTCTTTTTAGGAGATTTTGTCGATAGAGGTTCATACTCAATAGAAGTAATTATATTGATGTATGCAATAAAATTGAATTTTCAAAATACAGTATATTTTTTAAGAGGAAATCACGAATGTAGATAATTAACAGCATTCTTCAATTTTAAAGAAGAATGTTTATATAAATATGATTAAGAGACTTATGAAATGTTGATGGATTCATTTGACTTATTTCCATTGGCATGCATAATAAACTCTAAATTCATTGCAATTCATGGTGGAATATCTCCTGATTTAAAATCAATAGAAGATATCAAAAAGATAGAAAGATATCATGAACCTCCTAGATAAGGATTATTTTGTGATTTGTTATGGAGTGATCCAGTTGATTAAGAATAGGGTTATTTAGATACTGCATGGAAATCGAATGAAGTAAGAGGATGCAGTTGGTTTTTTGGTGGAGATTCAGCAAATAAGTTTTTATAAAGGAATAATTTAATATCTATTATCAGAGCTCATGAAGTAAAATAAATTAATAATATAAGGCTTAATTGGATGGATATAAAATGCATAGATGGAATGGTGGTTAAGACTTTCCAGTTGTAATTACTATTTTTAGTGCTCCAAATTATTGTGATGTCTATAATAACAGAGGAGCAGTCATCAAATTTGAAAATAATACTTTGAATATTCAGTAATATTAATATACACCTCATCCGTATTTATTACCAAACTTTATGGATATTTTTACATGGTCAATTCCATTTGTGGCTGAAAAAAGTAATATCATATTATAATATAATTTTAGTAACTGAAATGCTATATAATATATTATAAACAGATATTTAGGGAGATGATGATGAATAAATTAGTGAATCAGATATATAGTAATTTAAATAATTGACCAAATAGGCTGCTTTATAAAAATAATCAACAACAGGTAGTTCATAAGGAGCATAAAAAAGTAAATTATTTATATATATATTAAAAATAGACACTGAAAAATTGAAGAATAAAATTAAATTCGTATCTACTATGATGAAAATGTAAAGAACACTTAGAGAAGAGAGAGAAAGTATAATATAATTAAAAGGTGCTTGTCCAGATAAAAGATTACCAAGAGGTATACTTATGAAAGGAAAAGATGCAATTAATGATTGTAAAATTTAAAATTAATTGTTAGAGCTTGCTGATTTTACTACAGCCAAAAGTGTAGATCTAATTAATGAAAAAATGCCTTATGCTCAGATACCATAAGAATCAATACAAATAAAAAAACCATCAACTTAGAGGAAAAAATGATTTCTATTATTTTATGTATATTTATTCATAAATGATAATTATATATATATTTTCAGAAATACTAGTTCAAAAATTCAATTTATATTTTTAGAATGAGTTTAGTAAAATCATTTGAGTTAGCTCTAAAATAAAACGACATCCTATCTAAAGTGTTGCCAATATTGAAGTTCATCAATTAGACTATCCCATTTCCACAAAAGCATAGTTTGATACATGAACCTAGAATTATTAGATTTTTATTATAATTGCATAGTCTAATACCAGATACTATAGATATGATTTTAATGTCATTACTAAATATATTCAAGCATTCAAAGGAATGGATTGATGGTTGCTTTAAAGCTATTGAAGAATATGCTTAACTTCCAAATCAAGGAAATGGAAAATATGTTGCTTTAGAATTTTTAGAAACTGTTTTAATTGAAATCTCTGAATTAGAGTAATAAAATAAGTAATTAATATTAGTTTTGATGTTGATGATAAATGTTATGCTTTCATTATATTTCTTTAAAATGCAGAAAATGAAAAATTAGTAAGGGCAATTATGAAAAAAGTAGGATAAATCTAACAATAATTAGGACATAGAATGAAATCTGCAAATCAATTAAATTAGCTAATTGAAGAAAGTAATTAAAATTATTTGATTAAAGAATAGCTGTATTAAAATTATACCAAGAGGAGGTTTAAAAGAATACAAATGAATTTCATTATTAAAATGTAGCCATTGAATTATAAGAAAAAGGTAGTTAAGCAAGAAAAGGTTCAAAACCAAAAATGTCATTAATGGCAATGAATATCCTTTAATCTTAATCATTATCTTCCAAAATGCCTTCCAAATAGTAGCTCAATAATGATCATATAAATAATAATAATTCTGATGATTCCATTCAAGCAAGTGAAGTGAATCTTGATGAAATTTTAATTTAACATAAACCAAGAATTGATTCAGAGTAAAGTGAATATCTAGCAGACATAGATGCTTTATAAAACTTATTTGCATATATTACTAATCCTGTGGCTACAGAACCAGGATTAATCTTTGCAACAGATGCCTTAGCAAATGATATTCAATAGCATTGTGATGATAATCAATACAAATAACATGTAATGAAACCAGATAAATTAACTACTCTAAGATCCTATAAAGCTATGTTATTTCTAACAGATTACCATAATCATCAAATGATCATGTAAATTAACTCACATACTATGCAAATTGCTTGTAATTAATGAAATCTATTTTAGTCCGTAGTATATCTGGATTTTTTTAAAACTCATAATCAAGTGGAAATTTGACTCATATTATTGGTCTACTCTAGTTTTATTTAAAGTATGAATTGAAAGAAACCGTTTATAATTTTCTCTACTTTTAATTTCATCAGTAATTTTTAGATTATCTTTGTATTTGCAATATTCATTATATTAGATAATCCCCATTATTTAGATTTTCTTATGAGATTTATGGATCCCAATTATTCAAAAATTCCTTAGGATTTAAGAAATTATATTTGGTAATTCCTCAATCGTTAAGGATATATTACTCTGCTTGTAAGTAAGATTACAAATAAGGAAAAAGAAGGAATATTTAATAAAAGGAAAGATATTACAAAAGAAGCCTATTAATTTTTAAAACATATTAATGACTATAAATTACAATTAATTCAAGATGATGATTAAGCAGCAATAACATATTCTATCAGTAGTAATATTGATCAATATTTGGGTCCTTTGATTCCAGGAAAAACTTTGATTTAAAATAAGCAACTTTTAGAAAGAAAAATGTTATTAAGTTCACATCTCAGAAGAGGCTCAGACTTATCAAGTTTAACAAGATAAATCAATAAAGTTATTATTCAAGAAAATATTGATTTATCTGAATTAAATTAATAAGGCAAAGATATAGATAGATTATAGGATGTAGTTTAATTTTATAAGGAAATTAGTACTCCTGCTGAAACTCCAACATTATATAATGTATACAGATAAGCTTCAGAAGGAATGAAAAATATTTAATTTGAACATCGATCATAAAGATCCTAAGCTACAGAACCTCCGTTAAATATTATTTAATTATAAAATTCTATTAGACTTCCTTCTTTAAATATTTAGCCTACATGCATAATTACTGAATTAACAACATCAAAAAATACTCAACGTAAACAAAAATCAATGACATTTTCTGAAAACAATCCAGGTTAAACAATTAGTAAAAGATCTGATCAACCTTAGTATATGAGTTTGGTTGGTACCAGTGGTAATTATTAATAAATAATATAGATAATATTTCAACTTACAGATAAATTAATTTAATGTAAACACCAACTTCTTAGGCTAAATTATTTGTTTATTATCCAAATTAAGATAATAGTGTTGTAGACACAATAATGAAAGAGGAATATTCAAAATATGAAACCTAAAATGATGAAATAACATCATTAAGAAATAGTAATCTATTAAAGATTATTATTTAATCAATGTAAAATTTTGAATATCATTATGCATTTGATGAACTTCTAGACGATTAGTATATTTTATTCGAAAAACTATTAAATCATTATTCTCTTACTTAAACAGCCTTATTTTAAAGTTCATATGAAGAAAATAGTTCGAATAATTGTTAAATTATTCTTATTGATCTAATTCAAAGAATTAATAAGAAACCTATGAATGAAAAACTAAGCAAACTTTATGTTATATATCTACCAAGAATATGCAGAAATTTAACTAATATGCATAAAATGTAGAATGAAAAAATAAGTAAGGAAGAATTCTTTTCTAATCAAAATCATATTGGAGGTATAAGAATTTTTAGCACAAAAATAATTGATTTAATTTTAAGAAATTTTAAATAAAGAAATCATCGAATTTATTTAAAGCTCAATGATACTTCTTCATTTAATTTAAATGAATAATTTCATCAATTACCTAATCCTTTTTATTAATAGATATTTTATTCTATTATGAAATAATTATGTTTATTTGCTTAAGAAAAATAAGTTTAAGCTATATTATTTAAAGCTAATCTGTTGGAAGGAATCAGTTAAGCATTTCATAAAAATGTAGTAAATAAAGTAATAGTAAGATAAGGAAATGTAGAGGCATACCTACTTCATTTAGCTTTACTTAGTTAATTAATTATATTAGTTTATGAATTGAGGGATGATTTATAATCCTATAAAACCTCATTATTAAGATTGTAATGCTTTTAAAATTTAAAAGAAGTAATTGAAATGTTTAAAAATAATAAATTGATTTAATTATAAGCCTTGGATATTTAAAAACAACTTCAGAAAAAAAAATGATTTTATAATTTATTAATTATATGTTTTTGGTTTCTAAAAGTCTTATTCTTTCTAAAATTAAATGAACAAGATTTTTTAATAAATCCATACTCATAGTTTATTAATAACTCATTTTAATCAATTTACTTATTTGTTGAATATAAAAATTTGTAAATCTTCATATTATGAAATTATTTCTGCATTTTTATTATTAAGTTTGACTTTAATCATTAATTATTAACGATTTTATTTTGTAAAATGAGCAAATATTGCCAATAATATATGATTCATTCAACACATAGTTCTATTCCTTCCAATAGAAATGAACTAGGTTCTTTCCGGCGAGTTAATTCTCCTGGACTTCCAAATTCTTCTTTAAGAACTAGTTTCAGAGGTGATAATAAAAAATTAGAAATTGGATTAATTACAGATCGAAAACTTAATTAAAGTCCTGAAATAGGCAAAGCTATTAGTCTGGAGAAAGTAAAGATCTCTAAAAGAAATGATAGCATTTTTGAAATATCATAATAATAATAGTAGGCTTAGCCATTTTAATTGATTGAATTTTTAAACAAAAATTTCAAGATGATTGAAAAAATAGAATCAGATAAATTATGTTTGAATATATATATGTCTGAGGAAGACTAAAATTAAATAATATTTACAGGGATTAGTAAAGAGAAAATGGCTTCTGAATAAAATAAAAAAGAAATATTATAAAATTTATAACAACTATTTAAATCAGGAATTGATAGATAAGATTAATATATAAAAATAGAATCTTTGGAATAATAATTCAATTTAGATAATCATAAATATTATGGAGTAAATAATAAAAAGGTTTCCAATTCAAACAAAAGAATTGCAACCTAAATAAATGATAATATATCTATTTTTGATAGATCTTTATCAATTTCAAGTATAAAAGATTTTAAATCTAATTCATCTAATAAAATAAAAAAAGACATTAAAATAATAGAATAGGGAATTATGAAATACAAAATGCAATAAAAAACAAAGTCAAAATAAAAGCAGCCTTTTGGTTAACATAATTGTACTAATACACTCAAATCTAAAAGCTCTGTATGTAAAAGTCCTTTATTAAGAGATGCTGTTTCACCTTCTTGTAAATCTTAAAGAAAAACTGATGAAAGAATAGCTAATAAAGTTAAAATTAATACTAAATCTATGCATGCATGACTAACAAAAATCAATTGTGATTATCTTTAAAAATATGTTCTATAATTATTATATTTTATTATATATAATATTATATTTGATGTTTTTGTTTACTAGTGATTGCTCTTCAATAGGCTGCGAACAATAGCAACCAACATTTGATACTAATCTTTCATTAGGTTTCCCAGAACATTCAAATTCAAAAACTAGAAATTTTTAAGTTATATCAGAACATTTTGGGTGTTTAGGACTTAAAGAAATGAGTAAAAGTGTTTGTGAAATCATAAAAAATCAAAAAAAAACAAATTTATAATTAATTTTATCAGAAATTAAGAAATTACATCCATAAAGTGTAATATTTATATTATTTTTTATTAGACAAATACTGTAAATCAATCGAGAAGAGTATACGATTGTTTAAATGTTATGATGGCTATGGGAATAATAAAGAAATGTGATAAAACATATGAATTTATAGAGAACTCAAATAATTTTCAAAATTAAGAAATAAGAAGATAAATTGATAATTTATCAATGGTAAAATTTCTTATTGAGTAAAATTTATAAGAAAAGAGAAAAATTTTTTCTCATTTAACCAAAAGATAAGCCAAATTAGATAAATTAGTATTTAGAAATTAGAATTTAGATTTAGACGAATAAGAATAGATCTTTCAATTTCCTTTGTTAGTTTTAAAAACTCAAATCTAAGAGAATATATAGGTAGGATATAATGATTAAGAAGTATTAGTTTAATCATAAAACATAATAAATATTTAGTAAGACTTAGATGTGATAATAGAGTTGAATTTTGATGATTGATTACAAAATTGATCTTTATTATCATTTTAAAAGTTTAACCATAGAATTTAGCAAATCTCTATTAAAAATAGTACTTTCTTTTTCATATTTTTGAATCCAAGAATGCTACATAATTTAAAAAATGCTTAATCTTTTTTTAGGATCCTTTTAAACTAAAGCACGCACAAAGTTTTTGCATTCTTCACTTATAAAATTTGGGAATTCAAATCCACTATAGATAATTTTATTCATAGTATCTTCTTTTTTTTTTTCATAAAAAGGTGTTTCTCCAGTACATAATTCAAAAGCCAAAATTCCAATAGCCCATAAATCTACTGTATGATCATAATCTCTTCCTGCTGCAATCTCAGGAGACATATAATCTACAGTACCACAAAAAGATTATCTAACTTAATTTGCAGGATTATAAGTTGATAATCCCATATCAGCTATTTTTAATAATGAATGAGTAATTAATATATTTTCTGGTTTAATATCTCTATGAATAATATTTTTGCTATGCATATATCCTATACCTTCAATAATTTATCTAATATACCCAGAGACAGTTTATTCTGAAAATCTCTTTTTTGGTTATTTTTTTAATAACTTAAATAGCTCACCATCTGTAGCATATTCTAAAATCAAAACTACTTTTGACCATTCTTAAAAATATCCAAAAAGTTTGAGTATGTTTGGATGATCTAAATATCCTTAAATTTTAATTTCATTTGCCAATTATTTTTCCATCCCATATTTTTATATTGTGGCTTTAGGAATAACTTTTAATGCAACAATTATTTTTGATTATTTATCTTATGCCTAATAAACATCACTAAATTTTCCTTTTCCCAAAAATTTACATATCTAAAATCTTTCACTTATCGTTGAATACACTGGAGCTAGAACTTATGCTTGTTTCACTAAATTTACAGGTTTCTTTCTAGGTGATTCACCTTATTAAGGCAAAGGACTTTCTTCTTTACTTTATTCTTCTTCCACTTAATAGGCAGGTATTATATGCCGATTCCCAATTTCCTTATTCATTTATCCTATTGTAAATGTAAGTCTAGTCTGCATATTTTTTATATTGCTGTCTATGCTCTAACATTTTTCAACTAGATTCTGCCAATCTTTGTCAATTGATAGTATAAATCCAATTTGATCTAAATTAGTCATATTATTTTTTTTAATTATGGAAGCATATAGTAAATTTGATTTTGACGGAAATGAAAATTTTTAGTAATATCTACTAAATGTCTATCCCTTGCCTCCAAATATAGATAAAATTAAACGCAAATGGTATAAAAAATATATTGACCCAGAATTTGATATCAATACAGAATCTTAAAATCCTAATCCAAACACTTAATCATAAAAATAAGAAAATTATTAGTAATCATAATAATCATAATAATCATAATAATCATAGTAATAATAATAATAATAATAATAACAATAATAATAATTACCATCTATTCCTATTTTAACAGTTATAGAAGGAATACTTAAAGTGATATATTTTCCTGCATTATTGTTCTTATTTTCACCTTAATTGTACAAATTTTTAAATTTTGGATCTATCTTTATTTGCTTGCTTGCTATACATCGTTTATAAGGACTACCAAATAGAAATAATTACAAAGAATATATTTTAAAAATAATATAACTTGAATTCACATCAAATATTTTCTATATCGTTTCTTTATTTACGATTGATAGTTTTGCATTTTAAATACCAATTGCTTTACATTTTTTAGTTGGAGCTGCAGAGTTTTGGACATAAATTAATCCATAATAAGAAATTTCATTGAAAATAACTAGGTATCTACAAGATAATAGAAGTGAAGTAATCCTAACAAAATAGAAAATAGAGATTTACTTATTCCTTTATTGTGTATTTGGAATCTTCTTAAAAAAAACATCATTTATTCATGCAATAATTATTTTCTAAAATGTCTTACTCAAAACTAAATTTAATAAAAATATGAAAAATGCCCAAGCATATATTAGAGTATGGTATGCTGATAAATTAAGTGAAAATAAAAAATTACCTGAAGGTGTACGCAAAATTCTAAATATTATATGGAGAGGTTATGAAAAGTTAATAAACCTCATATGAGTGATTTATAAAAAATTGTTGGATATATTCAAATATTAAACATAACATCTTAAGTTAAAATTATTAATAATAATATATTATATTTTTTTAGATATCTTTTCATTATTTAATTTTAATAAATGGTTGATCACTATCTTAAATTTAATAATAATTCTAGATTCTATATCATAATAAGCCAGAATTATAAAAACAAAAGAAAATAAGAAGAAGTAGGTTAAGATGATAACTATATATTATTTATAATTATAATTTTTATAAAAGTCAGACTCAAATACTAAACTTTTCAAAAATTCATTCAATATAAGCAAATTTGTCCCTAACTCTATGATATTATTTAAGAATAGTCTTAAATTAATATCATTAGTACTTATATAACAAATTAATAGAATTAATAAGTTGAATATATTACAATTGCTGGGATAAAATTTAAGTTATTATAATTAAGTGAAAACTTATATAGTTATCCTTTAAACTATGTATAATCAGTTAAGCATAGATATACAACTTATCAATCTCTAAGTTGAAATTGAGTACTTTATTTAACAAAAATACTATATTAGTATAACATTTTGACAATATTATTTATATTTATTTCATAAGGCATTAATGATTTGATCTGATTATTTACTTTACTAAATAATAAGCCATTTTAAGATAAAAATTAATTAATTTTAAACTTGAAATGAAATATTACAATTGTATTTTACTATATTTATTCTGTAATTTTAAGATATTCCATTTATGCATATTATTAAGATAATTGTAATTACATTTTTAATTTCTCTGTAAATCTGAAACTAGTTTATTGTCCAAATATTTATATTTCGATTTAATATTAAATATAAGTATTTTTATTTTTTTTAAAAAGAAGACTCAAATATAGGCTAATTTTATTGAATTTAAATTCTAATACACTTAAAAGGAATATCATTAGTTTGTCTAAGTTTTTATGAATACATCATTAAATTATAAAAAATGTGGTTCCATAATTAATTATTGTTAATTATATTGAAAATAAATATAGCAACCATCATCAGAAATTAAAATTTAGTATATTCATGATACATTAACTCAAAACAATAAGAATAAAGTAAATTAATTTAAATAATTAATGCTTCTTATTTTTTTTCAATAACTATAATGCTGCTTCTTGCTCTAATTATAATTTGTTTAAGATGACAGAGCAAAATGCTTAGATGGTACATTAGGAGTAATTATTGAAAATTAGTTATAGTCTTATTACTTTCAATAAGGTTTTGAAGAAGGTTAGAATAAATTTATTATTTATTTTGAGGGAGGAGAGTAAGTATGCTTTATAATGCAAGGTTTATTTTAGGAAATACTGAAGAATAATTTTTAATCAATGCTGTTGAAAAGTAAAAATATGAATTTAATTAAGGATGTAAACCTAACAGGGAAGTTCATTAAATAGAGCTAGTGCTTTTGAGTTTGATGGTATATTATCTTAGGACAAATTAAAAAATTACTATTTCCATAATTGGAATCTAATTCACATAAATTATTGTGATGGAGGTGGTATTAATAAATTATTATTATTTTAGGCTTTTAAGGTTATAAAAGTGATTAAGTTAATTACTAATCAAATTTATTATATTTTAGAGGTGAATTAATAATAAGAAGCATTTTTGACCATTTTATAACAAAATTTTAAAAAGCTGAAATAATAATATTATCTGGTTGTTCCATTGGAGGAATAGCAGCATTATAATGGGAATAGTATCTTACTTCATTGGTTCCAGACAATATCTCAATATTATGTGTTTCTGACTCAAGCATATTATTTGATATGCAATCAATAAATGGATCAAATTTATTGTAATAATCCTTAAAGATTATGAATTACATTGCTAATAATGAAACCTTAGTTCCTCAAAAGAATTGTGCATACAATTTTCCTAATCAGAATTGGAAATGTTTTTATTTCTAAAATTTAATGCAATATATTAAACAACCAGTATTTATTATCTAGCCCTTTTATGATATAAGTTTTCTATACAACTATCTCAATATAAAATGTATAAAAGACTTAACACTTAAAAATTGTTAGAAAAATGAAAAGGATTTTATTGATCTTGTTTTCTCAACATATCGTCAACTTATAAATGAATTTTTGATTAATAATTCTAATACAGGGTCTTTTGCTCCTAGCTGTATATCAGATTGGTATTCCATTAATTAAAACTAGTTTATTTTTAAGTTAGTTATCATTTTCTTCTAATTGGACAATTCCTGAAGGTTCAAATAGAACAGTTTATCAAACTTTAGTCTAATGGGTAGAAAAACAAAAATAGAATTCTATTTGTAATAATGAATTTGGTTTGATGGATAAAGTACCATGGCCAATGAATTCCGCTTGTGCTCAATTATCATCTTTAATAAACTTAATTAAATTGATAAATATGATTTTATTGATAATTATTATTTTATTATGAATAATTTGAAGTTTCTCAATTAGTAGGCTTTAATTATCATTTGAATTTTGATATAATCATTTTAAATTATACATAATATATATAGTAATTTAATATTAAATACAAAATATTTATTCATCTTCTTTAATTGATAGTTTATGAATTTTTATGTATATGTGATGTTTGTTACATAAAACATTATTTGTCTCTTTCATAGCTGTCTTCTCTATATCGATTAGGTGTTCTAGTCTTTTATTATTAATAGTTCTATCTCTAATAAGATTAATTATGGTTATTCTCACGAATATTGTTTAATTTATTAGAGTTATAAAGGTTAATATATTAATTAGAGTTATTTATATGTTAAAATTAAATATCCTAATAATCTTATCTTTTTTAATGTAAATAATTTCTATTATTTTAAGGATATTAGTTTTGATAATCTTAAACTTAATAATATTTATCTTAATCAATTTCATTTGGTCTCTACATTCTACTAACTGCAGAAATAGGATTAATTTTATTTATTCTCTCATTTTGTACTTATCTATAGTATTGTTCACCTTATGGTATTCTTGTATCAATTTATTATTAAAAAATATCATTTTTAGGTAGTCTACTCTTCAATTCTTCTAAATATTGCAATCTTTAGTGAAATTACTATTATTTTTGAATTGGCAAATCTTAATATAATTGTTAAGTAGATTAAGTTTAATATGTAGTACATTATTTTTATTATTAGAATTCAATTTAAGAATAATTCTCATTAGAATTATTATATTATTGTCTAGTCGAATTTTAAATAAATTTTTGTTTATTTGCACTTTGTTGATCTTGAGATGGGTATTATGAATAAGGAAATTATTGTTAGATTGGTTAATTTTACGATTACTAATATATTTATTACTAGTCTTAAATTAATCCAAATGAAGGATTTTCATAAAGACTTTAATTTGCTTACTTGTGTTTACTTTATTAATTTGATAGTTATTTGCTTTAAGGTATTTACTATTATTCTTATTAATGAAGTTAATCCTGGGAATATACTTTTGGTGATAAAATAGATTTATATTAATGATTTTAATTATAATATTAATTTTTGATTTCCTAATACCTATTTCTATATTCATTATTATAATACTAAGAAATTGGTTCATTTTATTATTATTTTTATTAATTTTAATTATGATTACCTCCTTACTATTCATTATTGTCTTAAACCTAATTTGGTTAATCTATATATGTTTTTATTGATCTGTTACAAACCTTATCTAAAGCAGCTTTATTATAATAAGGATTATTTGAAAATGGATCATCAAATTGATTATTGTCTTAATAATATTATTGATTATTTCTAACTTCATTTTCAGTTTCGAAAGAAACCTTATTTTTTTTAGGAATTTACACATAATTTTCAGGATCCTTACGTTCATCATTATAGACTGTCTTAATAGTTTTATTATAATTATGAGTTGGAACTCTATTATGATAATCACCTTTCGAGAGTGGCTGTTCTCTTGAATTAGCCATATTTTTGAAAAAGATAATTAAAAAAAATAATCTGTTAAATAGCAGTTAATAAATTATCAAAAATAAACTTAAAAATTTTCTGAAAACTATGGACTCAGTTCTGAATATTGATACTGATTTGAGATATATGACTACCTTAATAAAGTTTTTTAAGTTTATGCTAAAATGATTTTGAGAATAATAGTTATATGAAATCATAATGAGATGATTTCCATTTTATAAAAGAAATATTTAATTTGCATTTAGAGTGATATTCTTACTGTATCTTTCAAATTAAGAACTATGTCTTATAAATTTTTATTTAAAATATTATCTCTTTGTTGATTGAATAAGGAGTTATTGTTTTAATTATTGATTTAGCATTTCTAAAATTATACAAATTTTAACATATGCCTGCAATTAATTAATTATTTTACTTCAATATATGTTCTCATGTTCACAAATTTTACTAGCATGAGTGTAATTCAACATTATTAATTAAATTTATAAAAATTTTGGATGATCATTATGATATTGAATAACTCTCATATAATTATAAATAAAATTAATAATCTTAATTAAGATAAATATATATTTCATTTAAAAAACAATTTAATTATAGGCGACAAAAAGTTTTTTTTAACTTTTTTATGAGTTTCTAAATGATCTAAAATAGTATTGTTATTTAATTCAATTTTACAGAAATGGCAATAAATTTTATCAGAACATAATTCACTATTACATATTAATAAATTTCCTTCTATTTTACTATTCAAAGGATTGGTATTTAAGCATTAAGGACAAGGAATAGTATTTTAAGGTAATTTATTTTGTTCAACCCATTTCCCATTTACTTTTAAATTACATCTTCCATAAAAAGAATCTCCATTTTCGAAATGACTTATTGATTCAGATTATTTTAAAGGTTCTCCACATTTGAAGCAGAAGTATTTTTTTGAACTACAAGATTTTGATTAACATGTCATAAAATTACATCCTTTATTCTTTTCTACAGCTGTTAAACAATGTGGACAAATTTGTTAAAATTTAGAAGATTTAATTTATTCCAAAAATGCTACTCTAGTTTTAGTTACTTGATTCAATCTTAATGCTTAAATACACTTAAAACCATCATGTCTTTCTAATTTGCATTTTAAGCAATATTCTAATTTGCAATATGGACATTTTAAAGTATCTCATTATAATGAATTTTAATAAATACCTGCATCCTTCCATATTATAAATTAAGAATTACAATTTTTATTTAAACAAGAAATCATTTTTTCATTATCCTTTAATCCAAATAAAACACCTTATTTTAAATATTGTTCATATTTTTTTTAAAAATCTTCAATAAATAAACTCAATGTTTTATCAGTTAATTTCTTTCTACATTCATCTAAAGGGCATCTAAAATTATCTAGATCCAATTCTTGCTATTTAACAAAAAGTTATTTTAAACACTATTTGCAATAAAGATGTCCACATTCTATTTTTACAATATTTTAATCTTAATAACAAATTCCACAATTTTGCATCATTCTTAATAAAATAATATTTCACTTAACTTTCTTACTTTTAATATTATTATAATTCTATCATACATATAAATAAATACTTTGTATGTTTTTTTATAAAATAATTAAAGTGAGGTGAAATGAAATCTCTTGAAATTTTAATTGGGGAAAAATGATCATTTTCTAATTTTATCAATCTTAACTTCACAAGTACAATTTGGGATATATTTTTGTAAATGTTCAAATATCTTTAAAAAATAATGGAATTTCACTTTTGAAATATATTCTTTAAAATTTATATGTGTATTTTATTTAGACTATTAGAGAATTAGTCTAGAAATAAGTTGTAGCCAAAGAAATTCATTAATTTTATTTGTATTTGATCAAAAACAAATAAACTAATATTACAGAATGAATTATTTAAATGAGATCTCGAATATTAGAGGATAATTATCATGAAACATACGATAATTTATTCATAGATCGAATTAAACACAAAAAAATTTATAACTGTTTTTCATTGATGAAGTATGATATTATTTTTCTAAATGATTAACATATTATAAAATGGTTTGGTCGATGAGTTATAGCTAATCCATAAAATTATGACATATTTTTAAGAAATGTAATTGATTCTTAAGTAATAGTATAAGATAGATAATTATTTCGAAGAGACAGTCAAATTTTTGCTTTATAAAAGACAGAGCTTTAGTTTTTTTGAAATAATATTTAATATAATATTTATGGATCATTTATCATCAATTTAAAACAATAATTTACCTGAGGACAATCCAATTGGATTAGATAAAAATAAAACTGAGTCTGGAAATTTAAGTAAATATTCTAGAAGATCATGGTCATAACAAGAAGATGATTAACTGAAGTAAGCTATAAAATTGTATGGCACCAACTGGCTAATTGTAGCACCAGCTTTATAAAATAGAAATCCTTCTCAATGTGCTTAAAGATGGAAAAGAATAAAGCCAAATAACGTATAAAATTTATTAATATTATATAAGGTATTTAGAAAAAGGTAATCGTGGACACAAAAAGAAGATCAATTATTATTGAGATTAGTTGAATTACATAAAAAAAACTGGGTTTAAATTGCTAAAAAGATACCAAACAGAACAAGTAAATAAGTGAGAGAAAGATATGTAAACAATTTAAATCCAGAAATCAATCAAGAGCCATTTACAGATGCTGAAGACAATCGTATTGTAGAAGGTTATATGAATTATGGATCATAATGGTGTAAAATCTCTAAGATGTTATAAGGTAGACCGGTATATAATAAAAATATATAGGAAAATGTAATTAAAAATAGATTTTATTCATATTTGCGAAAGAAATATCTGAAAATTGAAAATCCATACTATGTAATTCCTTAAAAAAATTAAGAATTCTCTTTTTCAAACACTTCAAAAGTAAGGCACAATCAAAGCAAAAAAAAGAAATTACTTAATAAAGTATAATATAATATAAATCCTAAAATATCACAATAATTAGAAAAAATAGAGGACAACAATTATTAGATTGGGATATCTTAATTTAAGAATGTTATAAATGAACAAGACAAAATATCAAAAAATGCTTAAAATATAGTTTAGAAAAAACCTTCTCAAGCCTCAAATGATGATCAATATTAAGAATACTATAGTGACCATAAACGTAAGCAAAAAGTCAAAGAAGTATCAAATGAATCCTTTGATTTGGTAAAAGAAGAAGAATAATAACAAAATTATTATTATTATGCAACACCTAATTTCGAGAATATTGAACAACTCTCAGCTAATTTTTATTCAACTTCTTATGCTTTTAATACTATTTAACCTAATAAAATAATGTATTGCTATTAACCTTAGTTTGAAACACCTTATGTTCCACCATATATTATGACTAATCCAATCATATAATATGGAGTTGCAAGTTAAGAAACATTACTATAAAGATCTTAGGATATCTAAAAGAAGTATCTAAGTTAATGATTCTTTTAATTATTATACATAAATCATATTTAAATATTCATTTCATTTAAAAAAAAAGTTATGATATAACTCTAGAATTTAAATCTTTTTGTAATATTTTTAATTTGTGAACATTAATAATGAAACTTATATCTTGATTAAATATTTGATATGCTTTTAGTCAAATAATATTATAGTTAAAAAGGCTAAAAAAGCAAATTTAATTTTAGAATGAAAACATAAAATGTAATATAACTATCAATTTCAATAAACTCATTCTGATCAATCAATAATACTTACTTATACGACGACTTATATGGCTTCCTTTTTATCTAATCCATAAATCATTTTATACCAATATATATCATTTATAATCATTTAGCTTATTACAACCGTTTATAATATTTGATAAACCAAATTACCTCTTCCATCTTAAAAGTATTTTATTATTTTACTTATCATAAAAATTAAAGATTTACTATTAAAACTCTATTACTTTAAAGGAATATATTAAATATCAATTTATTTTTATCAGTACTAATACTTTAAATTATATATTATTTTCTTATATACATAATTTTTATTTAGAAAATATTCATATATTTTATACAGATATATTTAATATAAAATCTGAATAAAATTAGATATTGTATACCAATCCTTATAGAAATCAATTTTAAAGTATCAATAAGAATTCATTATTCATTAAACTGATATTAAAGCGAGCTTTAGAAATTAATAACTTAAAATTAGTTGAATTTTCATTGATTAAAAAAAATGAGCCATTATTATTTAAAATGGCTACTCTTTATTTATCTTTATAATTAATATAAATAATTATTATTGACAATATAATTTAAAATATGAAATTAAGATTATTGAACTATTAATCCAATCATTCTAAAGTAAGTAATAAAATAATATTGAAAAAGCAATAATTTATATATTTAAATGGATAATTATATATATAATTATAATTACCAAAACTAAATACTAGAGCAAATTTTGTCTACAAACTTAATTCAAATGTTGAATAATCATGAACAATAGAGTTCATAAAATAATGAATCAAATGCTATGCTTTTTCAATATTTAGAAGATATTTTTTAAATTGAGTATTCTAATAACAAATTTAATATAATCAAGTTTGAATTCAAGTCAAACTATGAAAAAATTGAAATTGGACAAATCTGTTTAATTAGCAATAATAAAGAAATCACATAGTACTAATTTGAACCAAAAAATTTTAAGTTCAAATTCAAAAATAACACTTTAGTGATAGGTATTATGGAAAATGAAATCATATATGAAATATATTTTGGAATATGTACATTTCCTAATATTCAGTTATATAAACTTACAGAAACTTAATAATCAAGTAAAATATGCTTTGTTTAAAATTAAATCAAAATTGAATACTAGCAGATAGAAATTCATCCAACTATTTTGAATGTAGTAATTATTTTATCAATGTAATAAACTGGATAATAATTTTCAATATACTAATTGTAAAATTGTTAAATTATGAATCTTTTCACTCTAAAATCAGAAAATATGCTTCTTTGTGAAATAATCAATTTTAATATTGATTATTTTAATCATAGTAATATATATTTTACAAATATTTTTGGTCATCTTTTTTAAATTAATTTTTCAGAAATACTTGAAACAAATTAGAAATTGGATACTACAATTATAAATTAGCAATATCTATATAAAAAACTTCATATATTTCATTACAAAAATTAATAATTTCAAGTATATACTTAATCAATTAATGAAAAGAAAAAAGGTGATTGTATTTATTTTTAAAAATTGCCTAAAAATGATAATATATTTTTATTCTTTTTTTAAACATAAGAAATTATAGAATTAGTCTTAATAAAATTCAATTAAAGTAAAAGTATTATTTTATTGAATAAATAAATTACAATAATATAGGAATTTGAAAATAAATTATAAAAATATATAGAGAAATCTTAAAAAACTGATCTTGATACTTATAAATTATAAAATTGTATAAGTAAACAAAGATAATTGATTGTTCCAATCTAAAAGTATCTTCAAAATTAATTAGAGATAGACTACTTGTACTTTTATTGCAAATAAATATTAATATAAATTAAAATAACCGAAGAAGTTAGTGTTAGGACAATGTCTTTTGATGATAAAGAAATTGATTTAGATTCAATGATTTTTTCTATCAATTAAGCAATTCCTTTAGATTATTGTTATTTTCATTTTCTTATCTTGAAAATTGATATTGAAGATTATAGTATATCTGATTATACAAATAAATAAAGTCAATATATTTTATTTAAATATCAGATTCTAGAAGAACCTATACTTTATGAAAGATCTATGGAAAATAGATATTAATATGATACATATAAGAAAAATAAGATGACAATTTAATATTTAAGAGAGATGATAGTCAAATGTATTAGATATTATAATATATATAGATAAATAAGAGATTACTTAAATATAAAGTGTTGAAAAGTTAGATGAGATAGAAGGAGAATTATATCCATAAATTGCTGATGAATTAAAACCTATAGAGGAAGTGCTTAGTGTAAAAAAGAGTGTGGGAAGTAAAAAATAGATAAATGAACTTATCTTTCAAATATATCAAAACAATAATGAAATTATTAGAATATTAAATTAATTTGATTATTAGGCTAATGTAAAGAAATTTGAATTGAGTTAAATTAAAATAACTCTATTATTTGATTAGTATTAGATTCAATAGAATTAATATAAAAAAATAAAAGAATAACAAGAATAAAGAAAAAATAAAGATGAAGCTAATTTGAGAAAATAAATAATAGACAAAATACTATCTATGCAATATTAATAGAATTAAGATAGTTTTAATTGATTAAAATATTTAAATTTGATTTATAATATATTAAAATTCTAAACTACAATAAATTTAATTTTATGGAATTTTTAGTTCATTTTTTTGCTTTTGCAAATCCAACTTAATCTTTTTCTCTGTCGAAAATACTATAATACTTTCTAAGAAAAATGTCACCTAATATCCAAGCTGGTCCTTAAGGTTATTAAATATCTAATGGTATGAAGGCTGCTATGCAATCCCAATTATTAATTTCAATTAAAGTTTCTAATAAGATGACAAAGATTATTTACATAAATCATCTCCATCATTTAATTCTGCTAATTAAGCACCATCAAAATTAGTAGGCTTAATATATTCATTAGGTTCTAAAGTATAATCAATATTATCAATTTAAAATGTAATTATTGGTAGTGTGTTGATTTCATGACAATGAGACCTAACATTCAATTCTTTTAATAATGTTCTTAAATCATCAAAGGGTCCACTCATAATTGATGAACCAGTATCAACTACTAGTCTACATGAATGATTGCATAAACCTATATCTTTATTATCAACTAGAATGTTATCAGCTTTGATCATCCAATAATATTTATCTATAACATTATGATAATGAATATCTCCATCAACATGAGATGGATTGTATCCTCCCATAATAAATTCACTATGAGAAATATCATTAGCATCTTTGGCAAAATAAAATGCAAATTGATTTCTTTCTAAAAAATTTTATTACATCATGTTATCAAAAACTGGATTAAAATCTATAGGAGCCATCTTTGGATAAGCTAAACCTAATATACCATCAAAATCCAAATCTCTAAATATAGATCCATTTTCACTGATGATTTCTGCTAAATTTTATCTTGGTAAAGTGACATCTCCAAAATAGATTGTATCAGCATTAACAATCCCTTTCAAATCTCCACTACCAAATTCTACATTTAATTCTTAATTTAACGATATAAATGACTAACTATCCTCATGTTTATATTATTTATGTCTTAAACAACCTTCTTCTTAGCATCTATTTGAATTTATCCATAAGTTAGCACTACCAGTATCCAATACAACTTTAAAAGTATTATCTGCTTATCCTATTCCTATATCAGCAGTATATTAGATATTCTTATAATTATGCATTCTCATATATTATGGATCCTACTTTGAAATTTAAACAAATGAAGGATCTTTTAATTTATTCTAATGAAGAGCCACAAGTTTGTAAAAGCTTTATTTGTCATACACCTTAGTTTCTTTTTCCTATAATCGAATATGATAGACCTTTTTTGGATCTGGTTCTAAGAATTTCTGATTATTTTCACTTATAATCAACAATCCAATATTACATATTTATAGATTAAGATACATAAGCCATTAGACATAAAAGTTAAAAAGTGTTTATCATTTCAAATAACGATTTTGATAAATTAATAAATCATATATAAATTAACTCATGAAAGCATTAATTCTTGTTGGAGGATATGGAACTAGATTGAGACCTCTTACATTTAAATGTCCCAAACCTCTTGTTGAATTTGCAAATAAACCAATTCTCATGCATCAAATTGAAGCATTAGTATTTATTACTTAAAACCTTAGGTAAAAGTTGGAGTGTAAGAAATTATTTTAGCCATCAATTATCAACCAGACACTATGAAGGAATAAATCAATAAATTATAAGATCTTTATAAAGTCAAAATCATCTGCTCTTAAGAAACAGAACCTTTAGGAACTGCTGGTCCTATTAGACTTGCTAAAGATCATATTATTAAGGATAATCCTGATGGTTTGTTCTTTGTACTTAACAGTGATATAATATGTGAATTCCCACTTGATAAACTGTTGCAATTTCACAAATAGCATAATCATGAAGGGTTTAAAATATTTATATTTATAGAACAATATTCGTCAATGAAGTAGATGATCCATCAAAATATGGAGTCATATTAGCTGATGAAACAGGTAGAATTAAGGATTTCATTGAGAAACCTTAAGAATTTATTAGTAATAAGATTAATTCTGGACTCTATTTATTTAATGTCAGCATGATTGATAGGATTCCTGTAAGAAATAAAATTATCTAATTAGTTAAAACCAACATCTATAGAAAGAGAAATCTTTCCAATAATGGCTAAGGAAGGATAATTATATCAATACATACTACCAGGATTTTGGAAGGATGTGGGATAACCTAAAGATTACTTAGCAGGAACTGTTCTCATTTTGGAAAGTTATAAAACACATACACCTGATGTATTAGCAAAGGGTAACAACATTGTAGGAAATGTATTAATTGATGCTTCTGCTTAAATTGATCCTAATGCTGTAATTGGACCTAATGTAATAATTGGACCAGATTGTTAAGTTAAAGAGGGAGTGAGATTGAAGAATTGTGTTCTTTTGAAAGGAGTGATAATCAATGCAAATAGTTGGATTAATGAATCTATTATTGGATGGTCATCTACTATAGGTAAATGGGTTAGGATAGAAGGTGTTTCTGTTTGTGGTGAAGATGTCTAAGTAAAAGATGAAGTCTATATAAATCAAAGTTTTATATTACCACATAGAGGTATTACAAGTAACATCTATAACAAAAATACAGTTATAATGTGAAATATTATATTCAAAAATATATTAATGTATTTTTAAATAGAACATTTGGAATTACTCTATATTAAATAAATAAAGTATTTAATATATAAATTTATATGTATTTATAACTCATACAAGAACAATTCCTATCTCTTCTGGTTTAAGCATATCGTTTTCTAATTTCCAATTATATAAATAATAATTTAATTATCCATCTCCTGAACAAAACATTAATTCCTAAAATTATTGATAACGTAAATACCTTTAAAAATTTATCATTATCCATTATATCTAATGCATTAAAAACATCAAAACCTTCATTTTTAGCTAAAATCAATGCATCATACATTAATTATACAATAGGTGTTTAAGTTGCAACATTATAATAAGAATATGCAGCCTTAAAAGATTTATTTATATAATATTACTTTTAAGTGTGTATGTTTAGGATTATTTATCACTTAACTTGGTAAATTATAAAATGACAAAAAATCTGTAACAATACCTTATTCCTTTTCTACTACATATGTACTAATCACATCTTTTCTAGGTAAAAACCAATGTTTCACTTCTTCTTCTGTATATTTAAAATATAACTTAAAATTTCTAAATAGATTGATTTTATTTTACTTCAAATATTCATTTAATAATTTAGTAACCTAAGCTACATCTTTCTTTTTCATTGGTCTAAGTCCTGGAGTCTTTGGTTCTTCAGGTAATTTATACAACTTTTGTTATCTTGAGATTGTCTATCTTGCTGATAATGAAGAGAATCCAACTTCAATTAACTTCTTTGCATTCAAACTTCTATGATAATATCTAGTTTATGAAATTGGTGTTGGGACAACAATCCCTGCTGTATAAACAGCTTACCACATATTCTTGATATGTACTCTTCTAGTAATTTCTTTTATTAAAACAGGAGCTAATCTATTGGATCTTATTTTTTTATGGACACATAAGAAATTAATTTCTGTCATCTTCACCTTATTTTATTAATTTTCAATAAAAAGTGTTACAGGAATACCTGATATGAATCCAACTAATTTCTAATTGACTCTTACACCAACCAACCAATCAGCATATTATCCAGGAGGTAATAATGCCCATCTCAAAAATTCTATTGAATAATCAAATCTAAACATATTATCATCATCTTCAACATAATTTTCTTTCAATAAAGTGTATACCTAATTAATTTATATTTCTTACTTATTATGCTTATTCTTCATTTCTTAAATCAACATTAAACCATTCATATTTTTCAATTAAGTTAAATGGATCCTTTCTGACTTCAGCCAATACTCCAAGTTGAATGGGTCCAGGTTTTAATTTATCCATCTCATTGATATTGGGCATAGGTTGAGTTTACCAAAATTGATGAGGTTTATTTAATTTGTCAATTAATTATTAGTTATATTAAATATTTTTCTTTACTACTACTTATTATTACTATTAAGGTTAGACTTCTACTTCTTCTTCACTTGATTCTTATTCTTACTTTTCTTTTTGTTGCATGTTATTATTAAAAATTAAATATAATTATATATTTAAGAGTCCTACAAGGAATTTATATGATTTAAATTAATTATTTATATAATTTCTTTAGAAATTTCTATAAATTAATATATTCCATTAAGATTCAATATTATTATTGATTAAATAAATTATATAAGATTATTTACTCTATTGGAACTTAAATCCTATTTGAATTACACAAAGCAGTATTAAAAATAATTTTTTAAAGTTATATGTTAAAGTTATATTTAAACATCATCGGACTTAGAAAATAGTTTAAGTTTATTTCATAATAAAATTTGTAAACTATTTAATTTCTTCATTTAACTTACTTAGTATTTTTTTATTCTTATCAATATTTATAAAATGAGTTACTGACTCTTATTATTTTCACAAAATTATGAATTCTTTTGAATAAATTTTCTTTAGTTTGTCACAATAGCATAAAATTTAATATAGTATTGGTCAAATATCAGATAAGTATATTACTTCTATTAAAATATTTGAGATCGAATTAAATTAACTCTCAACTTAGGCTGATTCTTAAGAATAAAATGTAACTAAATAATGTGAAATAATAAAAATAAAAATGAATTTTTGAATTTTTCATGAGCTGCTTTTATAAAACTGATAATTTAATTATATAATAATTTAAGTTTAGAATTAGTTTTTGGGTGGTTAAATACTGCATGCATTATTTATTAAATTTAATAGAAACAAATTATATACTGTAATGAATAATAATCTTTTATAAAAAATTAATAATGGCTTTGAGTATTTAAAAGGTGATTAATTTCTGCTACAAAAATAAAATATTAAAACTATTTATCAAATCTAATGAGTAAAATCGTAAATATGAGTAAAACATCCTCTCAGTTTGAAAGTTCTTAGCATAACTATTAATCCTAAAACAATCAAGGGAAATTTTAAGTAAAATTTAATGGTTTTATTTTTCAGTAGGATTTCTAACAAATGGAGAGTGAAATTAAGTATGACGGAGGGGATACTTATACATAGTAGTATTCAAGTATAGGAGGAGAAATTAAAAAAAAAGTAAAAATAGTCATTATTGTCAGTTTATTAATTAGAGTAAAAATGACCATGAAACCATACAATTCGATTGTAATTAACTATAAAATGGTTAATCTACTCGTTTGAATGGAAATGTATATTGTGTTATAATAATATTTATAATCAGGTTTCATCTATGAGGTTTAATGGGATGGAAGAAAATGGATAAAATGAAGTAGGAATGCAAGTCTAAGGTCAATCTTAGCTAAATGTATAAACATCTTCTGTAATTTTAATCCTAATTATAGAGTACTTAATAGACAAGTTATTAAACTCAAACAATAGTAACAAAAACAATAACAACATCATAACATAGAATATCCAAATCAGAAGATTAAGGATAAGTATAAATAGTATATATATATATCTAGTTTGAAACTGTCGAATATGAAATGATGAATGGTTAAGGTAGTATTGAAGGAGAAGCCTAGGAAAGTTCATCTGCTGTATTTATATATAATTAACAAATTAATAGTTGTATAAATATGGTGGCTACAATCTTAAAGCTGATCATGCTAAACTTGGAGGAAAGTTAATGCTTAGTAAATATAATTTTTCAGATGCTTCTTTAAAGGTTAGTATATTTTAATTAGATATTAGGAAAAATAATTTAAAAGTTCAGCAGGTAAAATTTAGATGGCATGCGATGTAGCTATGGCTGCTGCTCTTAAGAAATAAGAAGAATAAACATCTGCAAATGGTGCTATAGCAAATTGGGAATTATAAATGAAATCAATGGCAGAATTAAAAGCCTAATATTAATTATCCGCTAAAGTTACATTAAAATAGCGATCTCATCTAATGTATGGATATGGCTTTCGAAGTAAAGATGGAAATCCATAACAATGTGAAGATGATGATAAGGAGAAATAAAAGGAACCTATGAAATTGGCTGTTTGTGATGCCGAATGTATAGAGAAGAATGCTCCATAGGATGCAGAAGAAATCTCTAAAAAGAAGAAACCAGATGTAATAGAAGAAAAAGCTTAAGACATACTTTTTATACCCAGAAGTGAAGATTTTATAAGATTAGTTCCAAGAACTTAATAATAAGTTGTTTATCCAGTTAATTCAGTAAGAAGCATTCTTATGCCATAAGTAATTTTAAATTTAACTTTTTAGGTTGCTAAACAATCAATAAGAACTAAATGTTCAAGTGTTAGATAGCCAGTAATAATATAAGAAGAAGTTACACCTACAATTATATAAAGAACATATGGAGCTCCATAATCTTTAAGACATTAAGAGTCCTTTTTTACTGTCTAATCTGTATAATAATAGTTGGTGGCAGTCTAACCTTAGGTTGTTTAATAATAAGCTATTATCTAAGTTCAAGCTTAACCTATTATTTAATAATAAGTTGTATAAGTTTAAGAAATGCAACCAGTATAATAAGTTATTATGGTTCAACCTACTTAAAATGTTGAAACATATTCATAATAGCATATTCAAATTTAATAGCCTCATCTAATTGGTTAAACTGTATAATTAGTAGGCTAATAAACTTAATATGCAAATACTTAAACTGTTTAAATGATGACTCAATAACCAAATTTAGTTATTGCTTAACCTTAATAAGTAGCATCTGTTGCACAATAAAGAGTATTAATGTAGGGAATATAATAAGAGATGGTTTAATAAGTGGCTGTACAATAATAATAAATAGTCACACATACATAATTCATTTAATAAGATGCAACATCACCAATCAGATAACACTAAATTATGTAATAACCTTAAATACTCATGTAACCATCACAATAATAATAATAAATTATGTTAGTTTCATAATAACCCATATTATAATAATAAAATACTTAAATTCAATAATCTGTTTATTAAATATAACCATAATAAACTATTTAATAAATCTAACAAATCCATTAAGTAAATTATCATTTTATACAACTTTAGGTTACTTCCCCCTTAAGATAATAACATTTGGTTTTATAGACATAGATACCATAAAACTATACAACTTAACCTTTTGAAGTTTTGCAATCCAATTAATCCCCCAACACTATTCCAATCAGTTAATAGTAATTCAATTATTAATGTATCCTCCAAAAAGTGTGAGAATCCCATTATATATTTATTCAAATATCATCAATTAATATTTCAATATATCTAAATAACAATTCCATATAATTTTTGGATGTAAGAAATATAAAAAATTAATTGGAAGAATTAAAATAATCTCTATAGATATTATTAATGTTATTAAGCCAATTTATTATGAAAATACTGCAAATTAGAAAAGGATTTTAAAATATCAACAAAATTATCATCTAAAATTAATATTTAGTTTTTCAATTATTTTTAATTTATCAAAATACTTTTAGTTTTCAATTTCTAATTTCTAACAATTATATTGTTTCTTTAATATAAATTGAAACCACAAACTTTATACTAAGGCTAGAATATATATATATAAGACAGTTAATGGAGATTTTTGATTGGAACATTTTTATACATGAAAAGTTTTACGTTTAATTTATAAGGAAAAAAGGAAAGCTTAATTAATAGGTTTCAATCCTCTCACATTTTAAATAAATAATAAAGTAGGTTGTTATATTTTGAAGTTTATCAAGAAGATATTTTAATGTCTGCTTAATAATAGTTTTATCTAATTTTTTTAATAAGCAATTTTTCATTCAATTAGATTCTTATTATTAATTTAAATTAATTTAAGGTATTTTATCTTACTTAGATCTATAAATTCATCCTCTATAAATATTCATTTAGATTTTATAGTAATTTCAAATTGATATATAATAAAAAGATCCTTTTTGAATAAGAAGATCAAGTCTATTTTATTATAAATAAAGGTCTTATTAAACTCTTAATTTATTAATAAAGAAGAAAACTTCAATATCAATATTCTATTTAGTATGAAATAATTGATAAAATATTTACCTTAATAAATTTTATCAAATTTATGATTGTTATGAAAAGAAATGTGAATAATCTCATTATACAAAAGAGATAACAAAAAAAGTTTAATTTTATAATATATTTTTAAGATTAAAAGTTAATATCATTTAGAATTTATCCGTTGGTCATTATGTAAATATAAATTCAAATTTATTAATATAACTAATGAATTATAAATCAAGGGATGCCCCATCCTTTTTGAATAAATACTTATAGAAAGATACAAATCCTAAGAGACCTTTTGAAAGCCAAAATAAATCCTATTAAAAATATGATGCATCTCCATTAATAAAGCAACCTGTGAAAAAAACATTAGAATTAAATTTTTCTAGTTTGGAAGAGTAATCATTCAAAAAATAATCTGTCTTACCGAATTATGAACCAACTAAATGTTCATCAGGTAGAAATGGAATAATTAGAGCTTATGCTGCTAATACAAATTAAGGAATTGTTAGAGATTATAATGAAGATAGAGTCTCTATAATTTTGAATATAGTTAAGCCATAAAATAGAGCAACAGAGAATTGGCCAAAATGTTCATTTTTTGGAGTTTATGATGGACATGGAGGAGCAGCTTGTGCTGACTTTTTAAGAGATAATTTACATTAATTTGTAATAAAAGAACCTGAATTTCCATGGAATCCTGTAGGAGCCATAAGAAAAGGATTTGAAGCAGCAGAAAATCATTTTTTAGCTTATGCATTAGATTAATATTCAAAAGGAATCCAAGAAAGAAGTGGTTCATGTGCTATAGTTTGTTTAATTGTTGGAGATGTTTGCTATGTAGCTAATGTTGGAGATAGTAGAGCTGTACTAAGTTCTTAAACAGGGAAAAGAGTAGCAAATTTATCAATTGATCATAAACCAGAAACAGAAGCAGAGAGAATCTAAAGAGGAGGAGGCAAAATATATTAAACTTAAGGAATTAATGAAGAAGGAACGTAAGTTACTGGACCAGTTAGAGTTATACCAGGACGTTTATCAGTTTCAAGAACTTTTGGTGATATAGAAGCTAAATTTGAATAATTTGGTGGAAATTCAAATGTTGTTATATCTGAACCAGATGTCAAAATATTTAAAATTAATTAAGATCATGATTTCATTGTTTTGGGATGTATGTAACATTAATATAATTTTAGGTGATGGTATTTTTGATAAGATGTCATCAGGAGAGGTTATTAATATCATTTGGCAAGATATTTAAAATAATAATAAATCTAATTTACATTCAGTATTATCGACTGCAGTTGATTCTGTATTGAAAGAAGCTATATTAAAAAAAAGTAGTGACAATGTTACTTTATTAATTATTGCCTTTTAAATAAATTCACAAAAAGAAGAATAGAAAGAAACAAAATGTACATATAGTAATTCAGTTGAAAGAATTGAAGAGACTTATCATATAAATAGTAGACCAAGAATAAGGTAATATATTAATGTATATAAAATAGTCAGCAAATTCCAAAAAGAAATGATGAAAACTTTTCATAATTTAGTAGTCTAAATAATTGCAATCAAAATACTTCCATAAACAATAATAATAAATCAGCTTTAGTCTAAAATTTTTAGAATCGAATATTAAAATAATAATTAAACAAAAAATCGTGTTTGGACGAATAAACAAATAAAGTAAAAACTAGATATATCATTTGATAATAATTAATTAATAACTAATTAATTTAAATTCATAAACATTTTTTAATTTAAATATCAATTTTCTTATTATATTCTTTTATCAATCCTAAAAAGATTATAAATAACTATAGAAATTTATAGTATTCAAATTATTTGAAAGATTTAAAAGAAAAATGAACTTAAAAATTTACTATTCTCAGGATCAGAATTCGATTTTAAAATAATAGAATTGAAGATCAAAAAATAATTCAATTTCTGATTCTTAAAGTTCAAAATCTGATATTTTTATAATAAATTTGGAATAATTAATCAGTATGATTAATAATAATATTTAAACATATACAATATTCAAAATATTTTATCATATTATATGACAAGATTAAAACTATTTATAATAATGCTAAATTTTATAGTTAATTATAACAATACTAATAGTATTTATTGAATAATAAATTTATAAATTATTATTTTATACATAAATTCTATGAGAAAATAATTATCATTTTCAATAGTATTCTTTATTAAAAAAGAATCTGGTTAGTTAGTGAAATAATTAAAAAAAACAATTCTAAATTTTGTAATTATAAAGTGAAGTTTTATAATTGAATTAAAATTCTTAATCAAAAATGCCGTGCTTTTATTATATTAGATAATACATAAATTTATACTAAAAATAATCTACTCAACTTAAAATTAGAATAAAAATCAGCTTTTTACTTGATCCCAGATTTATACATTAGGAATAATAAGAATACAAAAAAAAACAAAGTTAATACTATTTTGATTTATAATAAATTAAAATACAATTTACACATATAAAGAAAATGATGAATAAAATAAAATATCGAATGAGTGTCTTTAATAGAGATTATTTTATGTTCATAGATCATAAAGGATTTCTATATTTAGAAGAAACTGAACCTAAAAACTTTACATCATGTATTAAGGATGTCAGATTTTTTGTATTATTTAAGAAATAATAGTAGTAATTCTTTTATAAGAACTTGACTAAAAATAAGACTGGAAGACATGCAGATTATAGATTTGTATCTAAATGTTGGGGAGAATTCAATTTTGTTAAAGTATAATCCACTCCAATAATATATAATGATATTTAACTTGTAGATAATTAATGGAAAATAGTAATATAAATGATATATATTAGATAGCTTAAAATGGATATTCAGAAAACTTTGAAGCAAATTAGTTGTTTATAAAGGATAATTTACTTTATTATAAAGTAAGTCTAAATGATCTTGAATTTGGAATATTATCAACTGATCTAGCTATCAAATTAGGAGATAATATTAATGAATGCAATACTTTTAGATGGGATAATAATGTATATTAGTTATGAATATATGATATATTAATAATTATAATCTTATTCATTTATATAAGAATCTAGTTATTCTAAAATTATATAATAAGTATATTATATTCAAATTATTCAGTTGTATCTTCTATTCTGTAATAAATTTAATTGCTAGATTAGATTCATAATTTTCAAAGTATATTTATAAAATCAAGAAACATAAATCATAGAGATAATAAAATCTAAATAATTTAATTTAATTTAAATGAGAATTACATATAATAAATTTCATTTCAATAATTTTGGCAAGATTTCTTCTGATTTTCCTTTTATTTGATAAGTATTTCCAACTTCAATTATAGGTTCTGGGTTAATCTCAATTATAATGGCCTTTTTTTTAATAAATTTGCAAACAGTTGATTTAGCACATCCTGTTTCAAGCATTGTACCAACCACTATGATGGTATCATAGTTATCATACTTTTCTTATAACTCTTAGATCCTACAATTTTCATTAGTATAGGATTCATCAAAAAATAATATATGAGGTCTTGCATCTTCTCCACATTGAGGGCATTTTGGTCTTAAATTCTTAGTAAGATCTGGCATATCATAAAGTGTGGCTAATTCATCTTTTTTGAGAGTGCATTCTTTCATGCATCTCATATATTTGATATTACCATGTATTTCATAGATTGATTCATAATGACCATGTTTGATTTATTTTTAAGGTAGTATAGAAGTGAGAATATTATCAATATTTTATGATACTATTAAAGTATTTGGATTCTTCTTTTTATAATTGGCAATTGCTATGTGTCCTGCATTAGGTTTTTTATTAATTAGCATCTTTTAAAAGTCTTTATGCCATTCCCAACATAAATCTGGATTACTTGTTAAAAATTCATTTGTCAAAACCTTTTGGCATTCAAATGTATCTTCTCCTTTTGTCCAATATCCATCTTTGCCTCTAAATGTTGGTACTCCACTTGCATAACTTAAACCAGCTCCACATAATATTAATACATTTTTAGTTATTAGTTTTGATGCTTATTCAACAGTAACTTCTTGAGCAGTTTTAGGATTTTATTCATCTGATTTAATATTATTTGCTCCCATAGATCTTCCAATATTTTCTAATAATTTATCCATAGCATCACTGAACTATTTTTTAAACTTATCTATATTATCAACAGTTTATCTAGCTTAAGTTTTTGCTTCATCAAGATTTTTGAATGTTATCTCCAAGCTTGCTAAAGTTTGTTTTGATCTTTCCTAAGTTTCTTAAATTTCTTTGGATATTTTTTCATACTATTCCTTTTCAATTGCACTTTTTCTATTGTATTCTTCCCAATCAAATTTTTAATATGGTTTTGGTTCATAATTGTCCATTTTCTTTAATTAAAATTATTCTTCATATGCAAGTAATATATTTATCATACTAGATGCAGAATTGAACAGTATCCGATGAATACTATAATTAATGAAAATATGATACTTATAGGTTGGTTACTTTTTCACAGAATAATAAAACAAATTACCAAGCTTTTTTATTGTAAATTAAGTGAATATAATTAGATGGACACAGATAGATAATTAATAAAATAGATTAATAGACTGTTTAAGTAATTAATATTATTTTGTCTATCCAATTATTAGTACATTAATTTTTACAATATTAATTATTTACAAAACCTTCGATTTAGGAAAATTAATTTCAAAATTGTTATTTAAAATTAAAATATTTTATAAAATTACTATGATAGCATAATAATTCTATGATTTTCAATTTATTCTTTTATAAGAATAATTATTTATTTAAATTATTAACTTATTAATTGTAATAAGAGATTTGGCATTAACTTTCTCTAAAATAAATTAGTAATTGATTCAAGAAACTTAAAACTATTATTTATTTAAATGACAATGAACATTTATTTTATTTGAAAATTGATTAATGTAGATATATTTTAGTATCTGTCTAATATCAAAGAATATGAATTTTTCATTTAATAAAGGAATTCTAATAAAACTATTATATATATTCAATTTATTAAAACAAACCAAAATATAACAGAAAAATACCATTTTAAATCTTTAACTGTAATTATAATTTCAAGATTAAAAAATATTTTTATATTCTTATACTATGAAGTTTTAAATTATTTATCAAAATTTTGCCATATATCATAAATTAGGTGATTTATAAAATGGATTGATGATATAAAAAAATGAATTTGAGTTGACTCTAGGGATTTATATTTTTATTTATGCCTTATTACTTACAAGTAGAAATACTAATTAAATAGTAGCCGAACATTAGATGGATATATAGAAGTTAAAAAGGGAACTAAGTAGATTTAGTAAATTTTGAATGAGAACAGAATTTTTTATTTAAAATATATTTATTTATAATTATATTTGGAAATAGTAGAATGAGTCGATAAATTTATGTAGGGAGATTGGGATCTAAAATAAGGCGGGAAGATTTATAACAGGAGTTTGAGAAGTATGGAAAGATTAAGGATATTGATCTACGAAGCACTCATGCCTTCATTGAATTTGAAGCTTCAGATGAGGCTAAGTAGGCAATATCATAAATGGACGGGCGAAGGATTAGTGGTGATCGTGTCACTGTTAAACAAAGAGGTAGGATGACATTTGATCGTGTGATGATAAGATGATCGACCTTCAGGTGTAAGAGGACCAACAGCCAGAGATGTGTGTTTCAATTGTGGACGCAAAGGCCATTGGGCAAATGAATGCAAGGAAGGTTTAGCTATTGTATTATAATAAGGCGATTTGCGAGAAACATGCTATAGATGTTACAAGAAAGGCCATATCAAAAAAGAGTGTCCTATGTCAAGAACTCCTAGTGATGCAAGAAGGTAATGTATGTTACAAAAGAATTAAGATAAAGAAGAGATAGAAAAAGAAGAAGATCATCCTCTTCATCCAAATCTTCTTCATCTTCATCAAAATCTAGAAGAAGAAGCAGAAATTTAAAAAAAAATAGATAAAATAGAAGATAATCTAGGAAATCATCAAGTGAAAGTAGAAAATCAAACTCTTCATAAACATCAAGAAGTTCAAGGTAATCAATAAACCCATTATCATAGTAAAAATTCATGATAAAAATACACAAATTATATATTATATATATATGTTAAAAATATTTTGCAATTATATTATATTATCTAATCTTAATTGATTGAATTTGAAATACAAAATTTAGAATATACTTTATATTAGATTAAAGTAAGTTAATTCTTAATTTTTTAATTTCTTATTAGAACCTTTTTAGTAATTGATATCATCTTCAAACCTTATTAATAAATAATATATTTATTCTTTTATATAAATTCTAAGTACTTATATTCAGATTTATTAACTTTATAAATTATATTCCATACTCATTTAAATCATATAAGGTTTTTGATTGATTTCTCTTCTATAAAGTATGATATTTTTATTAAAATTGGTTATGATGATTATCAATGATTTAAATATTGAAGATACTTATTTATCATTTGTATGCAGTAGTTAATATTTAAAATTACCCATTTAGACGAAGAAATTGAATGTAATTTGGTTGATTGATAAAATTTATAATTTCATTATATATGTATTTGATTTTTCGAAGAATTTTGACTGGATTGTTTAAGCTATTGTCAATTATTAGATGTCTCAGATCAACTATAGTTCAATACGTTGCATTCAACCCCCCAGAAGTAGGTTATTTAATACGAAACAGAAATGAAGTGATAAAAACACTTACTCTCTCTCCGATGCAAGAAGAGAGATCTAGGACTTTGGATGAGCCACAATCACCGTTAATACAAGTCAAACAACCAATTAGATAGTCACATCAATTAACTAAAGAACATCTTTCCATAATCTCACCAAGAATAAAATACTACAACACACTATAAAGTGCAGAATATAAGTAACAATTAAGAAACCCAAAGAATTAGCAGTATGAACAATATAATACATAAGTTAATATCCCTCACAAGAGTTTAATTTTATAAGCAATGAATTGAAAGCTATGGAGATTGATAATAATCCTGGATTGCCTATTTCTAGCTATGTTTTAGAGTCCAAGTCTGGCAATTTGATTGCGTCTATTTATATTGAATTTTAAAACAGCGAATAGATTATTCTCTATAGTCATGGCAATTCTACAGATATCGGTTTGATGTTTGATACATATGTTGATATCGTCATGGAGTGTAAAATAAACCTATTCTCCTATGATTATTCAGGATATGGATAAAGCACTGGTTATCCTACTGATATAAACTTACTATATGATATTGAATCAGCTTACATCTTTTTAGTTGATCAATTGTAATTTGAACCAAGGAATATAATAATATATGGATATAGTATAGGATCTGGACCAAGTACTAACTTAGCCTCAAGACATAATGTAGGAGGATTGATCATTCATTCTGGTTTGTCAAGTGGACTAAGAGTGATTGACCCTACAATTGATCAAACATCATATTATGATATTTTTCCTAATATTGATTACATAGTTGATGTGACAGCCCCAGTATATTTACTTCATGGAGGAGCTGACTCTATGATTAATGTTGTTCATGCTGAATAATTGGCTTAAAATACTAATCATTTATTTTCTGTTTGGCTAGTTGAAAATGGAGGCCATGGAGATATTGAATAATAATGGAAGGAATTATACTTTAAGAGATTATAAAGATTTTTACAATGTATATTTAAAGTTATTTTAGATTGTTAAACTGCATATGTAACTAAACCACATTAAAAATTAAACAAAAGAACAACTGAACATATATATGATGAATGTAACTTTGAAAAAGAAATCTTTTAAATAAGTCTACTAGAAATGTGAATAAATAGATGATATTCAATTGAAATATTGTTAATATATATTATATTATCATTTAAGTTTAAAATTAAATATTTTTTAAATATGAAGTTCTTAATTCTTAATCGATTCTATTTCTATATTGAAAATAGGTATCTGATATTTTAATCATTTGAATTTGCTATTAATTATATAATATAATAAAATATAACATTTAAAAAATGTAGAATATAGGAAATATTATATTATATTATAGATGTAAAATTTAGAACCTTTATAATATTGAGAATAAAAATAACAATTTGTAATAATATTTTTGGAAAATGATACTATATATTATCAAGACGTATCATTGGTCTCATCTTCTTCAATTATCTCACCTAATAGAGTCTAATATATACCTTCCTCTTGTTAATACCCTTCTCCGTCTTCACCTTCTCCTTCCCCTTCTTCTTCTAATTAATTAGGATCAATTCCAAATAAGTGTAAGTTTTACTATATAACTTATTATTAATAATACACTAAATATTTCTCTGAATTGATTATTCTCATTTGCTAATTTTTCATTTTCTTCCATAATGACTTATTTTTCATCTAGCATATGTTAATATAATTATTTAAAATTCTCTATTAACTCTTCTAGTTTCTTGATTTCTTAATCCTTTTACTCTATTTAAGCTATGATTTCTTCTTTATCACCTTCTTATCCATCTCCATTTTAATTGCCTTCTCCTTTTTATAATTGTGTTTGTAATTATTCAATAATTTAATCTTTCATATTGATATCATTTGCCATTTCTTCCATTTTAGCTTATATATCTTCTAGATTATAATTCTAAAATTCTTAAGCAATTTCATCAATTTATTATTGCTTCTCATTTATAGTTTATTCCATTTCTTGCATTTATTTTTCATATTATTTTTTTTGTTGATCCAATTTCTTTTAAGTTTAAGATTCAGCATTCTTTAATTATTCTTTCAACTTTTTAACATCTTCAGTCAATTATTAAGTTTTCTTCTTTTCTTCGGCTCCTTCCTTTTTTAAATCATTAAGTTTTTTCTCAAGTTCCTATTAAGATGCCTTGCTAAAAAATTAAATCAATACTATTTACATTTTCTTTTCAACTTCTTTATTTATGGAATTTAATTAATCCTAAGCTTATTTTAGTTCTTTTTTAAGTTATTAGCATGTATCTTACTCCTCCTTCAATTAGTTATTTAAGGAATTTTTTTAATCCTATATTACATAATGATACATTAATTACAGAATTTTTTTATGAACTATTGTATTGCTCTTCCTCTTTTTAATCATATCTTGGCTTATTGTTTGATCTAGTGCCAGAGAAATTAATTTCTCTTGTAGCTGGTTATTGAAGTGGTTTTCCCACATTTGTAATAGGCTTCTAAGTAAATTAAGATGGTTCTTATTTAGTTGTGGCTGCAAATTTAAATTATCCCTAAGATTATTATGACTGTTATGATTATTATGACTGTTAAGGTTATTATGACTGTTAAGGTTATTATTTTTTTTGAGCAATTTGAGTATTTTCAAATTTATTTCCTTAGTTTGTTTAACCTGCTGATTGAGGAGCTTTTTAATACATTTCTACGATATATTAAATTTGCATTATTACCTTAATAAGGAATGATTTCTGTCTTATGTTGCTGACCAATAGGTCCTTATCTATTATGCACCTGTGAATCACAGCTGTAACATAATCTGACAACTTAGCCAATTTTACACTATTGACATTTTATTGTTGCTGGTCTTTGATTACATTATAAACATTTAACAAAGAGGGAGCTCATAAAAATTTGAATTAATAAAATTAATGATATTTTTAATACTCTAAACAAATTTAACCAAATGAGCTTAAAACAAAGAAAAAATATATTACAATATAGTAAAGATTTCTAAAATGAATTTTAATTTAACAATCTACACACATATTCAAAAGTAATCAATTTAACAATTTAATAAGTGAAAATTAATAAAAAATTCTAATTTCTTTTTTATTTGAACAAATTAAGGTTATTATCAAAAAAATTGATTGTAATTTGATATTGATTGTCTAATCCTTTTAATAATTAAATAAACTAATTATAATCAAGAATCTTAATTATTTGAAAATTTCTATATTTTTAATTAAGAACTAGTAATTTTACATAGATTATTGAATTAATTAAAATTAATCGAAATATTCTTTTTATGATTATTCTAAGGTCATTAAAATTTGTGTGATCGCTTATAAATTAATAATTTTTATAAGATATTTAAATGAAAATGGCAAATTTTTATTGCTTTTTATAATATTAATCTAAAGTATAATGTCAATATCAAATAATTTAATCGTTTTTAAAATTAGCAAAAAATGATTCTCCATTAGGTTCTGTTATTTTAGCTTCTCCATTTAATTTACCTTCATCCCATTCTCCTTCAATAGATCTACCATTCATTTAAATAAATTTTCCTAATCCATGTTTTTTATCATTCTTAAAATGTCCTAGATGATGATTTTAATATTATACCTATATATTTATCTCCATTTGGGTATCTCATTTCACCTTTACCATTCATTAGATTATTTTTCCATTCTCCCCCATAAGTTCTACCATCATTCCATTTATATTCTCCAATCCCCTCGTAACGATCTTCAACAAAGTTTCCTTTATATTAAGAATTATCTGAATATTTAACTAAGCCTGATCCATGCTTACGTCCATTTTTAAATTATCCTTCATAAGTAGTACCATTAATCTTTTTTTCATAACCTTATCCATTCTTAATATAAAAATATACTTACTTATAAATCATCTTCCCATCTTCCTATATAAGTCAACTCTTTAGTAACTAATGTTCCTTCACCATGAGTTTATCCTAATCTCCATTCTCCTATATAATATTCTCCATCTGCATAGATAATTCTACCAAATCCATCATGTTTGTTATGACACCAATGACCTTCATAAATTGAACCATCAGGATAATATTGAATACCTGCTCCATTTCTTTTTGATTTATACCATTGACCTTCATAAATAACAATTGAATGAATATCTCCATTTGGTTTGTAATTTACAATTTATACAGGTTGATAAATTGGATATTCAGAATCATAATTTAGTTTGATAGAGCCAAGTTATTGTCTAATTGATTCTGCTTTTTGATTATCTAATTTAGGAATCTCATGTAATTTCATTGCATCTGATGGTAAATGTTCATCTTCAATTATATTTCTGTTGCTTTAATCATCATCAAAACCCTAACTGACTACTTCTAGCATTTATTTTGTATTTTAAAGTCCTTAATAATCAATTTGATCTGGAGTATAAATGTTTATTGGTATCTGATCAGGAACATAAGCATTTTTTACATTACAACACTACTGTCCCATTTAGTTATAATAAAAATTAAGGATAGATATATATATATAATTAATGTAAAAATTAAGGAACATTTATAAGAATTTTTATGAGAATGTTGTAAAAGGAGGATAGAAAATAGATGCTCCTCCTAAATACAATTTTAAGGGATAGAAATAAGATTATAAAGATTTTTAAAGAGGTCCTTAGTTGACTAGAGAATAATTAGCTCAAAAGTAAAAGCATATATAAAATGATAGTTAAAAGTTAGATGAAGAATTGAAACCATAATCAAGAGAATTAAGATTGAAAAATGCTTTCTATTTTTGTATCTATATGGGATGGTTTGCTGGAGTAATATTGTTTGTGATGTATCGTTTGGGAAGTGATGAAATTGGAGATATGGAAAGATCAGCCAAAGAAAGGTAGATATTTATATTAAATTAAGAATTCGTTTACGTGAAAGCTTAAAGAAAGAAAACTAAAAATGATTTAAATATGGCATTCTTAATTACACAATTAATTTTAAGAAATCTAAATTTTTATATAAAAATTGTCAATTAATTATATAGAAAACTAATCAAATGCCATAGTCTTTGCCTAAAATCTCAAATTTCATTGTTTCTCCTTTCTATTTACTTATATACTATATATATATATTAAATACTGAATCATAAAATATTTAGTTTTTAATTAGGCCATATATAAAATAATACTTATTTAAATAACCATTTAGTTTAATATATAGATTACAAAATATAAATGATTATCCCTTAATTATAAATAATTTTAATGATTAAGCAATTCTTAAATATTTACTTTGTTAATTTTACTTAAATTAATATAATTTAGCTTAATAAATGAATAATATCACTGATATTGTGTATGAAAATGCATCTTTCTAGATGGTTTGTTAACGTAGGAATACTCGCAAAGAACTAACCTACTTTTTATATGTAATAGATAACCATTTGATTTTGACTCAAGTATTTCTTAGGTAATATTAGAAAAGGAACTTAATTCCCAATAACCAAAATATGTTCTTGAAATTAATCTTTAACAAAAAATCTACTGGTAATAGGATAGACAAAAAATTACACAAATGGGATTTGAAAACAAGGATGAGGTTAAGTATTTTGATGGAAACTTTGAAGAATTTAAATAATTAAAGAGATTACTAAGAAATAGAGTAATGTATAGAGATGTGAGTGATTTCTATTTACCTATCAAATAAATAGGAAGAGGAGGTTCTTCAAGAGTATTCTATTATTTATTATATACAAAGGTTTATCTTGTTATGGATAAATGCGACAAACAAGAATTCGCATCCAAAAATGTTGAGAAGAGATATCTAAGGGAAGATGGAGGCTATGTAAAAATATCTGTTTATAATCTAATTAGGAAGCTTTGTTTAATGAAATTAATTTGATGGCAGCTCTTGATCATGAATATATAGTAAAGATGGAGGAAGTATATGAAGGAGAAACTACATTTTATCTCATATTAGAATACTTGAAAGGAAATTCACTTCATGATTTGATTTCTAAAGGAATAATATAATTAGATTGGGATGAAATCAGGTCTATCATGTTTGTAATTAATTCAATTAAATTTTAAGGCTATCTTAACTGCAGTAGCACATATGCATTCATTAAATATAATGCATAGAGATTTAAAACCAGAAAATATAATGTTTAAAAAACAAAATGATATACATGGATTGAGAATAGTAGATTTTGGATTAGCTACATGGCAAACTGCTGCAACTTATCCTTTTCCTAAATGTGGTACTCCTGGATATGTAGCACCAGAAATAGCCAATCTCAAAGATCTTAGCTTTAAATATGATAAGATTTGTGATATGTTCAGCGTTGGTTGTATATTCTATAAATTGTAATATTATTATAACCCTTAGAATTACATCTAAAGATTTATTTCCAGGAAATGACTATCATGAAATTCTTAAGTTAAACAAGAAATGCGTAATAAATTTGGATACTCTTTATATCTATTCAACTCCTTAATTAGCTATTGATTTAATATCTTAAATGTTATAGGCTGTACCACATTAAAGGATTTCAGCATAATAAGCTTTAGATCATCCATTTTTTACTGGAACATTTATTGATAGAAAAATGAAATTTTAATCATCTAAAAAGTAAATTAATAATAATAGTAAACCTTGGTAAACATCAAATTTCAAAACTGAAAAATCTGATAGATTATAATTACCAGAAATCAAATAAAGATCTCGATAAAGAGATGATGACAATGAAGAAGAAGAAACATCTAGAAATAGAATTCCAACATTAAATAGTCCTAGATTAGCATAACATGCAAAAAAAAAAAATTTAGCTCTTAACGAATATTCACCTACTGATTTTTCTAAGAAAAGTGCATTTAAGAAGTTTTCCACTTAAGATTTTGATCCATTAACACCAGATACTTAATCACCTGATTCTGGAAGAATGAATTTTTGTAATAGTCCTAGACTCATTTAATAAAGTGTTATAAAAAGGAAATTCACATACTCGAAATTCAATTAATAAAGATAATAAGCCATATATGAAGTAGATGATGAATAAAAGCATTGAATCTATTAATTGATGATTATTATGATCATTATGAAATCTTTTTGTTATTAAACCTGTAGTTTTTATAAATTTTTCAATTATGTTAATTATGTATATATTTTAAATCATATTTTAATTTAAACTATAATTATTAATTCATTTAAATTATTTGTATCTTTAGAATAATAAAATTTTTAAAACTTTTTATTTAATTTTCATTATAGTAATGAAATAATTTTAGAATCAGATAATTAAATTATATTTTTGTGTAATTTTATTTAGGAAAAACTTATTCATAGATAATATTATTTATAAATCTTCAATATTTTTGGAATTTCTAGCTATGTCCAGTAGAATATCTATTTCCAAAAAATCTTTAGAATATTTATATCCTAAATAGTATGTTTAAAATAGAAAAGATTTGTAAAATTGATATATTTTTCTAATAATTAAGATATTAATAATAGGATATAACAAAAAGTATTAAAATATTATTAGAATGGCATAACATATTTATAAAAACTTATTAAATTTTTTTATCTTATTTAAAATATTAACAATTTACAAGTATGGGTACATCAATTTGTGTTAAAGGATCACAATAGACACAAGTGGAAATAAAAACAATTTCATAACATTCAAATAAATTAAATGGCCCACCTAATTTATTTAGACCTACTCCAATTATCAGTATTTTGATAACTGATGAATAGGTTGAGAAGGAAGAATCTCCAAAAAATGAATTATCTCAATTATAAAATGAAAGACAAGTTGATCAACTCTTCTTTTATACAGCTTTATAATCTGAAGAGATAGACAGTCAACAATAAAACCCCTGGATTAAGAAAAATTTTGCCATTGAAGCCATCAATGTATCCAAATTAAAAAATGATGATATGAATAATTCATACAATGGCAATCTAAATAATTCTTTTGATCAAAAAAATTCATTCGCTGATACTTCTAAATAAAAGCCTATTCTAAGAAAAAGGAGTGGATAAGAGAGTTCAAATATTTCACTTTCAGCTGGCTCTCAAAGATCTATTAAGAAGGTTTCTTTTGATAAAAAATAACAAGTTTTATATACTAAATTCAAAAATTGAATCATATAAAGATACTTTTTGTTTAATTAATTATATCTAAAACCTTTATAAAATATCATAAAAATCAAAATAATGAACTAGCTAAATAATTTATGAATAGACATATTAACCAAATGTTATTTGTCAACTTAAACATATCTCAAAATATAATAAATTTAAAATACTTTTCATTCCTTAAGACCCTAAACAATCTTATATTTGCAGTATATTAAATAAAAGGATTGATATAAAGTATAAAATAACGCAAGCTACTGCAAATGCATAACTAGCCCCGTTTAAAATGCAAATAATAACAACAGCCAATTAAGGGAATATTCTACTTGTAATACTTAATGACTTCTTGTAAAATTCTTCTAATTTTGTCTAATATTGATTTTTAAACATACAGGTGGTTCTTTATTTTATTAAGCTACTGATTATAATTATCCAGAATTTGAAACATTTTAATCTACCATATGAATCTCTTGTGCATCTCCTTATTATGAAGGAACTTAATATTTAACTGATGTGTGATTCGAATTCAAATTCTCAATATCTAAATGAATCTCCTTTTTTAATCTGAATTTAGCATAAGCAGCAAAAAAAAAGAAAACAAATGCTAACAATAGCCAAAAAAATTCAATTATCTTGGCACAAGTCAAAAACTCATCGTTCATCTCGAAATTATATATTTATATATAAAATTAACTATAGTTGTTTCTAATTTTCTGAATAAATAAAAATGCATTATAAAATTATTTCATAAATTCTTAATCTCTTCATTAGTTTATTAAATAATAAACTTCAATAAACTCATTAATTATATGAGTTTTTATAATACAACATAGTAAATAAGTTAAAAATAAAAAAAATCATTAAATTCTATTTATATTCTAATATCTAAGAATATAAAGGAAAAATAAAAAACTTGAGTTTGTATTTTTAATATTAAATTATTAATAGATTTAACCTAAGATTTTAAAGAAAATTAAGCAATAATTTTATAATTATAATTTTATTAAATATTAAATATTAAGCAATTATTCAACTGAAAATGTATTCAATTTTTATTAATTGAAATAATAGTTAGATTACCTGGTAAAATAATAGATATTTTATGAAGGGTAGATTAATTTAATTGTTTTAATGAAATATAATAATATAGGCTTTATTTAACTATTACATTAATTTAGAATAACCCCTTTAGAGATTATCATATAATTCTTTTAATAGATTAACTTTTTAATTCCTCTGGAAATTGTTTAAAAGATCTAGGTAGAAATTTGAAATTGAAGAAGAGGCAAATAAAAGTGGAAAACATTTATCCTATAAATAAATAAAGAAAATGGAAATTTCATCAAATAGTGTTAAAATTTGCATTAAAAACTTGGTAAGATGTATTTTTAGGATTTAAAAAACAATTGTAAAACAATTAAGAAAATATGACTTCATACTTCTTTAGAATTTAAAGGCAATAAAAGATACAAATTAAATATTTGATTTTTGAAACTGTTAAATTTTAATCATTCAATAATAGTGATAACATTAATTCTAAGTGTAGTGTTTCTTACAATTTTAATGAACATTATGAATAAGTAATTGGCGCTTTTCTATAAATTTTTTATCTTAAGATCATTAAAATATTAATAGAAAACTAATTAATATTAATAAAAATAATAATATGAGATATCTGAAACATCTATATTGGTTTTTTAATATTTATACTATTATTGAGCTTTTAATAAACTGTGAATTATATGATTTAAAATTTTACATCATTTGTTTAAATATTATTTCAAAAATTCTATTAATATTATATTAATTAATAAATACTATAAGCAATGTTCAATTCTTTTCTTAATCTACATTTTTTTCTCTGATTATTATTTTGATTTAGAGAAAATAATAATAAAGAATAGAATATAAAGCAGAAAAATAGGTCAGAATATTTATTGATAAAGTTTTTTAAATGATTTTAGAAAATATTTATATTTTTTTTATAATTAATAACATGCTAAATTTAAAAGAAATTCAAGACTGGAAAAAAGGTAAAAAGTTTGATTCTGCTACTTTAATACAAATTTTTTGTTTTTTTTTACTGTTGGTGAATCAGAATTTAAATGGAATGACATAATATTCAGAAGTAAGCATATTTTAAGCTGATCAATTTCGTATACCAGAAGAACACTCATTTACAGATGAATATTTTAATTTTGGAGATACTAATAACTTTGCATTTTCTGATCTTGATTTTGAGAGAAATAAATTTTTACCAATTGGTATTTATAACCATTCTATTAAGATAAGAATTCTCATTTATTGATAATATGGATATGGAAGATTAATTTAGTACAGGGTAACAATAACCATAGTAATTGAAACCAATTTCAATGTAGTAATAATATGACATTTTATTTGAATTTAAGAGCTCAATCAATAGTAAAGTAATTGGAGGATCTGATTTTTTTTCTAAAGTATTAGATTATGCCAATAAATTATAAATGAATAAATTTAAGTCAAGTACATACATATAATTTACACTAGTACCTAAAATTAACGATAAAACATAAAAAAAGAACAATCACTCAGCTAGAATTAAAGGAGATAAGCAACATAAATTTATGATTTCTAAATTAGAATCTTGGGATGTCCATCTCAAATCTATTCGTACACATTTTATGTAAAAAATTTTTAATAAATTGTGGAAAGTACCAACTTAATAGATTCTCAAAGCTCATTGCTTTTCAGGAAATAATAGTTAATAAAATAAAATTCATATAATAGTATATCTATAAAATGAAATGGAACAAATAGAAATATAATATTCTGATTTCTAACTTAAATAAGAAATTTACTAAAACATAATATAAAGAATGATTTTCTGCTTAGATTTAGCAATTTAATTAAATAATTAAGCAGATGATCTTATTTTTGATGTTCTATTTAAAGGATTTATTGCCGAATTATTTCATTATTGATTAATATATATTAATATAATTACATTAATTTACATTAGAACAAAGTAAAAAATTTAGTAATTTTTTTAAATAGTTTTTGATATGAAATGTATCATTTTACAATCTAATAAACTATTAATTTCAAGAATAAAAACAAAATATATATTCATAAATAATAATTATTTATTTATGTCAATAGAAATTAAAGATGTAAGATTATTAATTAATAATAAAAATAAATTTAAATCTGAAGATGTTAAACAATACTTTATAATATATATATGTTGTAACTTATATTAATATTAATCCATTTATATAAGAATAGTAAGTGGATTTTGTATAAACAGTTATTATAATTTAATAATATGGATTTATATTTCATACATTAAATAGGTAAGGATTATAAAATTAAATTTTGGAAGTATTATAATTTTAGTTTTTAAAATAATGAATTTAAGAATTAAATATGGATCTAATTCAAATTAAGGGATAATTAGGGATTTGATATTATTTTAGATTTTCCTATAGATTTTATTTTTCTTGAATCGAATAACAATAATAAATAAGAGTTTAACAGTTCAATTTTATTTAATTTATCAATAATTTTTTCTTAAAAAATCAATAATGAATTGTTTTCAAACCTCTCTTTGTTTATTATATCAAATAATTCAAATTATAATACATATGTGCTTTCTTTGGTTCCCATTTTTTCTCTACAATTTTAGGTAATTCAACACTTGAGTTATCTGTAATTGTTCTGGATCTCATTTTATGTCTATATTCTCTTTTTGGAAATGCTTTTGTAATTTATTCATTTTATTCAACTCTTTAAATTATTTTAGGAGTTGTTTTCCTTTTATGCATTGTTAAAGCATAAAAAGGATTATCAGATATTTTCTTAGGTTTAATGATTGGAACTTAACGAAATGATGATATATGATATTTTGATATCTCCTCAGTTATATATAGATAATCGAATCCTGATGCTTAATTTTTTTATTGGTCTTTCATTTTAACTATCAAATTATTCAGCCTTATTGTAATTACTTATAATATTTGATGGATTATAAAGTATTTTGAAATAAAATGAATATATATTTTATATTAATAAATACCATTCAAATCAATAAGATGGAAGATGATTTACATAATAATGATAATAAAAATAATTTAGAATAAAGATAAGTTAAATATATATATTCTTTGAATTTATATTACAGAGCTCATAAATCATTTCTTTTTTTTGCTAACACTAAAAAATTAATTTATAGTTACTTTTTAATTTAAGTGCTTTTAATTGTTCATCTTCTTCTGAATCTTATTCATCTGGAGACTATTCTACATTTTAATCTTAATCTTAATCTTAATCTTAATCTTTCTCTTTATCTTAATCTTTTTCTTTCTCCTTCTATAATTATTAAGTTTTTAGAATTGCTTTTATTGAAGCAATCAAATCCTATTTACTCTATAAAGGCAATTACACTTTCAATTATTCTTTTTCATCATGCAATTATTGTGGCTACTAAACGTCATTAATAACATGTTATGCTTAAGGATTTGGTTCTTTATTTGTCTATTCAACAATAGGTATTTGGCACAATTAGTCATCCTTTTTTTATTCGTTACCTGTGCTTGATTACTAGATATTATTATTGTTGCTTTTTATATTGTTATTGCAATCATTTGGTGTCTCAATATCCATTTTTGTTTCAATTTAATTTATATCCTATTAGATAACTATCTCAGAATCCTTATTTTTATACTTTTCTTATCCATCTTATTCTTTTTTACTTTTATTTTTCTTTTTATCCTTCTTTGATTATTTTTTTTCATTAGATTTACTTCTAGATCTACTTCTAATAATATAGTAATTATATAGTTACTTCTTTTTTTTATCTTTTTTTTCTTTCTTTTTATCTTTATCTTTCTTTTTCTTTTTCTCAGATTTATTCTTTTTATCCTTACTTTTTTTTTCATTAGACCTACTTTTTTTTTTCATACTTTTCTTATCAACTGGTGATTTTTATTATTCTACCTTATTATTTTATTATTCTTATTATTAAGAGATTTATTTAATAGTTTCTAATGGCTTTTCAATTTTCTCTGGAATACCATAAATTTCACTATGTTAAATTACATAAGCTACTCTATTGGCTTTTGCTAATATTCTTTTGGCTTATCTAAAATCAATCTTTTCAAATTCATAAATATTATATATTGTTGCAGCCACTTACTCAATCTAATCTAAAGTAGCTTCTAATAGAATCCACCATGGTTAAGTAGGCATAGGATGATTACAGATTCTCAAAGCTAAATACAAAGCTCCTGCTGCAATTACTTAAGGTGGAAAATGTACACATAAATCAGTCATGTATGAATCGTTCAAGTAACACCATGCCTTTTGAGCTACCTGCTTATCGACCTTAATAAAATGATAAAATGATTCTATGAACTTGTGCGGATGATCTGAAACTCTAAATAATTCAAACCCAAGTTCTCTCAGTATTAATTTTTCCTATTTAATTATAATATCCCTATTTAATATCTTTATCATTCTTACAACGGTGTTTATTTTTATTTCTAAAATACAGAGCTAAAAGTACTAGCAATATACCAAGTTTTTAGCACTGTTTCTTCTACTTTGCCTGCTAAATATATAGAAGCCATTGAAATTTCACGATAATCATAATCAACAAAAGAATTCCTAATTCTTAAAATCATTATTTACTTTGCAAAGAATCTGTGATAAATTACTAAACTTGTAATGGCTGTAGTTAGAGGCAATTTTAAATGATTGCAGGCCTGAAAACATATTTGAGCTCCATGCATTCTTAAGGCTTATTCATCTTCATAACTTAGACCATCTGCCTAAGTAGGAGTTTGAATATCCATAGGAATATATATATTTTCATGTCCTTCTGGAGTGATTGTCTCTAATGATAAATCAGAGCTATGTAAAAATCTCTCCTTTAATCGATGAAATAAATATTTTTTTTCATACTACTCTTTTGTCAAACCAACATTTGCTTCTATATTCAATATTTTTTATCGATCATAACTTTTGGATGACATTAATTTTCTATATTTTAATAATTATATTGATAAGCAATATATTTTGAAAAAAAATTTATTAGATTTTTTTATAACTAACTAAGAAAAATGTAAATCTCTATAAATTTATTATGCAATTATTTTATATTATTGGATTCTTTTGCAAATGATTATGTTCAAAAATGAAATTTATTTAATATTAATGCTTACAAAAAGTGATGTATTATTTTAATGGTCAAAACTTTTTTGAATTTATTTTGTGCTTTTATTACCATTAAGTTGCTTCATCATATACAGCTGATTATAATATTTCCTTTTTTAATTCCATTTTATCCCAAGTCCAATCAAAAACAGAATCACAAAGAGGTTCATCATCTTTAGAATGCAATCCATCAAAATATGGATGATTCAAGCATTATTCAACAGTATATCTTTAAAAAGGACTAAAGGTTAACATCTTAGATAAAAGATCTAAACATGTTGGATTAACTTTTTAAAATAAAGTACTGAAATTTTATTTAGTTCTTTTAGGCAAAGATCTAAAAATCAAATAATGAATTACTTAATATATTTGATTGCACCTTCATTAGTAATATATTTCATTTCATCATTTGAAGGTGTTCCTAAAACAGCAATAATTCTCTAAATTTATTCTAAATAGTCCTTTCCTGGAAATAGAGGTGTACGCCCTAGAAGCTCTGCAAAAATGCATCCAACACTCCATATATCTATTGCTTTAGTATATTCTGAGGCTTAAAGAATTACTTCTGGTGCTCTATACCATCTTGTAACTACATATCTAATAAATATATAATAGATGATTACTCTGTTTTATTTTCATCTTCAATTTCAAAACCTCTAGCTAATCCTAAATCGCATATTTTCAAATCACAATTTTTGTTGACTAAAATATTGCTTGGTTTCAAATCTCTATGCATTACATTTGCTGAATGGATATAGAGTAATCCTCTAAGTGTTTGATACATAAAATATTGAATATGTTCATCAGTTAATTCTTATCTAGAATAGATTACTCTATGTAAATCAGTTTCCATCAGTTCAGTTATTATGTAAATATCATTATATCCAGTTCTTGATTCAGGTTTTAAAATATCAACTAAGCTGATAACATTTTCATGTTAAAAAAATTAAAGTAGCTTAATTTCTCTCACAATTCGTTTTGCATCTATGAGATCTTCGAATGCATTTTAAATCTTATAATTGAAGTTTTAATACTTTTTTAATCGCAACCTTTTTATTTTTAACTAAATCAACACCTGAACATACAACTCCATAGGCACCATGCCCTATTTGTTTATGACATTCATAGCGCTCATCGACAACAAATTGTGTTCCTTTAATTAAAATTATATTTACCCCCAATTTCATATATATTTCTTCCATTAATACTCTTCTTTTTTTGGTGCTTGGTATTTAAGTTAATTTACTACAATGGTTGAGATTTCATAATCAAATTATTAACGGTATTATAAATAATTAAATAATGCAAAATATTATTGATGACATCTATTATATTATTTATAATATTAGAGATCCAGAAATACCTCAAACATTAGGATAATTAGATGTTATCTAAAAAGAATTTATTAATATTGAAGGCTCTAAAATAACCATTTATTGGAAACCTACTGTGAAACATTGTTCATTTGCATTATAAATTGCACTTTCCATCAGAGTAAAGCTTTCTCAAGAATTATTAAAGTAAATTTGAATAATAAATTTAAATTACAAGTCTTATAAAATACATATAATAGTTAAGGATGATCTTCACAATTAAAAATCTTAAATAGAAAAATAAGTTAATGATAAAGAACGATACTTGGCAGCAATGGAAAATGAATATTTGATGAATTTCATTAATTAATTAATTAATTGATATATTTCACCAAAATAACAATAATGCTATTAATTTTTATTTAAGCTTAATAAAATTTATTTGATCATGTACCTCTCTTAAAAAACATAATTACGATTAGCTAATTTAATTACTATAATTGCTGAAGGGGAAAAGAAGACAGAAATATTCAGATAAGTATTGGCTGAACAAAAAATGTTTGAGCCTTACACTGCTTTCAAAAGATTAGATTAATTGAGAACTGGAGAATTAACTACTTCGGATTTGGTTGATTTTTTAATGGACAATAAAATAAATGCATCTAAAGCCTAAGCAGATTATTTATTTTAGAAATTAGATTAAAATAGAGATGGTAGAATTACATATCCAGAGTAAAGCAATATTTCTATGAGTCTAGTTTTGTTAAGTCAATACTACCTAAAGAAGACTCAAGACTTAGGTAAATTGCATCTCTAAGGGATTCATATGCATTAGAAATTAACATGTTATTACCTACTGAAGTTGAATGGGGACTTTCTAAAGTCTTTTATTAAGAAATTTAAAATTATAAGTAATTATTGTCTTTTTGAGATTAGTTCAATTGCAACAGCATAAGAAATTTTGACTGGAAGCGCAGATTTTACATCTCTTGATGCATTTAGATGTATTGATCAAACATTTTTAGGATATATTACAATTGAAACGTGAGATAATTTTATATATAATTTAGACTTTCAGATTTCTTGAAATATAATGGAGTTAGATTGTCATTTGATGATTTACTTGCTTTTTTTAGAGTTGTAGATAAAGATGCAGATGGAAAGATCAATTATTCTGAATTATTAGAAGCAATAACTTTTACACCAGATTATTTTAAATAAGAAAGATAATTTATAGATGAATTAAGAAACAGTAGAGAAAGAATAATTTAATTGGAAAAAGAGAAAGAAGAATTAAATGCTCTCATAAGAAGTAAAGAAAGAATTGAAGAACTCAAAAAAAGCAGAGAATATTTAGAATAATTAGAAGATCTAAAAAAAAGTAGAGAAAAAATTGAACAATTAGAGGAGTTAAGATAGAGTCGTGAAAGATTGGAAGAACTCAAAAAAAGTAGAGAAAAATATGAAGATCTAAAAAATAGTAGAGATAATTTATAAGATTTAAAAAAAAGTAGAGAAAGATTAGAGGATTTAAAAAAAAGTAGAGAGAGATTAAATTAATTGGAAGAGTTAAGGAAAAGTAGATAATAAATGGAAGAATTAGAAGAATTAAAAAAAAGCAGAGAAAGACAGGCTTAAATTGAAGAATTAAAGAAAAGTAGAGAACGATTAGAAGACTTAAGAAAGAGTAGAGAAAAGCTATAACAACTTGAATACGAAAGAAAAAATTAAGAGAAAATGGAATAGCTTAAAAATTCTAGAGAGAGGATTGAAGAGCTTTAAAAGTAAAGAAAAAGAATGGAGGAATTAAAAACCTACTAAGAGGTGTTAGAATTGTAAAAAAAAGAAAGATAAGAGATGGATTTAAAAAGAAGTCAAGAAAGACTTTAAGAATTAAAAAAGAGTAGAGAGAGAATAGACTAGATAGAGGCATTGAGAAAGAGCAGAGAGTAGGAAAAAACAATGCAAGAGATGAAATTAAGTAGAGAAAAAATAGAATAGCTTAGAGAATCTGAATTAAGAATTTAGCAATTAGAGAATTAGCATCGAAACTTAGAAAGAAGTAGATAATTAGAGAAAATAGAAAGAGATTTAGAATATGAAAGATAAAGGAGTTAGGAGAGAATAAAAAGATTGGAATTAGAGGCTGAAATTGAAAGAAAGGAGAGAGAAAGAGCCATAGAAGATGAAATAAATTTTGTTTAAAGTAGAATTTATGATACACCTAAGAGAAGATATTGAATCTACATTTTAGATAATACAAATTAAACTTATTATATAATTATTCTGTGTATAAGTTTAGAAAATCAATAAATAAATAATAATAATAAATACATTTTCAATAAAAATTAAGTTAATATAATAAAACATTTAATGTCTCACTTTACCATAGAACCATCAACCCATTAACCATTGATTACCTCTCCATTTTTATTAGTGAATTTCCCATATCCATTTTATTTATTTTTTTTCCATTCCCCAACATAAATTGATCCATCAGAATAATGAAATTCTCCTTATCCTTCTTTTTAATCTTCAACCCAATAGCCTAAAATTATTTGAATTAATATACCTTTGTAATATCTTCCATCAGGAAACCAAAATTCTCCATGGCCATGTATTTTATTGAATTATATTTAGCCCTTATATCTTCTTCCATCATTCCATTTATATTCTCCATCGACCATTTATCCATTTTCAAATAAACCTTCAAAGATAACATCAGCCATTATCAATTTCCCTTTTCCATGCCTTTTCCCATTATTGAAATCTCCTTCGTATGTTTCTCCATTAGCCAAAATTTCTTTACCAAAACCATGCTAATAGTAATAAGCTTAATAAAATGTACTTTTAAATCATTTAAGAACCTTCCATCATAAATACCTCCATCTGAATACCAATATTTTCCTTTTCCATGTTATCTGTCATCCAACCACTCACCTTCCTTATTAAGTTTAGTTTTTATACATATGCATCTCCATCAGGGTATATCAATCTACCATGTCCAGATTTGGTTCCTTTATTAAATTAGCCCCAATAATGAGTCCCATCATCCCAATAGATTTCTCCATATCCTTGAAAGAGATCATTTTTTATGCCTCCAACGTAGATTGAACCATCATCAAATTAAATTGGAGGTGTAACATCTAATCCTTCATTTGTAATTGATTAAGGAATTTAATATTCTCCTAATTTAGTAAGCATTTCTTTCACTAATCCATTATGTATGACAGGAATTTGAAGTTATTGATTTTGAATTGGGATTGTTGGTTACAAAAGTTGGGTTCTGATTTCTTGATTTTATTTGGTTTATTAGCTTCTAGGTGGTAGGTTTTCAGCATGTGAGAATATTGGTTTATTAGGGACATTTCTAATTTCTTTGTTAGTTTCTAAATTTTCATCTTTACAGCAAGATCCTCCCATAAGAATTCGTTAATTATTTTATTATATTAATGATTAACATATAACCTAGGACAAGACAAGAAAGAGTATTTAAATTTAATTAATATATAGGAAGCATTAAGAGATAAAGATAGAATAGAGAAGAGTAGGATCGATTTGAGAGGTAATTTAAATCTATAATAGTAAAACAGTTGGATTTGAGGCTAGGGGATTAGGAGTTGGAACATTGATTCATTAGGCACCTCCTTAGTCCACTTTGTATGTTCCAGGTATGAATAGAGTAATTCTAGAAAATGAAAGATTTGATAAAGATTTTGCAGTAGCAGACAAAAAGCAAAGAGAACATGAAGTTTGGCAAAGAGAAAAGATAATAGAAAGAAAGAGATTGGACGGATTGGATAGAGAAACAAGAAAATGGGATTATTAAGAAAAAGTGGAAACCAAAGATTAAGTAAAACTAATGAGTCATACACAATAATTAACTTAAGGGAAAAGGAATTCAAACGGGTAAATCAGGAATTAATTGTTTTGGTTAGGCTTGCTTATAATCCAATTACTTTAAAATATGATAACAGTGAATAAGGCAATTAATTGAGATAATTTGATGATAAAGCCAAAGTGAGATAATTTGTAAGGGCTCATAATTTAGATACTCGAGGAAATACATGTTTTAATATATTAACTGGTGAATAAAGGGGAGGAGTTGATCAAATAGTACCTAATCATTTGCGATAAAATTATTAATAGAGACTAAGAGAGGCAGATGAATAATAGAACATTAAACACTATGCTATCTAATAATAGTTATTGAATTAATATGAATGATTATTAACAACAAATATCAAAGTAATTTTATAGAATTTACAAAAATCTAATATCAAAAGTAAAAAAATGATAAATAATAGCATGCATAAATAAATAAACTTAATAAAAAATCATCTTTATTTTTTTTATGGTTATTATTATTGTTAAACTTTTTATTTCTTTTAAGGTGGTTGATCATTTTCATCATCATCTTCATCATCATCATCTACTTATTCTTAATCATCTTCATCCTCATCTTCAATATCATCATCATCATCTTCATCATCATCATTTTCATCATCATCTTACTATTTCTTAGACACTTTTTGTTATTATTATTTTTGTTAAGTTTATTTCTTTTGTTTCTGTTAATTATCATCATCATCATCATCTTCATCAGGAATTTAATCTCTTTGTTATAAATAAGCCTATATATCTATACTGGAATGAGAAGAGGTTTAGATACCTATAATATTTTAGTTTTAATTACCATCATCTTCAATTTCTTCGTCTTCTTGTAATTCTGAGTCAACTTCAAATTCCTCATCATTTTATTCATCACTTTTCTTCTACTCTTCATTTTTCTTAATTTTCTTTTGAATTTATTCCTCTTCTGAATCCTGCTCAAATTGATTTGTATTCTTTTTAGCGCTCATATTAATTATTAATAATTATTTTATAATTTGATTGATTATATATATTATTATTGTGTGATTCATTAAATTCTCATTTACTTTCTAGCATTAATTTTATTTCTTGATCATCTGTTACATCTCCAGGAGTTAGATTCCTCTTATAAATCAAATATATCTACTTACCGAATTTTTGCAATTAGGTGAAGCACCTTTTGATAGTAAATATTATACTAATTTTTTGTCTCTTTTAAAAGCTGCATAGTGGAGAAGAGTATCATCCATCTAATTAAAAGATCCATTATTTCATACTTGATTTATTCTTTTATCAATTGTAAATGTTTAATCAGATAATTTCTATTCTATCAATTTTGTCAATTTTTCATAATTCTGCATATGTAATTAAACAACCAAGTTATTCGAGGGCAAATTCTAATATTATTACTAAATATTTTACAGATTATTCTTATCCCATGTTATTATATTAAATTAATTATTTACAAAAATAATATATCAAAGACTGAAAAAATTATTCCTACTATTTCTCATTCACAATTTTGTTTAAGATATTCCATTAGAATCAAAGTGACGGTTCTAATTTTGATTTTAATTGAAGCTTAATATGACCTTTACAAATTTAGGTTTCAATTTATCAATTAATATCATTGAAATACTTTCCCTATTTTTTAGTTGTTTATTATATAAATTAAATTAAAAAAGAAGTGCATAAATTCAATAATTTCAATAAATTAATGCGTTTTTTTTTAACGTATCTCTTTAATTGGATTGATAATTTTAAATTGTTGATCTTGATGGACTATGCTTTATGGCTTACGAATTAATTAAGATTTTGCAGTTGAAATTATCAGATAGATATTCGAATCATTTCGTTCTGAAATTTTATTATTTGAAAGCCTTATCAAATAGTATAAAAAATATTAATTACTACCATATTCTCAACATTGATTCTAAGTTGTTTGTTATTAGTACATTTACAAATAAACAAGAAAACTAGAAACATGGTTACTATAAAATGTAATTTTAATCTAATGAGTTAATAAGTGATATGAATAATGGAAAATTTCATTGAATTAGAAAATAATTTAGAATGAACAAAAATAAATTTGATATCACAAGCACCATGAAATTTAATCAGTGTTACTTTTTCATATTTATTTTTGCTTTTTTTTTTAATTTTTTTCTGAAATTGGTTATTACTTTTTTTAAAAGTCTTTAGTATTATTGAAAAGCAAAATATATCATTAGATAAAATTAGAAAACACGATCGAATTAGTATATGTAAAAAGAATGATATTTGGTATATTTTTTATATAATATGATTATAAATCAAGATGAATAAATTTGTCTCATATTCTTATTGTTATTTAAATAAACTATAAAATGGCATTGGCGATTGAATAATCAATTGATTACTCTTACATTAGGTTACCTTTCGAAGTTATTGTTAAATGTATGTATAACCTTAGATTTTAGAATTTAAGAGTAAAAGAAAATAATTAGAACATGATCTTACAATCACCTTAAGTGAAATTTCTCATATTAATACATAAGGGAAGGCTGATTAGGTAATAGAGAAAATAAGGGCGATTTAGAAGGCTTTATAGGAAAATTAAGAACATGAAAAAAAATATTTAGAATCTTATCTTTAAAGATTAAAATGTGAATAATGTGGAAATGAAATAAAATTATAGAGATCACTTGTTGATAATTTATTAAGAGAAGGTTACTTCAAAACTGCATAAAAATTAATTCAATCTTACTAAATCGATGTATTATTAAAAATATTATAAAAGAACCTAACATCTTTTGAATAAGAAATTATTATAGAGGCTAATACAATAATTTAAGATTTGAAAAGTAAATCTATCAAGTTTGCTTATAAATGGTGCTCACAAAATTCTAGTAAATACAAAAAATTCAATAGCGCATTTTAAAACGATTTAGTGTTTTAATAGTATATTGAATATTTGAAACAAGATGTAAATCTGGCTTTGAATTATATAAGAGACTACCAAATTCATATGAATGAAGAGAGCATTTTAAAAGCTATGGGATGTTTAATATTTATAAAAGAAAAGAGTATACCTTCTACCTACTAATAGTATTTTGATGATAAACGATGGGATATGTTAATTAGATAATTTAAATAAGAATTATATAATATTTATTGTTATCCAAAGGAATCTCCTTTATTAAGCTGTATAAAATGTGGAATTACTACACTAAAAACATAATATTGTGATTAAACAAATTACTAATAAATGAATAGATGTCCTATTTGTAATAAATAAATGCAAGAATTATCAAAGGACTTGCTAACAACATAAAAATTAGGATCAACTTGGATTTGCAGAATTTCAGGAGAACTTATGGATGAAAATAATCCACCTATGATGTTACCTAATAATTAAGTTTACAGTTAATAATCATTATTACAGATGAGTGAATAGTAGAATGGATATGTTTATTGTATAGTAACAAAATAGACATTTAAAATAAATGAATGCGTTAGAGTATTTTTAACTTGATAACATATTAATTCAATAGATAACAAATGAATTTCATATTATAATCAATTAAATCTAGACAACCAATTACATCTGTCTTAATAAAAGCGTTCAATTAGTTTATTATTATATCTAGGAAATTCAAATAGATCCATGTATTAGTGAATAGTTTTAGGATTTGGAAATACACATGAAAAATTCTTTCCTCTTCTTTTGACTTCTTCTACAGTGTGAATAAGCATATTAAAATCATTTTAAGATAATTTGTTCAAACAATTGGAAGTATTAATATTTGGAATTTCTTTTATATTCCTTTGATTATATTTAGGAGGAGATGAAATTTTTTAGTTGTTCTTATCCCAAAGAGGCACTCCAACTAGATGTAAAACATCTGATATTAATGAAGTCTTAATCTTTTTATCAAGGGGTGAACTAGAATTAAGAGATGGTGAAACATTAACTTCTAATACCCATGGTTTTAGATTTTCATCAATCAATACATCGAATCCATATAATTCAAAATACCCATTTCTATGTTCTTGAGATTTAGCATTGCTATCCAACATAAATGGTTCTGTTGCAATACATGTTTTTAGAACTACATCTTTAATTCTATTAAATAGTTCTCTTGAATCAATTCCTAATTCATCTAATTTCTTTCTATAAGCATGATGAGACCACTTTGATCCTTCATCATCTTTTTAAGTGTTTTAATTCTTAACAAAATTGGGTGATAATTTATTCACTGCAAAATTTGTTAAATGAATATATCTCTTAGTTAGATCCTTTGAATTTGTAGAGTATTTCTGAGTAGCAAATCTTACTAAACCATCCTTATACATATACACTCTCAAAGGATCAAAACATGATATTAATACATATACTCTTAAATCATATTTCAATCCATTTATTAAATGAGGATTATAAATATAATCCATTATTAAAAAGTTTTTATCTTTTTTAACCTTTGACTTCTTGCTTACCATAGTTATACCTCTTCCTCTAGAATCTGCACATGGTTTTTTTATCCACAAAGTATCTTTTTATGCAGATTCTTAAGCCATTATAAATCTATCATAATCATATTATAATAAATATGTATTTGGAATAAAATTATATTCTTTAGGGTATTTTCTTTTAAATTTACTTAAATTTATCCATAATAGATCTTTTCTACCCATATTCCAACATCCTGGAAAATGATTTATTTTCTAATATCTATTCATATTTCTCAATGTTGTTTTATTACCAATTCCCCATTAAACATTCCAATCTTCATCTTCATCATCTTCATCTATTCTTTTAAAACCTGCCCAATCAAAAGATGTTAATACACATTTATATGGTGCAGATCCTAATACTTTACATGTTAATTAATATTTCTTAATTTCTTCTTCTGTCATAGGTCTTGCATTTACTAAAGGTCTTTTATCTTCACAAACAGGAGGGTATTAAAAAAAAATAGTTGGTTCAGTGTTCTTTAAAAATGGTAATTATATTATTGGCCATTTCTAAGGTACCTCTTCATTAAATACTACATTTGATTAACTATGTGATCTGCCCTATATAAATTGTTGTTATTATGATTATTATAATTATTGTTGAGTTTGTCCATATTATTAACTTAATGGAGTCTAAATTACATGACTTTAGAATAATCTTCTACCTTATATTGGAGATTTCTATCTCTGATTTGAATTTCTTCTTTAAATGGCTGATTATGAAAGTGAAATGTCTCCTTTAAGTTATAATTTTTATCTCATATATAAAATTTAATAATAATTAATAATCAAATTTAATAATTTTCTTTTCTAAATTACTATTGTCCAGCTGTTTTATAATGAATTTACTAAAATTTTTTTGCAATTTTTGCTTTCTAAATTGCAATATGATGAGACAAAATTTAACAATGTCTTTAATCATTATAACTATTATTTATGATATTGCTCCCATTATTTGAGTCAGCAATTTATTTCATCTCTCTCCTTTATTTTATTAAAACTGATACATCTTAAAATTCCATAGGCTCAGCTATTGGACCTAAAATAAAATCATCAATATTTACTGCAATCATGTAACTCTGCATGCTCAGTATGTTTTTAAGTTGGTGATTCCAAACCCATATCTTATATAAAATTAACCTTTATCCTATCATTTATTTCTTAGACAGGAGATTACATAGATGCTAAAATTGAAGCTGCTGAACATTTTTTTGATATTCTTAATTTAGAATTGTTACTACTATTTAATCTTTTTTTTTCTGAATTTTTAGCTATTGGTGATAAGTTAGACTTATTCTTTAACATTCTTAATGTATCTGATCCTGTTTCTTCCATAATTGTTTTTAAGAGATTTGATATTTTTTCTTATGCTGCCTATTCTTTTGTTGCTTAAGGAACAAAATCTGTTTAAGATTATTAGGTTTATGATGAAGGAATGGGAAGAGATGTTAAGGATTATTATTATGAATAAAACTAAGATTAGTATTGTGACTCAATTGGAGAATGATAATTATGGAAAGAGGATTTAAATTATTGTAACTATTGTTATTATTGAGATTAATGTAGAGAATACTCTTTAATTTCATAGAATGATTTAATCTGTCTAATTTTTAATATTGAAGTAATTTTTCTAACTAATAATGTTACTCCTTAATTAAATAGACATTCTTATTATTTTTTCTTAATGAATTAAATTTCTTCATCTGAATCTGAATCAATTTTATTAATTTAAGTACTATGATCACATTTTTCTTTTTAAAAATATTATGATTAACAATTAAAGTTAAATATTCTTTTGTTTTAATCAGTTTATGATAACCATTATTCAAATGAAGATTAGTTCATTTAATTTGATTAAGTTGATTATAATTAATTTAACTATTAATAATCTTATTTAATTTATTAAAATTAAATTTCGCAGGTTACATAAGAATCTGGTTTAAATTTGGTTTCCTCATTGTTACTAATTTAAGTTGGAATTCTTAAGTTTGCTGTGTCTTCAGAATATTATAGAAAGCATTCTGTAATACCTGTTGCATTTTCAATTATTCTAATATCAGGCTAACCTGCTTCAATCTCTTCTTCAACTCTAATAAAATTAGTATTAATCTAATTATTCTATTGAATCTAAGTGGGTTCTGTAATAGGAACAGATAATTATGATCTATTACTAGTTAGAGCAAAATCTTATTAAATATTAATCATCTCATTTTATTTTAACTAGACATCTTAAGTTTCATTCTATTTTTCCATAATTTGTTAAATTTCAAGTTAGAATCTATTTGTATCTACTGAATTTTAAGTGCCAGAATAGGGTTTACTTAATTCAATATTATCAAAATTTAAAGCTTGAATAATCTTTGGAATTTCAATAGTATTTAATTTACTCTCAAATCTTTCTCCTAATTTATTATCTTATTCTTAAATATTATTATATTTAGATTGGCATCCAAATACATCATTAACATTTTCCTTATTATTTGTTGTACATTTAAATTAAATTGGAGTTATAGAATCAGGCTTATTTTATTTTAATATTAATTTATCTTTATATTCTTCTTCCCCACTAGATTTAATTGAATTTCTCTCTTTATTTTAAATGTATTATTCATTTGATCTAACTGAAAATCTTTCCTTATTAAAATCTAAATTGCATAAAATTCCATCTTTGCCACCTATTTCATTCGAAGTTACTGAAAATCTTTAATTTTCTGATTGTCTTTCTTTTTTGATTTCTTCAATATTTACTTAAAATTTATCTTTATTTTCATCATTTGCATTTATTGAATATCTTGCTTTTTGTAAGAATTCACTTCTTCTACTGATTCTTCCTGAATTTTTAGTTTTTTATATTGAATCTTCATTTAAATATTGTTATTACAACATTTATTAAAGTGGCAATTAATATTCTGATGTTACTGATTATTCTACTTGATAATATGGATTTTATGATTATACAGGTGATGTTTACTATATTATATCTTAAATTTCATATTATTCTTATTACATTCTTCCTGAATTATTAAGATTATCTGTTTTTTATTATTGATAATTTTAAGAATTATTTTAATTATTATATTATTGATAATTTTCTTGTTATTGTTTTTATTTTAATGAATTGATTTGTATTGTATTTTCATCTAATAATGAAACTTAAATTCCAATATCCAATGTTGTACTACTACGTATAGAACGTAGCTTATTAATCCTATGATTTAATCTATTGTTTGTAGAATCTCTTCCAACACTTACTCTTTAATCCAAGAATTATTTAAATTCTACTGATTTATTTCTCAAATTACCAGAACTTTAATCAACATCTGATTAATATTAACTTTCATATTTAATATCTTTATTAGATTCATCAACATTAGTTTTTAATTGTTAATCAATAAATTCTCTAATTTAATTGATTCTACTGAATATATTTTATTTATGTGCACTATTTTCTATAATTTTCTATTCTGATTAACATTTTTGTATTTCTTACTTTTTTGCAGATTTCTTTTTGAGTTCTTAAAATGATTCTATGATCTATTTTGCTATTGGATCATATACTATTTATTTTTAATTACATGTTTCAACTTACTTTTAATATTTATTGATAATAGTAGATAAAGTCAATTCTTCTGTATGCTATTTTTTGGCAGAACTTTAATATTATTACTGTTATTATTATTAAGTAATTTGGGACTAGAATTGATAATAAATTGATTTGTTTTTTTCAGGAGTTCCTTGATTATAAAGAGAATCTACTAAGTTACGTATAATGCTTTTTCTTTCACTAGTTCTTGATCTTTATTATGATTATTAGTTATTTTGTCTTGGTTGAAATGTTTGAAGTAGTTTTTCTTTTTCCTGTCTCCAATAGACTGATTTACTCTTATATTAATTTTTTAATTGTTCTGATAGCATGTTAGACATTACCATAAAAGAAATCATCCGTTAAATAATTTATTTATAATTTATGTAATAATAAGAAATCAACCATGCACTAAAAAATCCATTTTAGCCAATTTTGAAAAAGGTTTTAAAAGTTGATGAAGAATTGGAAAGATTATCATCAGAAACATTCTATAATCCTTTTGATGTTTTGTATTTAGGAATGGAGGCTACAGATGAAGATATTAAGAAAATGTTTAATTCTTTCTCAAAATTATTACATCCAGATAAATGTCAAGATCCAAGAGCTAAAGACTGTTGGTAAATAGTCGATTAAGCTTATAAAACTTTAATGGAACCTGAGAAAAGAAAAGTTTATATAAGAATTATGAGAGAAGCTAGAGAGAAAACTGAATTTGAAAGACTTAGAGAAAATAAAAGAAGAGAAAAAACTGGAGTAGCTCCTTTACCACGTAGAATTTTAAATTAATTTATAAGCTGATACTTTTGAAAGTGATTTTTAAAAATAATGCAAGAATCTATTTAGTGAAATAGAAGACAGAAAATAACATCTTACTAGATTAGAATAATCATAAAAGAGATACAAATTAGATGAATATGAAAGAAGGAAAATGTTGGAATAATATAAAGTTTTGACTGAAGAAGAATGGGAAAAGACTAGAGATGAAAGAGTTAATAAATGGAGAGAATTTAATAATAAGAAAACTGCTATTGGTACCAAATAATCTAATAAAGTATTCATTTCATTTTCTATTTTTAGGGTATCAGACCTCCTACAGAAAATATTGAATCTAGACCACTTGAAGTTATAACTAAAAGAGGAGATTTTAAAAATATTAAATTGGATTGATCATTTGTTTTTAATTCATATGAGACAATAAATTTATCAGAAGAAAAATTTTTATAGCAATCAAGCATTTCTTCATTAAAAAACAATATTGCTATTATTTTTAATTGTATTATTATTATGAGTACCCTAAACTTTTATCAATTTACTTAATTTAGTTTAATAATAATTGCTTAGTTATCGAAATTCTCTGGGTTAGGGAGAACTTTTTGTTGATTAACTATATTGTTAAATTGGTTGACGTGCAGATTATAATTATGAAGGCATTCGACTTTAATTTTTGTTATTGTCTTTTATTTCTTTTTGAAGTTGAACTATTTTACTGGAATTTTCCTCTTCTTTTTTTAACAATTATAGAAGCATTTCTTGATTTTACTCTTACATTTGTGTTTACTTTTTGAGTAATTCATGAATGACTTGGGTTTTTTATTCTAATTCATTTTTTTGGTTAGAAATTGATTATTTAAATTGCATAATTTCATTTTCCAAATCATGATTTTATGGAACTTTCTTATCATTAAATCTAATATCTTCTAAAATTATCAATGATTAAACTAATTCTAATGCATCAGAATCACTTGACAATTTTAATAAATGTTGGTAATCCTATCCCATATGAGATATCACTAATCGCCAATACTTTTATAACTCTTCTATCAATTCCTCATTCTTTATTTAATAATTATATACTTTATGATGACTGTCAGCTGTATCTGTATTATCATTTTCATACATAATTTTTATTTATTAATTTTATGATTATTAAATAAATACATCCTTAGTAAATGTTGATAAGACTCAAAAGCTATTTTTAAATTACATTGATTTAATTTAGATAAACAATATTTTTATAAGATGATAATTTCAATTTTCCTTCACACATAATACTCATGATATGGTCTCTCTTCTTTTCTGATGTCATCATAAATATATTTTCTTGGTTCATCAGTAACTTATACTAAATATTCTCCTCTTTTCTTTCTTTCTAATTTAAAGGCTGAAACAAATAAATCTACATCTTTTTCTTCCTCAGGCCAATATTATATTTATTCTAAATTTATTTTATATTTATACTTTTCTTTCTTTGTAAATATTCCCTACAGAAGTTATTGTAATATTTGTAAGTAAAGTATAAATTAGAAATATATTTAGGATGATATAGAACATTCTCTTATTATAATGCATGAATAATTGGACTTTCCATTAATACCATATCTGCATAGTAAGTTCCTGTAAACATTTTCCCATTAAAATAATGCAATGCCTTCATCATTCGATAAATATTAGCATCTACATGATTATTATCAAGCTAATGGCTTATCTCATTATTTATTAAAGTCATATTCATCAAATAATTGAATTTGTTGTATTCTAATTTACTGAAAGATTCAAACCACTTCTCCATTTCGAATTCATCATTTGTTACAGCTTACTTAGTCAATTAATGCCACACTTATAATGAGCCTCCAAGGCGTTCATAAATTTAATCAATCTCCTCTCTAAATTAGTTTCTAAGCTTTACTATGTAAATATTCCATCTATCTAACTTTTAATCTATTCTTTATTAATATCAGAAATGTCTAAGTGCAATACTGTATTTAACTCAATATTCATCATCTCCATCAAATCCCTGTTAAAAAATTTACTATTGCTAGATTCAATTACCAAAGGAAAGTGATTTCGAATGCCATATGGATTATATGTTCTTAATATTAAATGATCAAAGAAATCTATTGTCTCTGAATCATATTTATAATATTCTAATAATTTGTCTATGTTCATTAAAACTAAAGAAATCTAATGCTTCTTATTGCTACTCTTATCAAACCCTGAAACATAATTAAGAACATCAAAGAGAAAATCTATTTACTATTAAGCTACATATTAGTAAGATAATATATACCTGCAATAGTGCTATTAATTTTAATAGGATTATCAATTTTATCTATTTCAATCTATTGAATTAGATCCATCATTAAATTTAAACATCCTATACATTCTTCATCTTTATATATTAATTTTGCCAATTAAAAAAAATTATTCTCAACATTTAATGAATGAGAGGAATTCATTTATATTTATTTTGCATCCTCTTCCCAAAATTCTAGTTCTCCTGAATCCCAATCCAATTTTGTTAATTAGTTTCCTTAATTTATATTAACTTATAATTCCTATTTAATATTCTCAGATAATTAATCTCTAATAAATTAATTAAAATAAATGTCTAAGTATTAAGGCAAATATTTTCTTAAAGCAATTTAAAGTATTTCTTTATTTGTGACCAATTTTTGTTCAGATACATATCTTATTATTTCCATCTTCATCTAAAAGAAAAATGATTAAAAATTTATATGCGTATTATCTATTATTATTGAATTTTTGCAAGTATTTCTTAAAAACCAACTCTTACCAATCCCTTTTGCTCCAACAACAAATACAGTATTCTTAGAGTTCACCTATTATTTGAATATATTTTCTTCATAAGATATAAAATGTTTTAATTTTTCTATTTCTAAAGACCTCTAAAAAAATGGCCAAACTATAGGACCTTCTAAAGACCTGGCAATTAATTTTTTAGGTTATCCATAGAGTAATTTATACACTGCATCATGAATTTTTTTGAAATATTAAGTATTTCCCAACATAATTAAATTTTAATATAAATTCTTAAAACTTTTATTATTCTTGTAATTACAGAAGAAATCAATTTAAAAGAGATTATCTTCTAAAAAATTGAATTAATTTTAAGTACCTTAAATCTTTGTATTCTTTAAATTAATGAATTTTCAAAGAAATGACATTTAAAATTAATTTAGAAAAGTTGGATAAATTATTTGATAAAATATACTTACATAAGATGAAATATATATCAAATACTTAAAATAAATAGAGTTGAAAAAATAAATTGATTTTTTTTTGTTTTAGATATATTCCAAATATAAATCAGTTGATATTATTTTCTGAAAGAATTCTGAATAATGCATATCTTAATAATTGAATTTCCTGTAACTTAATAGTCTTAGTAAATTAAACATTATTAGAATATCAAATTTTTCAATATACTTATAATATTGTAAAATAAATAATTCTTTTAGAATTTGAGAAATGCTTAGAATATATGAAGGAATAATATTATAGAATTCTTTTAGACTTTTAAGTTGTTATTTATATTATTTTGTACAAATTCATCATTCATAAACCCATCCGTGGTCATTGGTATTCCAGTTTACCAATTCTTAAGGTTAGAACCATAAACTGATCTCCTTGTTGGCTGATTCAACTGAGTCTGATCCGTGAATAACATTTCTTCCAACATCAATAGCAAAATCTCCTCTGATTGTTCCTGGTTTTGAAGCAAGTGGGTTTGTTTCACCTAACATGACTCTTCCTGTCTTGACAGCTATGTAAAATAATATAATATTCTACCATCCTTTCCTTCCCAAACCATAGCAGCAACTGGGCCTGAACTGACATATTTTAAAAGACTTGGGAAGAAGGGTCTTTCCTTCAAATCAGCATAATGTTAAGTCAAAAGACCTTAATCTGGAGCAACAAATTTAAGGGCAACGAGTTTGAATCCTCTGTCTTCAAATCTTTGAATGATTTTTCCGACAAGTCTTCTTTAGACTCCGTCTGGTTTGACCATGATGAAGGTTCTTTCTTAGTTATTCATAAATTTATTTAAATTTAATTTATGTTCAGATTTATATCTTTTTTTATTAATCAATATTATTGTTTTAAGAAATTTAATACTGCGTCATGACTTTTCAAGTAATCTTAATGCAGAACATCACATGGTTCACTACTCTCTAAATTTTGCATCTTAATCTTTTCTATAGCTTGGTTTAGTTCTTTAATCTATTATTTAGCCATTTAAAGTTCTGTATATAATATTTGTTTCTCTTTATTCAAAGCTTTCTATTTATGGTATTCATCTTAAACATAAAGTCTTTGATTTTCTAATTCCTTATTTTATGGTTACAATTTATACCTAAATCATAGCTATTATTATATCATTTTTTCCTTCATTTTAAAACGAATTTTCTTTAAGTTCATCTATTTATGTTAATAATTATTTTATTTTATTAGATTGATTCTCCACCATATTTGTTAATCTTTCATTGTCATCAATTAAAGATGTAATTTGATCAATTGGTAATTTTTTGTAAGCATCTAATTATTGTTCTAATTATTTATTCTTTTATTCCAAACTAATTATCTTTGTTTTATAATCTAATTATTCTAATTCTTTTATTTTTATTTATAATGTTTCATTCTCTTTTTTTAACTAATTTACTTATTTTGTCAGTCTCACCGTTTCTCGATCATTAGATAAACATTATGCAAACCCAGTTGGAGTTTCTTAACTTAACTACCTTGTCATTTAAAAAGGCGTTGGACACTTATTAGAATCACTTAAAACTCTAATCAGTTAGGATTTTTACATTATTGATAATTAAAATTTATAGATAGTTGTTATACTATTTAATTTAATTTTAAATAGGATTAATTATTAAATAAAATAAGTTAAATACAAACTTTTAAAATCTATTTTAGTTTTATATTGTTCAACTTGGTTTTAATTAGGCTAACCTTATTTTCACTAAAATATTGTTTTATTTGAAAAATAATATAATCTAATCTTTAATTATATTTAATTTTTAAGATATTTTAGGTAGTAATAAATAAATTAAATAACAATATTAATATTATCATTTTATTGTACTAAAGTTCTAAAGCTAAGGAAGTTTAGTTTTTGCATCTATTTTTGTTAAATTCATTTTTAAGAATCTCCTCTTATATTTTTTTGTTGCAAAACCTATTTTTTAATAAAATCTTCTTAAATGAGGACAATTATCACCACAACGAGCATGAATTTATCTCATTTTTTTCATATACTCTCTAAATTCTTCAACAGATATTTATTCATTTCCTAATTAAATATGATAAAAATAATATTTACCTTGCTTTCCTAATTAATTTCTAATTTATCTCAAAATTTCTCCCATTTACCCATTTTTTGATTGCATTAATCTTTAATAAAGTTTATCTGATTAATCTTCTTCTGTTTAATCTTCATCCAAAGAATCTAAGGAATTATTAGATTATGCAGATGAAGGTCTAGGTTTTAATACTTCTTCATCAGAATCATGTTATTAAATTTATTATTATTATTATTTTGTTGTTCTCTTTACTTAAAGTTGTTATTTAAGCATCATCCAATTTTTAATTTATTCTTATTTACTTTTTTCCAATCCCATATCACCTAATTAATCTAAAATCTAATCTAACAATGATTAAGATTAATCACTAAAATCAAAGATTCCTTCAGTCTAAATTTCTCTATCTTCTGTACCTAATTTTATTATTTTCACAGTTTTAGTTCCATTTGAAGATATTTAAGTTTCTTCTACAACAATATTACCATTTTTGTCTTTATTAAATTTTTTTATTATTTTTTCAACCTTACCATCTTTACCAATTCTAGTTTCTTCTATAATTTATTCTCCATTTTATCCTTTTTTAGTTCTAATTACGACTTTATTTCCATCAGCATCAATAGTTTCTATTTCTGTAATTTCAAGTCCATCTTTATCTTTATATTATTTTTTTTTTACTGTCATTTTACTTCCATCAGCATTTGTAGTTACTTCTTCAATAATATTATTTCCATCTTTATCTTTTATAACTCTTGTTTTAATTAATCTTTTATTTCCTTATTCATCTGTGATAATTTCTTCTTTGATTTCATTTCCATTTCTATCTTTATAAACCTTCCTTTATACAGTTTGTTATTATCCATTTTCCCCTTGTATAATTTCAACTTCAATAGGATGGCCATCCTTATCAATTTAAACTTGTTTTTATGTGTTTGTAATCTTTCCATCTGCACCAACAATTTATTTTTAGACAATTTCTTTTCCATTTTAATCTTTCATTATTTTTGTTATAATTTTTGCTCCTGTTTAAGGATCAATAGATTCTTCTTCAGTAATAATATTTCCATTTTTATCTTTATATTAACGTTATTTAACAACAGTGACATTTCCATTTTAGTCCATGATTTCTGTTTCTACAGTATATGTGCCATCTGGATTCTTTTTCTTTTTAGATGTTTTGATAGTAATAGTTCCATCAGGATTAATAGTTTCTTCTTCAATAATATCATTTCCATTTTCATCTTTCTTAATTTTAGTTCTTTTAATAATTTTATTTCCATTTTCATCTAACATAACTTCTTCTGTTATAGCAATTCCATTTTCCACAATCATTTTTTTCTCCACTTATTGTATTTTTCCATTTTTATCAATAATTTATTCTTGAATAATATCTTATCCAAATTGATTCTTTTTTATAGTAGCTATAGATTTATTTCCATTTGCATCAGTTCTTTCTTCTATAATAACTTAATTTCCATTAGCATCTTTAACTATCTTTCTTTTAACTTTTGTTACATTACCAAATTAATCTGTAATTTCTTCTTCTACAACCTCGTTACCATCTTTATCTTTATAAACTTTTTATTTTTTTGTTGTTTTATTACCCTATTCATCAATAGTGATTTCTTCAATAATATCATTACCATCTTTGTCTTTTGTTACTCTCTAAATTTTTATTATATTATATATACTTTAGCTACTTTTTGTTTTTTACCTTTTTCATCAACAAATTCTTCTTCAACATAATCATTTCCATTTTTATCTTTCTTTACTTTCATTTATTTAATCCTTATTTATTTTTTTCCATTCTCATCTATATATTCTTCTTATACTTCATATGTTTCTTCTCCATCTTTAGCTTAGACCTTCCTTACTTTTTTACCTGAACTGTCTTCAAACCATTCATTCAATTGTACTTAACGTCCATCCTTTGTAATAGGTTTTGTTGGAATCTTTATTTTAGCTCCTCCAATTGCAAATCCACCAAATTACTCTAAAAATTATTAAGTTTATTTAGATTATTAAATCATAATTGGTTTATCTCTAGCTCTTAATTCTTCACCTTATGCATTTACAACAACTTCCTCTTCCACTTCCATTTCTTCTTCTATCCATTCTCCTTATGTGTTTTACCTTTTAACAAGTTTCATGACCTTTCTAGTGATTATTTTTTCTCCAGGATTTAGATATTCAGGATCAAACAAAGGATCATAAAAAGGTACTTTTGCTAATTTTTATTTTCTTGTTAATTCATCTTTTTTGACTTATCTAGTTATTGCAGAAATATCAGATCCACAAATTTATTTAAATATAGGATCTTTTAATAAATCATCTACTACCATTAATTCTTTCATCTCTTATAAATTTAATTTTTCATTAAAATCAAACCTCAATAGATTATCTAATTAATTCAAAATCAATTTCTTTTGATCTTCACTTATATTAGAATTTTAAACAAATAATCTAAACCTTTCTAAACTTCTATTATACTCTTTCTCTAAACCTGCAACATTATCTATAAGATTTTTTATTCTGAATTTCATCTTTATATTATCTTCAACTAATTTTCTTATTTTTTCTGAATCTGTTTTATTAATTACAGC